>CAMZMU010000020.1:70507579-70916583 GCA_947311845.1 Poa pratensis
TTTGAACCGTAGGGGGGTAAAGTTGAAAAAAAGTTGTCTGTTTTGCAGTAAGATGAGAGTATAGATCACTTGTTCATTCGGTGCGTGTTGGCTAAATATGTGTGGAGCGTAATAGAATGTGCTTTTGATGTTAAAGTTGATGTTTCTTCTGTAATGAGTGTGGTTAGCTGGGTGTTTCGGTTTCCGAATAAAATAGGAATGTGATGGCTGTAGGGGTAGCAGCGGTGCTGTGGGGCGATTTGGAAAACTAGAAATGCTGCTATTTTGATAAAGTGTTTCCGTATGATCCTAGGTAAAAAAGGCCACTGGTTAAGCACTTGGGCTGGGTTTACAGATCCGAGAACTACGCGGCTGCAAATCAAAGGTGCAAAAGCGCTGTTGCGAGTGGCAGCGAGGTGTTCAGTAAATGAAGAGGTGGGGGGCCGTTGACTCAAAGGATCGCTGGGGGAGCTAAGAAAAAGAGGAGAAGAGAAGATGGTACCAGGCGTAATAAGCTGTTGGGGACAAGAAAATAAAAAGGTTGTTATGGTTGTATGTGTTCTTAGTGCGTTGCTAGATGCTGTTTTAGTTGGTTTTAGTTTGAAGTCTGGTGGTTTGAAGCTTGTGTTTGGTTGTGTAAGAAGCTTTGGTTTGGTAGTGTTTTTTCCGTAGAAATTCTGGTAAAAAGTAGAGGTTGGAGGTGGTGAGGTGAAGGTGGCGTAAAAACAACAGCTTGTATTATGGGTTTCATTTTAATAAAATGAAATCGGGGGCGGAGCCCTTTCAATCTAAAAAAAACCCGGATGGCTAGAAGGTGCTAAAACCTACCCTGCCCTCGAGATCCCGAGTTCGAGTGCCAGCGCCCGCTCTCTTGTGTGTACACACTACCCCCACCCCCCCCCCCCCCCCCCCCCCCCCCCCCCCCCCCCCCCCCCCAAGTTGCATTTTTGTGTGTTGTTGACGGTGTCTCAAACTCGCATTGAAGATTTTGGTGCCACACAGAATAATGGATCTATCGATCTCCGCCTTGTCTTTGTTTTGGCCGGCAGGGCTACCATTAAGGAGCATGTGGTACTTTGTTTCTCATAGATTGTCGGCCCCAGATCTGACGGTTGATCCTAAATTTTCTCATGTTTCGTTATTTTGTGGCTTGAAGTTAGGAGTGGACGACTGTACCGAATCCTCTAAAACATTTGAAACTAGTACAACCTATATTGGGTTTCTGCGATTTGTTATCCTATTTCTTGGAGAAATGTCAAATGCGAAAAGAGGAGCTAGAAACGACTACTTCAAAGATCGTTGAAGTAACTTTTAATTTAGCAGGATTTGTTGTTTGCACATTTTTATGTTATTCCATCAGATATGCTTCGGTTAATTGGTCAACAATGTAAGATATTCTTATTAAAAAATTCACTACGAGTGTCGGTCTCAAGTGATCACACGATTACAAGTAATCTTAATTTGATTTTATTTCTTTTAGACTATGAAGACATGCTAGTGCCTTCTACTTTTATTTCCTCCGCTCATAGTTCGCCTCATCTCCTGTATCTTATTTCCCATCACCCTTCTCATTTTTTTTACCTTCTTCCTTCACTAACACGATGTTCCTCCATTGAGGATTAAGAACCTCCCTTAAGTAAGATATCAACAATGGTGGTGATTGTGATACATTCGCACTTGGTGATGGCGCAATGACAGTTGGCCCCATCTCCGATGAGCCTTGAAATCTCACCTTGCTGCTAATCCATTTAGTCTCCTTCTCCACCTTTTGTCGTCTAAGAGATGATGAAGGAGAAGTGGAATGAAGGGTGACATACTCAAGAGGAGGAAGACAACCACCTCATGTGCTCTCGTCGGCCCGGAAGTTCCTCCGAAAGAATGAAGCCCATGAGTATGTGTTCCAATGGGAACATTCCTAACTAGAATTTACTCATATGTGATTTTGTTGTTGTTTCAGTCATATGTGGCTCTTGCGAAGCTATTTTCACCTTGTCTATATGGGACAAACACTTGTACAATATCCAATTTCAAAATGTTTTGAAACCTTGCAAGTTTTTTTTCTGGCATTCTTCAATTATTTTTTATCTTGAGATTTTTTGCATTAATTTTTTAGACTAATTTGATCAATTTTTAAGGCCAGCGCTCTACATATTCTGGCTGATCTGGTGAAAAAATCTCTTCATCCCCCACTGACGGATGTCATTACAACTCGAGATCGCAGTCATCTGACTCTTGCAGCATACCTCCGACCTGCGAAGAATTTTTGTATGAATCTTGAGTGGGTTAAAACCGTACAAAAGCACCACAACATTTCGAACAACACCAATGCAAAGAAGTGTGTAGCAAATCAAAAAAGTCAACACATTTATGCAACCATGGGAGAACTACAACTTCTCATGCAAAAAAATCTAGCATTGAAGCAACAATAGAAATAGATACAGAAAATCGTTGCAACATCTTAGTTGTTTGTTTGTAGCAAAATAAATACCAATTTGCAGCATTTGAAAAACACCCATCCATCATCCAAATATCTATGAAGACTAACCTTGTGTTGAACCACCGACTTCACCAAATCGGGCTCGCTGGTGGCGAATCCGGCATGCCGCAGGCTATTGGCGTCAAATCTGATCATCATGGACTCATTTCTCGCAGCCCATGTGTCTTACCGGTCTTTCCGAGCTCGACAAGAAAGTTGCGCCTCCATTTCAAGCTCATCATCCATGGCTGCAAGCAAAGGTAAATGGAGATAGGAGGACGGTAGAGGAGATGCTCGGTCGGACGAGCACCTGACTTGCAAGGAGCTCATGGAGGCGATAAATGGAGCTTGAGCGTGTGGAAGGGCTAGCAAGTATGCAACATGTGGTATTTTGTGTGATGGAGAGTAGCAGTTGGGGAAAGAAGGACGTGCGGAGAGATGGTTACTATCAACTTTTCCTTTTTTTTTAAGCATAGTTCTTTTTTTTTGAGGGACTAGAGTTGGCATGTACGTGCAACGCACATCATCATAACTATAATTAAAAAGGGGAAAATTTATATATATGAACGTAGATGGTATACTCCCTCCGTCCTCGAATAAGTGTACATCTAGGTTTTGTACTAAGTCAAAAATTTTAAAATTTGACCAACTTTATAAAAAAACTATCAACATATATGACATCAAATTGGTATATTTTGAAAATTCATTTCAATACGAATCTAGTGATACCAATTTAGTGTCATAAATGTTTGTGTTTCCCTATAAAGTTAGTCAAACTTTAATAAGATTTACTTTTCACAAAAGGTAGAAGTACACTTATTCGCGGACGGAGAGAGTAAGTCAATAGCAGCATACATATAGCTCAACAATGTGGTACCATAACCCATCATCTCCCGGAAACTTATTCCTTGCCCCTTATCAGATAATTACTTACGAACGTTTTTTCGTTCTGCTTAGTCCTATTAGGTATTTTAGTGATAGGTTCTATATGAACTGGATGATCCTATTTGTTTAAATACCTAACGAAAAATAACGGTTTTCCTTTAATTAATTAAGGTACGAGGGCTTCTTATTCCATAAGAACAAAAGTTTGCATGAAATTAATGTTTTACAACATCAAAGTAGATAAATGAGGACTGTTATACGACACAAACTTATGTTATCCTAGATAGAGAAACCACAAAAGAAATCTCAAATCCTAGATTCTCTACAGAAAATTAATCATTAATAAGGAAAGCTCCACATATTGCCATACCTTGTGATTTTTCTCCCTCCAATAGATATTTCTTTCACGTAATTAGTGTAAGAACATCACTAAAAGAAGCATCCCAATAATAGTGCACCACCACCACCCGATCGACACCAACTTGGCCGTTGATGCCACGCCCAACCACCAAAATTTCTGACATCCAATGCCGCATGAAGCCCCCTTGTATGTTCATGTTCTTCTCACTCACTGAAGTCTGATGTTGCCCTGAATGGTTTGGACGACAACTTTCTTTAGGGCCAAACAATTTCAGATTTAGGGTGAAAATCAAGAAAAAAATGTGTTGTCGTGAAGCCTAATGCCCTGGTTGTCTTGACTCTCCTGCACACCATCAGTGAATACTTGGCCATTGTCAAGATGAGCGTAACTCTCCTGAAACTCCTTGGTCTTGTGAGTCCTGTCCCACTTGTGCACTTACGTGTTTATAAATCTTTTCTCTCTCTTAGCTGATGGACCTACTAAACAAAGAAGCTAATGATATCGCCGGACTGACCTTGCATGTTCAGCTCGAGCGGATTCTAGACCCAAATATGATTTCTGCTGGAGAATCAAGATCGAACCCACCCTACATCCACCGGGACCACCAACTACGCGGGAAGGGCGGCGATCGTGCAGCTTGTCGGCAGAGGCATCTAACGAGGTGGAGCACAGGCTGCCATTTTTTTCACCACGAAGCACTGCTCAAAACAATCCCCAAATCCTTCGTCTATGAATCCCATGAACCTTGCCGTTCGCACAGACTCGTTCGCTCCCCTCCTTATCTCTACAGTAGAGACAGCGAAAGGGAGGCGACCGTCGTTTCCTCGTTCTCCGCCGCCGGAGTCGGTGGTTCCCCTTCCTCCGCTCGTCGCTCCGGCGACGGGAGGGTGGGGGAACGCGGATCTCCTGGTTAGGCGTGTGAATAGTAGGCGTAGGTGCTCTGCCGGCGGCGCTGTGGGGGTGGAGGCGGCGTCGGAGAGAATAAAGGTGCTCGGGCGTCGTCCCCTCTACGCCGGCGTTCTTCGGGGCTATGGCGTGGCGCTCGTGGCTTTTGGTGCTCCTGGATCCTCGGATCTGTGGAGCTCTTGCTGCCCCCGAGCGAACGGCGTGGCGACGCCGGCGTTCGCTCTTGGCGGATCTCTGTCCCTCCTCTCCGTCGTCGTCGGGCCTTCGCCTCCATCTGCGGCGGCTCTGGGAGGGTGAGGTGGTTCTTCTGGGTGAGCTTCTCTGTTTCTTTTTCTGGCTGGCCGAGGTGGCAAAGGGAGAAGGAGGTGGAGGTGCTCGATCCGGTTTTGGATGGCGTGGTGGTGGTGGTGGTTCTCTGCGACGTCTTTGCTCCGGCTGGCCGTGGCGGCGAGGGGAGTGGTCGTCTGGAGAGCAGGTGCGCTGGGCGTGGCCTGGCCGATGCGGAGTCGGCGGGAAGTTGGGTGGTTCGTGGAAGCAGGTGCTACGGTTGTGCTCGTTCAGCGTTCTGGGTGTCCGTCGCGTCGCGGCGGCCGGTTCTGCAGCCTACTACAATGGTGGAGGTGCTTGCTTTCCCGGGAATGGCGGTACGGCGGCTCCGGCGGAGGCTAGGTGTTTGGGGTGTGGGGTGGATCCGATCGTGTTTCTTCGTTGTGTGTTTAGTGCAAGTTTTCTGGATCTTGTTGTAATTTTTGGTTCCCTCTGGACCTGGTTGTTTTGTACTGAGCTCCTAATATAAGTGTCGGATCCTGTCAAAAAAAAAAAAGAATCCCATGAACCCAGCTCTAGTCCTACGGTCCAGCAATCTGCCATCGTGCCTCCTCATGTGAGAAGAGGCTATGGCAAGTTGAATTAATTCAGGGGAGGAGGCCGTAGGCAGCAGCGACCTGAGACGCTGAGGATGAGATCTTCCAGCCGTCGATGTACACGCGCCGGCGCGCATACTGTGGCGGGATGCCTGATCAGCCTCAATGAACTCTTCTTCTTCAATCTCTCGTGCTGATTCGGGTTACCAATCAATTTGAACAGTTAGCCGGCTAGCGAACCACGTCGATCGAGTTTCGCTCCCGATCGAGGTCGATCAACCCCGGGTCACGGTACGCGGCTTCGGCCTGGAACTTGGCCAGCGATGTTCACTGGGCCTCGCCGACGCCATCCCACACCTTGTCCTCTTCCACGCCGCACTCCCGCTAGGGGCACACGTCGTCAGTCTCCTGACCAACGACGTCCGCACTCTCGCTAGGACGTGTAACAGCCCGAATTTTGTGAACCCAAAAATGTGTGTAAAATTTTCACTTTTGCATTTGATCATGCATCTTAAGCATCCATCTTAACTTAACAAAATAAAAGAAATGGAAATTGTGAAACTATTAAAGGAGACAATTTCCAAACCAAATTTCATTTGCAATGCAAGTGCCCAAATAGCAACTCCAAGTCTTATCATGAGCATCCATTTTGAATTGCTAAAATTAAATAGAACAAATTGTAGAAACATTAAATGAAGGCAAGCCCCTTCTCAAATTCTAAATCCGTTGAAATTGCTCAAAGGGCAAAACAAAACTATTTGTGAGCTGCCATATTTGTCAAGGAAGTTCCAAGAGTTCAAAAATAATATTTTTCACTTGCTCCCAAATTATTAAAGAAATCTCAAATTGGAATTAACCAA
The DNA here is from genome assembly GCA_947311845.1 of Poa pratensis. Taxonomy (NCBI): domain Eukaryota; kingdom Viridiplantae; phylum Streptophyta; class Magnoliopsida; order Poales; family Poaceae; genus Poa; species Poa pratensis. Next base: position 70,513,910 of record CAMZMU010000020.1, read on the forward strand.
AAATACCATAATCCAACCTTATGAACAAATGTGGTTCAAAACATTTTATTTTGAAACACCAATTTTTGTGGAGCTTCTACATCTTATGGGGAGGCTACATGAATATTTCAGATTTTGTAAAAAGGTTTATTGCCTAAATTAAATCCCTAAAAACTACTGGTTGTAAAAGGAAATAAAAGAGAAGGAAGAAACAGAAAAAGAAGAAAAGAGAAGGCAGGGGGTTTTCTGCAAGATGGTCATCTTCTCCCTGTAGCGACCCAGAGCCATAGACGCTCTCCCGGTCGATCCCGTGCGTGTCGCCCTCGCTGTCCAGATGGGTGGATAAGAAGACCACCGAGGCCCCCGTGCTCCTCTGCTCAACAAGCTCCACGCCTCCCCTCTGCTTTCCTCTCGCTCGCTAGCAGGCTGTCGCACCGCCGTCGCCATGGCCGTGAGCACCGCCGCCGATTGAGAGCTCCCCGAGCAGATCGAAGTGGGGCATCGTCTTCGCCTCGACTCCTCTCCCTCTCCGCCCACGGAATCGAGCCGGGCCGCTCAGAATCGACCTCGACGATCTCTTCTTCCTCGCTGCTGTCCGAGCGCCGCCGTGGACGATTTGCTGCCGTCGCTGTATCCCCGACCTCGCCGTCTTCTCCTACGTGCTCAGGATGAGCTTGCGCCCAAATGGACACCCCCATCCTCTCCCTCTCGGTCTTGTTCGTCGAATCGCCGTAGCCCGTGGAGAACCGCCGCTATAGCTCATCGCCGTGCTCGTCTCCGGTGACCTCCAGGTACGGCACCGCCGATAGGCTCATCGTGCTCGCGCGCATCGGACGCGCCCCAAAGCTCGTCCCCGCGCGCGCTGTGCTGACGAATCCGTGCTCGACACCGCCGGCGACCGCCGTCGCGCACGTCCGCGTCGCCGCGCTCCGGTCAAACTGGCCGTGGGCCTCCGCGCTTGCGTGGCTGCCAGCGTGGCCACGGGCCCACTGGTCAGTGGCACAGGCTAGCCCAGCTCGGTGAAAAACGGTGTTCGAATTTCTGAAAAATAAAAGAAGAGGCATAGATTTGGAATATAGTAAAATCCATAACAATTTGAAAAATGCTCCAATTTGGGTGATTCAACTTTCCACATGTTCAGCAAAGTGTGCTCTTCATGTTCATGTCATTTTGACACATGGTAACATTAAATAAATTGCCTTTTTAAATTAATTACAGAAATTGCAGAAAAATTGGCAAACTTTGGAAATCCATAAGTTTTTTCTCTGTAAATCCAAAATGAGCAAACAAGGTGTCAAAATGATCATCAACAAACTTTACACCCTGGTATTTTATTTGGACAGAATTGAATTAAAATTGGTATTGTTTTTCATCTGTTTTCTAAAATGGCAGAAAAGAAATACTTTTTGTAAATTCAATAACTTTTATTTGGATTATCAGAAAAATGTGTTCGTAATATCAAAATGCTCAGAAAAGTGTGGACTAACCAGTAGCATCATGTTCATGCATATTTACATGAATTAATAGCACAGGAAAACATTAAAACAAATATGGGCTATATCTCTCTCTTGTTGGATAAATTAATTTCTGCACCCCATTTAAATTGGTAGATTTTGTTATAATAATTTCAGTGCATTAAAAAGGTCATGCCATCATGTGTATGTGCATTGCATTTGGTTTGCTTGAGTGATATTTGATTGTGTTCTTTCCGGTGTTATTATGCATCGATAGATCAAGCAGTCGGGGTTCCACCACAATACCCCGACGATCCGTATTACCAGCCCGCTGATCAAGGCAAGCGTAATCCCCCCTCTGAGCATGTCCCTCCTATGTTTTCCGCAAATATTTTCTCCACTATAATATTGCATGCGGTTCCAAATGTCAATTTGGTTGGATTAGAGTATCCTATTAGTTATTGTTTCCGATGCCATTACCTGTTTCCCTCCTAATATCCATAGGATTGTTGTGTTGGCCTGAGTTAATTATAATTGCTATGTATATGCTTAGCCCTGCTAGTTAAAGGCGTAGTCGTCTGGTGGATGTTTCATTGTTGGAACAGTTGATGGAATGGCCGGATGTGGTGAAAATGGTGGTGACGGATAATAATTTGTGTAAAGGCGGGATGAGAGGCCACGGGTGGGTGGGTTGTCTCGTTCTCGCCGCCTAGATGCGAGTTCTTTACCTCTTGAACCAAGACTGAGCGTGCTTCCATCGGTGGGCCATATGGAACCCCTATCGACCAACTAACTTGGGCGGGGCTAGCCAGGGTCCTCTAGTTTGAGCTTCCATTTGCGCGTGAGTGAAGATGGTGGCCAGGACTGGGATGAGGATGGTGGTGTTTAGGAAAATGAGTGGCCACGGGGCAGGGTGTTGGAGGCACTGAACCTGTCCCGTCCTCACTGATGATCCTGGGTTAGTCTCAAGCAAGGTAAAGGTTGTAACCGCTCCCACTCAGCCGGCTTTCCCCGGAAGAGAGCTAATGATCAGGCAATGAGCCGGACGGTACCGGTGGTTAAAACAGTACACCCCTGCAGGGTAAATCTTTTCGAAAAGCCGTGTCCGCGGTTATGGACGACTTGGGAACAGACGATAAGACCATAGAAAACTCGAATGGAATGATTAAAACCTGAGTACTAAAGGTACTACCAAGAATGCCAGGTTGACTTCCTCAAGGGTGATTCGGGAGGTGCCTTGGTAGACAGGTGAAGTGATTGATGGTGGTTGTTGATGAAGTTGATCAAAAGAAAAGAGTTTACTTCTTATCCCCTTTGGAAAATATTCTGATTAGTCGATGCCAGGTGTCTTTTATAAAGAAAACCAGCTTTACGCAAAACAGCCATAAAACCTTTGAAAGCCAATCATTGAGCTAGTAGCTCTAATAATCTTGCAGAGTTCGTCGAACTCAACGTTGTTTATTTGATTTCAGTGGAGGACTTCACCGATACTGAAGGTGGGTTCTATGTGGACGTCGACGAGTAGTCTGGGGTTCCCAGGTGGCAGCTTGGGACATCCCGGAACAGCTGGCGCTGGGAATGTTTATCTGTAGGCCTCTTAGGCCACAATTTGGATCTTGGTTTAGAACAACTTATTTTCGCTTCCGCATGATGTACTGTTGGGTCTGTGACCTCTGGTTGTAATAATTGCTATCTTTCTCTATTATAAGAGTTGAACTATAATGCTTTGAGTCGTAGAGTCTGTAATGTGCCAGTTGTTCCACAAGTCTTGATCTCTCTATTATGCACTGATAGTTGTGCCTGCGTTAAGGCATCAATCGGGGTGTTGCGTTGCCGATGATCAATTCCGAGCAACGCCTGCCAAAGGTTTTGGGGGGATTGGTAAACCCGTAACCTCCGGTTGTATCGCTTAACCGGTGACACACAGCATCACTGTATAGTTCTGCGGGATCGGGGCGCTACAAGTTGGTATCAGAGCAGGACTGCCTGTAGGAAACCCTTCTACTGGTCGACGTTGAGTCTAGTGTTTGTGAGAATATTTTTAACCTAAAAATGAGTTGTGAAAACCATCTTAGGATTCTTTTTACTCCTTACCTGGTTACACTCTCATCTCGGAGCCATCTTACCTCTATTTGAGTTAAAAAGTTTTACTCCCCGTGATCCTAAAGAAACGAGGTTGGCTTCTACCTTTAGTGTTACATGTCAGGTTGCTTCCGCTGCGTGTTGTGTCATAATCCACAGTAAACACCGTGGTTTAGCAACACTCCCCTTCTTCCGTGCTTCGGTTGTTCTGCAACTAATCGGGTGTTCCGTTCTTTGGGTTTTGACCGTGGTCTTGAACCGAAGGTTCCGGATTGTGCTGTGATTCTGGTATGTTGAATTGTGTGGGTTGTTACCCATGTGATCATTTTGCCATTTATGAGTCTCGGCACATGAAGCTGACCTTTAACCCAAGTCCTTTATGTAGTCTGTGAGGTAATGTTCAACCATTTACCACACTCAGCTGGCTATGTAACTTCAGCTCTCCCTTAGCCTTGTTTTAGGTTCTGTCTTGGAACCATCGGGTTTACGACCAGGATTCTCCTAGCGAGTCCCCCAACTATGTTCGTGACTCTGCTGCATCTCTCCTCTTTGGGCATGGTTATCACAATTGAGAGTAATAACCGGTGCATCTCCAAGATCTTAGGATTCTCCTGAGCACGTTCCTTTGTCCGTTGTGTTTCGACCCTCGTGTGGCACCCCGATCCAGATGATCGAGCTACCCATATACCAGTCCCAAAAACACTGGATATATGACAACTTGGTACACAAAGTCATAACCAAATTTATTCAAATGGTTCTGAGTTCGGACAGATACAATATTACATCACGGGGTGAGGCTCCAGCTCTTGCGCAACGGCGCACACAACAGTATGTACATTATTTTTCTAACATCAAGCCTCTAGCGGAAGTAGTAGCGGAAACGTAGATGGTAGCGTGGCGACAGCGGGCCTTATTCCACAGGGTCATGCCTGGGATACGGGTTCCTAGTTCCCGTACAGCGGGTACTCGGCGTCGGGTGCAACGGGGTCTGGCCACATGAAAAGCCAGGTAAGTACTTGAAGTACTCGCAAGACATTAGCCCAAAATCAAACAAGGTCTATCTATATGGCATGGCATAAGTTCGGGAAGTAACATGGCATGAGTTTGGTTGCGAGGGTGAGTCCAAGCTTAACGGTTGGACAAAACTTACCTACTTACCTTAGTAGGGGTGTTTCATGTTATCGAGTGAGATCACGTTTCTCACTCAACAACTCGTAACCACAACTAGGCTACCAAGCCTCTAGCCAACTCTGGCTCAATTCACACTCTCAAGCCCGTAGCCAACTCTGGCTAGACTCTCAAGTTTTCCGTGTTCGTGGGTTTCATCTTAATTATTTCTCCAAGTTCGACTGGACTGACTCATAGTGTGACTTGACCCAAACATCGTCCCATAACCTAGGGACAAGGCTAGATTCTAGATTTACACTCTCGAGAGGTTGCAACATTTATCCACACGCTGAAGTCTAGGCTTGTACCGCCGGTACCGAAGTACTAGAACCGATCATGGCGACAGCACAAGCCCACACTTCCACAACCGTTTACTCTACCCGGACACTCCCTGTGTAGCCACCGACATAACTCTACATCTTATGACGAAGTGAATCCTGCACGTCCCCAACAGATGAGCGATGCCTAGCTCCGGAACCTTCGCAAGACTAGCCCCGACCACAAAGATAACCGACTAGACTTGCCAAATGGGTGGCGTCAAAGGAGGCCTGATAAAATACTCGGTTATGGTCGGCCCATGTGAACGATGCATGGTTGTGCTGGTGGTGCTTGGTGAGTGGCACTAAGTGACTCAATCTTGTCAAGGGAGGTGGTTACCTTCTTAGTCAAATTTTAGTTTCCAGTTTTCAACAAGATACAAGCAACACAAAGTAAGCACATAATAATATCAGCAGTAAACAAACATATCAACCTGCATATCCAATTCCAAACATAGTAATAAAAAACGTCAACCGGAAGACTGTGGCAGCGATTCCGCTGGCAAGCGCCTTCACGTTCGACAAGTAAGAAAAAGAAGAGTCAACCGGAAGACTGTGGCAGCGATCCCGCTGGCAAGCGCCTTCTCGTTCGACAAGAAAAGAAACGTCAACCGGAAGACTGTGGTAGCGATTCCGCTGGCAAGCGCCTTCTCGTTCGACAAGTAAGAAAAAGAAGCGTCAACCGGAAGACTGTGGCAGCGATCCCGCTGGCAAGCGCCTTCTCGTTTGACAAAGAAAAGAAACGTCAACCGGATGATTGTGGCAGCGATCCCGCTGGCAAGCGCCTTCTCGTTCGACAAGAAAAGAAACGTCAACCGGAAGACTGTGGCAGCGATTCCGCTGGCAAGCGCCTTCTCGTTTGACAAAAAGAAAGGGGTGTTGCGATGATCCACAGATATATAGAAGAGCAGCAATGTTTAAAATGCAACATGACATGTGAGATGCAACATATATCATTTCAAAAAGTCAAGTAATTTTCCAAAATTCGACCGAGCTTGAGATCGGTGTTAACGGCTTGCCTTCGGGTTCGGAAACAACCCTACTACTCGGCGAGGTTTGAATCTATCAAAACAAACAAATATGCATAAAAAATCTCTCCTAAGTTATTTAAATAAATGCCAAAAAAATAAATTCCAAATAAATCTTTTCTGTTTCCATTTGAAAGACAAAATTCAAACAAAGCCAACAAAATTGGTTTCATATTTTTTTGACCATTTTTGAGAGAGATATTGCATTTCAAAGTTTGGTTTATTTTCTGCCCTTTTTTAAAAGAAAAAGGAAACAAAAAACGTTTCAGGGAAATGTTTTAAAACCTGACCAGTGGGGCCCACTGGTCAGTGACCCATGGTTCAAAGCGAACCGTTTTCTTCGCGCGAAATAGAAGGGGCGGCGCTTCCGTCGCCGGCGGAACTCCGGCGAGGTTTTGCGGCCAGGGGAGGGTGAGCTAGAGGGAAAGGAGGGGTTCGGGACTCTCACCGTGCACCAGGGTGTCACGGCGGCGAGGTTTCGAACGGCGGGGAGGTCCTGGGCGGAGGTTCCTTCCTCTCCCACGGCTCCGGCGTCGGGCTGTGGATGATTCCCACGATTCCGAGCACGGATCACCGCGGCGAGCACGGCATTGGCATCGCCATGATCTAGGGAGGCTACGGGTAGGTTTATTCGACGAACGGTGCCCCTGGCGAGGAATTTGTCCACGGCCGTGACGGCTAGGGCAAGGTCGTCGCCGGAGTTGCGGTGCTCGTCGAGCTTCGATTTGGACCAGGGGAGGGTCGTGGGGAGGCTAGGAGGTGGATGCGGTGCTCTGTAGTCGAGGGTGGTGGTTTTATAGGGTTCCCGCACGGCGGCCTCCATCAATGCCACGGCGAGGTGTCAAGCACGGCGTGGAGCTGCGGTGGACGGCGCGTCGCGCGAGCGGTGGCACTGGAGACGCACGAGGATAATACTCGACGCTCGGACCGGTTTGCGGCGGAGGAGACGCTGACGAGGGGGCCCCGGCGGCACAGCGCTTCGACGGCGCGTCGGCTAGCGCCTGGCGCGTCCGCGGCGGTGCTCGGGCGCGTGCGTGTGCACGAGAAGGTGCAGGGGAGTGAGGAGGGTGTGGGAGGCACGGGAGGGTGCGGTTTTCCGGCGACCAGAAACGGGCGGCGCTCCGTGGCCACGCCCATGCCGATCCTGGCATGGTCCAGTTCATGCCAATGTCGGCATCGACATCGATCTCTCAGCTCATAGCTCCAAATGAGGTGGGGTTTGCGTCACCGTGCGCCAAATTCAAAATCCTACCACTTTGCTGACTAAACTTTTTGCAAATCCGAAAGTTGGTCCGACTAGAACTTTTGAAAAACAGTACTGGACAAAATGGGTTTTAAATGTTTGGAGGGGTAGATGGAGTTAGATGGGGATGCCCTTTTGTCCTGAGGTAGGAGTGATGAAGAGGAGCTTATCCATGCCTTGGATTCATCCAGGAGAATTGTTTTCGTTAGATTTTAAAATGCTTTGAGAAAATTGGCAGAATGCAAAAAGAATTGTGGAGGGAAATTTTCCTAAGTAATGGCTCCATATTTTTTATAAAAGTGATCCATATCAACTAGGGAAGGTTCCCTAATTTTTGCAGAATTTTTGGAGACATAGAAATAGGGGTTCCTTTGGAAGGCCAATTAAAAGGGTAATTTTCAAAAAGGAAAAAGAATTTCCCAATTAAATATTTATCCAGGGATAAAATCACAAATACAAGTACCAAGTGGGAGGAAAATGGAAGGCACAAGATCCCACTTGATTTCTCAAATTTGTAAAGGTTTAGAAAATGATTTTCCCGAGGTTTAAATCCAAATGCAAATTAAATAACAGAATAATGCATTTTGGGAAAAAATTTAAAAAGGTCAAAATCCAGGGTGTTACAGACCTTCCCCCCTTAAGATGAATCTCGTCCTCGAGATTCCTGTGGCTTGCTGAATAGATACGGATATTCTGTCCTTAGCCAATCTTCGTGTTCCCAGGTTGCCTCTTCCTCTGTGTGCTTGTCCCACTGCACCTTGTAGAACTTTGTGACCTTGCTGCGAGTGCGGCGTTCTGACTCATCCAAGATTCTGATGGGCTGTTCCTCGTAAGTCAGTTCGCTGCTCAACTCCAGCTCCTTAAAGTCAGCCTGCTTGGTTGGGGGCGAGATGCACTTCCTTAGCTGGGACACGTGGAAGACGTCGTGCACCCCAGTCAACTCCTCTGGTAGTTCCAGCATGTAGGCTACTGATCCTTTCCTTGCCAAGATTTTGAAGGGTCCAATAAATCTTGGGGCAAGCTTTCCTTTCAGTGGAATCTTTTCAGACCCTTGAGGGGTGTTACCCGAAGATAGACATAGTCGTTTTCTTCGAAGTGAATCTGACGGTGTCGCCGGTCGTAATAACTTTTCTGGCGGGACTGTGCTGCTTTGAGCCGGTCTCGAATCAGACGCACTTGCTTTTCTGCCTCCAACAAATCATCGGGCTTAAAGATCTTGCGGTCTCCAACCTCGGACCAGTTTAGTGGGGTCCGGCATTTTCTCCCATACAGGGCTTCAAAGGGTGACATTTTCAGGCTGCCTTGGTAGCTGTTGTGTGTATGAGAACTCTGCATACGGTAAGCTATCTTCCCAACCTGCTCCATGGAGGAGCACACACGAGCGGAGCATGTCTTCTAATATTTGATTGACTCGCTCGGTTTGACCGTCTGTCTGAGGGTGATAGGCTGTGCTGAAGGATAACTTCGTCCCCATGGCATGATGCAGGCTCGTCCAAAATTTGGAGGTAAATTGTGTACCTCTATCCGACACAATGGTCTTCGGGACTCCATGGAGTTTGACAATCTTGTTTACATAGAGTTGTGCCAGCTGGTCCGAGCGGTATGTTGTCTTGACGGGGATAAAGTGAGATACTTTCGTTAAACGGTCGACAATGACCCAGATAGAATCATTCCCTCGGCTGGATTTGGGAAGTCCGACAATGAAATCCATACTTATGTTGTCCCATTTCCACTCGGGTACCTTAAGGGTTGGAGGTATCCGGCGGGTTTCTGATGCGGCCCACCAGGTTGCATACGTTGCAGCATGCGACATAGTATGCGATATCCTTCTTCATACCGGACCACCAGAATATTTGTTTCAAGTCTTGGTACATCTTGGTGCTTCCCGGGTGAATGGAATAGGCAGACTCGTGGGCTTCCCTGAGGATCTGCCGTATTAGCGTGGCCTTGTAGGGTACACAAAGGCGGTTACCAAAGTGGAGTACTCCTTGGCTGTCCAAGGAAAATTCCTTGGCCTGGCCCAGCGGTATCTTAGCCTTGATCTTTTCTATGCCGGGGTCGTTGGCCTGCTCGGTTTTTATCTCTTCCTCCAGGTCTGGCTTTACCTCCAAGGTGCTTAAATAGGCCTTGTTACCCACGCACAAGTTAGCTTTGCGAACTCCTTCTCCAAACTTGACCGCATTTTAGGGGGCTTCCTGCTTAGGGCATATGCTACCACGTTGGCCTTTCCTGGATGATAATGAATTCCAAGGTCGTAGTCCTTGATTACTTCTAGCCACCTTCTTTGCCTCAATTGAGGTCAGGCTGGGTGAAGATATATTTCAAGCTTTTGTGGTCCGTGTAGATCTCGCATCTTCGACCAATGAGGTGATGTCGCCAAGTCTTCAAGGCGAGTATGACGGCGGCTAATTCCAAGTCGTGGGTGGGATAGTTGAGCTCGTGGGTCTTGAGTTGCCTTGACACATATGCGATGACTTTTCCTTCTTGCATGAGTACGGCCCCTAGTCCATTTTGGCACGCATCACAGTATACGGTGAAGTCCTTGGCATCATCAGGCAATACCAGAATTGGGACGGTGGTTAACCGAGTCTTCAACTCGTTGAAGCTTTCCTCACACTCGTCTGTCCAGGCATACTTGCGATTTTTCTTTAGCAAGTCCGTCATGGGTTTGGCTATCTTGGAAAAGTTCTCAATAAATCTTCGGTAGTAACCGGCCAGTCCTAGGAAGCTTCGGATTTCCAACACGTTGGTGGGAACTTTCCAGTTCAGCACATCGGAGATCTTTGGGGTTTACGGCCACTCCGGCTCCAGACAATACATGTCCTAGGAATTCCACTTCCTTTAACCAGAATTATTTGCTGTACTTGGCATAAAGTTGTTGCTCACGTAATCTCCCGAGAACCAACCTGAGGTGTTCGTGCTCCTCCTCATTCTTCGAATAGATCAGGATGTCGTCGATGAACACTACCTCAAACTTGTCGAGATACTCCATGAATACCTTGTTCATCATGCCCATGAAGTAGGCTGGAGCATTCGTTAGACCGAAGGACATAACGGTGCACTCATACAATCCATATCTGGTGGTGAAAGCGGTCTTGGGAATGTCACTTTCTCGTATCTTCAGCTGGTAATAGCCCGTACGGAGATCAATCTTGGAGAATACCCGGGCACCACGGAGTTGGTCAAACAGATCATTGATTCTTGGGAGTGGGACTTGTTCTTGATGGTGACGTCATTGAGAGCACGGTAGTCAATGCATAATCGGAGTGTACCATCGCTCTTCTTTGCGAATAAAACTGGTGATCCCCAAGGTGAAATGCTCGGGCGAATGAACTTCTTCCGGATCAGTTCATCAAGCTGTTTCTTCAGTTCTACTAGCTCGGGACTTGTCATACGGTAATGTTTCTTGAATATTGGGTTTGTTCCTAGTACAACTTCAATGGCAAATTCAATATCACGATCAGGGGGCATTCCGGGTAGTTCATCTGGAAAGACATCTGGGTACTCACTGACCACATACACTTCCCCTAACTCCGGGGCTTGGGCAAGAAACATCTTTGCATTTATCTGGTGAGGCTTAGTTGGCAAGTAAGTGGTACGTATGCCTTCCGGGTTGGTGAGGGTAACTGCTCTGGTTGCACAGTCGATCTGAGCTGCATGCTGAACTAACCAATCCATACCCAGGATGGCGTCGAGGCCGGGCACGTTGAGAGTGCCGAGCTGAGCTGGAAATTTCACTTGATTGATGCTGATTGTCAGATCTTGACACATGGTGTTTGTTTTCATCTCCGAGGCGGGGGTTTGTATCACCAAAACATGGCCCAAAGGGGAAACGGGAAAACAGTGTTTGGCAACAAAATCCTTCGAGATGAAAGAATGGGAAGCTCCAGAATCGAATAAAATCAGCGCGGGTTTAGTGTTGATAGTACACGTACCAAGCACTATATCTGAAGCTTCAAATGCTTCCTCTGCAGACATGTGGTGGACACGGGCAACTTGAGATGGCTTGATTGCACCGGCAGGGTGGTGTTGTTGGAGTTGTTGTTGTTGCCGTTGTGGAGGGGGCAATCCTTGATGTAGTGTCCTGTCTTGCCGCACTTGAAGCAGGAGTTCTCCCTCTTGCAATCATCCACTAGAGGGCGCTTGTGGTAGAATCCTTCTCGGGGATATCCCTCCTTCTTGGGTTGATTCCAAGTGTTCTGAGGTGTTGAGGTATGGTTGTTGGGCTGCCATGGGCGTGGCTTTGAAAAACCTCCCTCATGCTGGTTCTTACGGGGCTCGAACTTCCGCTTGTGGGAGTCATAGATGGTGCGGTGCTCCTTTTCCGAGATTAGTGCCGTGTTGATCATGGACTGAAAATCTAGAAACTGCAGAACACTGAGCTGAGTTTTTATGGTCTGATGCATCCCATGAAGAAACCTGTCTTTCTTCTTTTCTTCTGTGTTGATGTCCTCAGGTGCATAGCGAGCAAGGTTGTTGAACTTGGTCAGATCACTGATGGATTTGCTGCCTTGAGTAAGTGTCAGAAATTCCTGTTGTTTCATCTTTATGAGGCTTGATGGAATGTAGCCCTGCGGAATGCTTCCTGAAACTCTGCCCAAGTGATAGGGGGTCCATCGCCTCTGGCGTCTTTTTGATTGTCCCACCAAACGCTGGCAGGGCCCTCAAGGTAGTGGGTGGCGAAGGGCACCTGGTCTTGCTCGTCCACGCGAGCGAGCTCCAGTTTCTTTCCCATAGCACGGAGCCAATCATCAGCCTCAAGTGGGTCATCTGCATACGAGAACTTTGGTGGTTGTGTACGCTGGAAGTCTTGCAGCTTTGAGCGGCCTGTGGGTTGAGTATTACGGCCCTGCATGTACGTGCCAAACTCTCTCATGATCTACGTCAGATGCTGATTGTGACGTTCATCCATCATCATCATAAACTGACTTGGGCTTGGTTCCTGACTTGGTGGAGGAGGAGGTGGTTGCGGAGGCATGGGTTCCTCGCCCGCTTGTCGTGCAACGACAACCGGGGTTCCTTGGCTGCCACTCGCACCGTTATTGGGCCTCATCCTGAACAGTTGAACGTAATGGCGCGTATCATGAGCATCCATATGGGGGAGGTGTAACATCCAAGGAAAAACCAAATGGAAACACAGTATGCAAAGAAACAACAAGCATGGTGTTATACAATGGATGGTGGAGTTACAAGATTCAAGCACTCGCTATTTTACAAAAGGTGCAAGGTAAAGATACAAGCTACTCGTACATGATACATGGTACATGATACAAGATACAAAGCACTCGGTACAAGATGCAGGATACAACTCTACCACTATATTATTCAAGCACGCGATACATCGGATGGTATAATACACTACGTGATGCCGTCTCCGAGCGTCTAGAACTCCATCTCGAGGGGTGTCGCTGGCGTGGCGGTGTCGAGGGGCTCCTCCGCGGGGGTGTAGTCGGGTGAAGCGCGGCCGTCACGGGAGTCTCCGGAGTAAGCGGGTGGCTCGGCACGGACGCGACGACGCTGAGACCGAATAGGGGTGTAGCGCGAGTAGTAGTGTGTGGCGCTGCTACGAGTGCAGGAAGGTGATCGGAGTGGGAGACGGGGCGAAGCGGGCAATCCCCCTCCTGATCTGCTCGAGGGAACTGTGCCTAAAGGTGGGGAGACGAGGTGGGCGGTGAGAAGTGCCGGCTCCTGAAGCTCGCGTCACCTCGGCCAAGGCCACGTTGGCACAAAGTGAGGCAAACTGGAGAAGGGTGATGTGGAGAACTGGTGGAGATAGGTGGTGTACTGAAGAAGGGCGGAGAGGGGTGAGCTAGGGTCACCTGGGTTGGGAAAAAGGATGTCCCCGTTGTCTAGGGCTAACCTCGGGAAGTAGGCGTAACGGGTGCACTACTTCATGACGATCGAAGGTGCGAAGGAAGAGGATGGCATCTCCTGCAACCTCCTGGATGGCTCGAGACGCCTGTGTAGAGACACCGGAAGTGAGGCCGTGCTCGATCCCTGCGGACACGGGCTCCGGGCGCAAGTGGACGGTGGCGGTGAACTCCGAGGTGGACCTGTCGAGACGGTTGTGGTACACGTGGTAAGTCGGGGAGGTGCGCCTGGGTAGAGGTGGTCCCAGATCTCCCTCAAAACTGCGGAAAGCCGGGAATGTGCACGGCGGTAGTCTGAGCGGGCAACTCTGCCATCTGTGACAGAGACAAATTCAAACAAAGTGAGCGTTAAGTTTAAAAGCACAAACAGACAGAGAAACAGTGAAGAAGTTGGCAACACAACAAGTTCTATCCTACGTCGTCCAAGAACTAGGGTATCCTACAGGCAGTTAGGCTTTGATACCAAGCTCTGTGCACCCCGATCCAGATGATCGAGCTACCCCATATACCGGTCCCAGAAACACTGGATATATGACAACTTGGTACACAAAGTCATAACCAAATTTATTCAAATGGTTCCGAGTTCGGACAGATACAATATTACATCACGGGGTGAGGCTCCAGCTCTTGCGCAACGGCGCACACAATGTAGTAAATTTTTCTAGCATCAAGCCTCTAGCGAAGTAGTAGCGGAAACATAGATGGTAGCGTGGCGACAGCGGGCCTTATTCCATAGGGTCCTGCCTGGGATACGGGTTCCTAGTTCCCGTACACGGGTACTCGGCGTCGGGTGCAACGGGGTCTGGCCACATGAAAAGCCAGGTAAGTACTTGAAGTACTCGCAAGACATTAGCCCAAAATCAAACAAGGTCTATCTATATGGCATGGCATAAGTTCGGGAAGTAACATGGCATGAGTTTGGTTGCGAGGGTGAGTCCAAGCTTAACGGTTGGACAAAACTTACCTACTTACCTTAGTAGGGGTGTTTCATGTTATCGAGTGAGATCACGTTTCTCACTCAACAACTCGTAACCACAACTAGGCTACCAAGCCTCTAGCCAACTCTGGCTCAATTCACACTCTCAAGCCCGTAGCCAACTCTGGCTAGACTCTCAAGTTTTCCGTGTTCATGGGTTTCATCTTAATTATTTCTCCAAGTTCGACTGGACTGACTCATAGTGTGACTTGACCCAAACATCGTCCCATAACCTAGGGAAAAGGCTAGATTCTAGATTTACACTCTCGAGAGGTTGCAACATTTATCCACACGCTGAAGTCTAGGCTTGTACCGTCGGTACCGAAGTACTAGAACCGATCATGGCGACAGCACAAGCCCACACTTCCACAACCGTTTACTCTACCCGGACACTCCCTGTGTAGCCACCGACATAACTCTACGTCTTATGACGAAGTGAATCCGGCACGTCCCCAACAGAGACCACGACTAGCTCCGGAACCTTCGCAAGACTAGCCCCGAGCACAAAGGTAACCGACTAGACTTGCCAAATGGGGGCGTCAAAGGAGGCCTGATAAAATACTCGGTTATGGTCCGCCCATGTGAACGATGCATGGTTGTGCTGGTGGTGCTTGGTGAGTGGCACTAAGTGACTCAATCTAGTCGAGGGAGGTGGTTACCTTCTTAGTCAAATTTTAGTTTCCAGTTTTCAACAAGATACTAGCAACACAAAGTAAGCACATAATAATATCAGCAGTAAACAAACATATCAACCTGCATATCCAATTCCAAACATAGTAATAAAATCAACCGGAAGACTGTGGCAGCGATTCGCTGGCAAACGCCTTCTCGTTCGACAAGTAAGAAAAAAAGCGTCAACCAAGACTGTGGCAGCGATCCCGCTGGCAAGCGCCTTCTCGTTCGACAAGAAAAGAAACGTCAACCGGAAACTGTGGCAGCGATTCCGCTGGCAAGCGCCTTCTCGTTCGACAAGTAAGAAAAAGAAGCGTCAACGGAAGACTGTGGCAGCGATCCCGCTGGCAAGCGCCTTCTCGTTTGACAAAGAAAAGAAACGTCAACCGGATGATTGTGGCAGCGATCCCGCTGGCAAGCGCCTTCTCGTTCGACAAGAAAAGAAACGTCAACCGAAAGACTGTGGCCGATTCCGCTGGCAAGCGCCTTCTCGTTTGACAAAAAGAAAGGGGTGTTGCGATGATCCACGATATATAGAAGAGCAGCAATGTTTAAAATGCAACATGACATGTGAGATGCAATAGATATCATTTCAAACAGTCAAGTAATTTTCCAAAGTTCGACCGAGCTTGAGATCGGGTTAACGGCTTGCCTTTGGGTTTGGAAACAACTACTACTCCGTCGGAGAGGTTTGAATCTATCAAACAAGACTAAATACATAAAAATCTCTCCTAAGTTATTTAAATAAATGCCAAAAAAATAAATTCCAAATAAATCTTTTCTGGCCATTTGAAAGAGAAAATTTAAACAAAGCCAACAAAATTGGTTTCATATTTTTCTGACCATTTTTGAGAGAGATATTGCATTTCAAAGTTTGGTTTATTTTTGCCCTTTTTTAAAAGAAAAAGAAAACAGAAAACGTTTCAGGGAAATGTTTAAAAACCTGACCAGTGGGGCCCACTGGTCAGTGACCCATGGTTCAAAGCGAACCGTTTTCTTCGCGCGAAACAGAAGGGGGCGGCGCTTCCGTCGCCGGCGGAACTCCGGCGAGGTTTTGCGGCCAGGGGAGGGTGAGCTAGAGGGAAAGGAGGGGTTCGGGAGTCTCATCGTGCACCAGGGTGTCACGGCGGCGAGGTTTCAAACGGCGGGAGGTCCTGGGCGGAGGTTCCTTCCTCTCCCACGGCTCCGGCGTCGGGCCGTGGATGATTCCCACGATTCCGAGCACGGATCACCGCGGCGAGCACGGCATTGGCATAGCCATGATCTAGGGAGGCTACGGGTAGGTTTAGTCGACGAACGGTGCCCCTGGCAAGGAATTTGTCCACGGCCGTGACGGCTAAGGCAAGGTCGTCGCCGGACTTGCGGTGCTCGTCGAGCTTCGATTGGAGCAGGGGAGGGTCGTGGGGAGGCTAGGAGGTGGATACGGTGCTCTGGAGGTCGAGGGGTGGTGGTTTTATAGGGTTCCTGCACGGCGGCCTCCATCAATGCCACGGCGAGGTGTCAAGCACGGCGTGGAGCTACGGTGGACGGCGCGTCGCGCGAGCGGTGCGGCGCTCGGGCGCGTGCGCATGCACGAGAAGGTGCAGGGGAGTGAGGAGGGTGTGGGAGGCACGCTTGGGCACGGGAGGGTGCGGTTTTCCGGCGACCAGAAACGGGCGGCGCTCCGTGGCCACGCCCATGCCGATCCTGGCATGGTCCAGTTCATGCCAATGTCGGCATCGACATCGATCTCTCAGCTCATAGCTCCAAATGAGGTGGGGTTTGCGTCACCGTGTGCCAAATTCAAATCCTACCACTTTGCTGACTAAACTTTTTGCAAATCCGAAAGTTGGTCCGACTAGAACTTTTGAAAAACAGTACTGGACAAAATGGGTTTTAAATGTTTGGAGGGGTAGATGGAGTTAGATGGGGATGCCCTTTTGTCCTGAGGTAGGAGTGATGAAGAGGAGCTTATCCATGCCTTGGATTCATCCAGGAGAATTGTTTTCGTTAGATTTTAAAATGCTTTGAGAAAATAGGCAGAATGACAAAAAGAATTGTGGAGGGAAATTTTCCTAAGTAATGGCTCCATATTTTTTTATAAAAGTGATCCATATCAACTAGGGAAGGTTCCCTAATTTTTGCAGAATTTTTGGAGACATAGAAATAGGGGTTCCTTTGGAAGGCCAATTAAAAGGGTAATTTTCAAAAAGGAAAAAGAATTTCCCAATTAAATATTTATCCAGGGATAAAATCACAAATACAAGTACCAAGTGGGAGGAAAATGGAAGGCACAAGATCCCACTTGATTTCTCAGATTTGTAAAGGTTTAGAAAATGATTTTCCCGAGGTTTAAATCCAAATGCAAATTAAATAACAGAATAATGCATTTTGGGAAATTTTTTTAAAAAGGCCAAAATCCAGGGTGTTACACCTCGTCTGCCAGTTGGTAGTTAAGTAGAGTATGTGCATGGGAGTATAACCATGCATGTTGCTCTCGTGGTCCGTCAAGTCATTCCTGTTGGGATGTCAGGAAAACCAAACTCCAGTGCCTTGTCCATTTCTAGTACAGGCCAAATTATTGTGACTCCACAGATTAAGAGGCCTCGGTAGCTTCTGTTCTGTTCCGTCTTAGAGTATCACACTCTTGGATATCAAGAAGTCGTGCGGAGTCTCATGGACTTTTGATGAAGTGATGCTCGTACACATCCTTACCCACCTTTCCTCCGAGCTAATCATGCTGGAGAATGATTGGTGTGCATGATGTGGTGATCTCATATTCTTAACAATTCTAATTGCTTCGAAATACAAGGACTCAATTGTGTCTCGTTGCCAAATTTCATGGAAAAGCAGATGTATTCTGATAATTTGCTAATACATGGGTTTCGCAACCCTGCTCATCTCTTGAGTTTGACATCGTAGTCCATATCTTGAGAATCTAGAAGTCTTCCTTCGTTGTTCACCATTCCAAACCTTCTGATCATACACTCTGAGTATGAAGTATCCTATCACCTAATCAGAGCTGAATCTCAGGCAGCAATGATGGTTAGTGTCCCTCGAGGTTATTGATTCAGGTCTTCTGCTTGACACTACAGTGTCAAAGCAGTCCACCTTTTTCTCATGCTGATGGTCTTGTGCAAAGTTCATATTTCCAATCTCTATGGTCTTGTGCAAAGTTCATATTTCCAATCCTTACAAGAAACAGTTGACTATCTGCTTGGACTTTCTGCCGTTTCCTCCGTACCTTGACGTCTCCCAGGTTTGCTGACTCACGAGTTGTTGCGGACACTCCCTTATTGAGTTGACCTTGGAGTAGAAGAAATCATCCTGCATCGAGAGCTTGTCGGAGACGAGTGTTGTCTTGTCCCGTCCTCTCTCTTTCTACTCTAGGAATCTCGGGGTGAGATTCTTGTAAGGGGGCTAGAATTGTAACAGCCTGAATTTTGTCAACCCAAAAATGTGTGTAAATTTTTCACTTTTGCATTTGATCATGCATCTTAAGCATCCATCTTAACTTAACAAAATGAAAGAAATGGAAATTGAAACTATTAAAGCAGACAATTTCCAAACCAAATTTCATTTGCAATGCAAGTGCCCAAATAGCAACTCCAAGTCTTATCATGAGCATCCATTTTGAATTGCTAAAATTAAATAGAACAAATTGTAGAAACATTAAATGAAGGCAAGCCCCTTCTCAAATTCTAAATCCATTGAAATTGCTCAAAGGTCAAAACAAACTATTTGTGAGCTGCCATATTTGTCAAGGAAGTTCCAAGAGTTCAAAAATAATAATTTTCACTTGCTCCCAAATTATTAAAGAAATCTCAAATTGGAATTAACCAAAAATACCATAATCCAACGTTATGAACAAATGTGGTTCAAAACATTTTATTTTGAAACACCAATTTTTGTGGAGCTTCTACATCTTATGGGGAGGCTACATGAATATTTTCAGATTTTTGTAAAAGGTTTAGTGCCTCAATTAAATCCCTAAAAACTACTGGTTGTAAAAGGAAATAAAAGAGAAGGAAGAAACAGAAAAAGAAGAAAAGAGAAGGCAGGGGGTTTTCTGCAAGATGGTCATCTTCTCCCTGTAGCGACCCAGAGCCATGGACGCTCTCCCGGTCGATCCCGTGCATGTCGCCCTCGCTGTCCAGATGGTGGATAAGAAGACCACCGAGGCCCCCGTGCTCCTCTGCTCAACGCGCTCCACGCCTCCCCTCTGCTTTCCTCTCACTCGCTAGCAGGCTGTCGCACCGCCGTCGCCATGGCCGTGAGCACCGCCGCCGATTGAGAGCTCCCCGAGCAGATCGAAGTGGGGCATCGTCTTCGCCTCGACGTCCTCTCCCTCTCCGCCATGGAATCGAGCCGGGCCGCTCAGAATCGACCTCGACGATCTCTTCTTCCTCGCTGCTGTCCGAGCGCCGCCGTGGAAGATTTGCTGCCGTCGCTGTATCCCCGACCTCGCCGACTTCTCCTACGTGCTCAGGGTGAGCTTGCGGTCCAAATGGACACCCCCATCCTCTCCCTCTCGGTCTTGTTCGTCTAATCGCCGTAGCCCGTGGAGAACCGCCGCTATAGCTCGTCGCCGTGCTGTCTCCGGTGACCTCCAGGTACGGCGCCGCCGTAGGTAGGCTCACCGTGCTCGCGCGCATCGGACGCGCCCCGAAGCTCGTCTCCGCGCGCGCTGTGCTGACGAATCCGTGCTCGACACCGCCGGTGACCGCCGTCGCGCGCGTCCACGTCGCCGCGCTCCGGTCAAACTGGCCGTGGGCCTCCGCGCTTGCGTGGCTGCCAGCGTGGCCACGGGCCCACTGGTCAGTGGCACAGGCTAGCCCAGCCTCGGTGAAAAACGGTTCTGTTCGAATTTCTGAAAAATAAAAGAAGAGGCATAGATTTGGAATAAACTAGTAAAATCCATAACAATTTGAAAAATGCTCCAATTTGGGTGATTCAGCTTTCCACATGTTCAGCAAAGTGTGCTCTTCATGTTCATGTCATTTTGACACGTGGTAACATTAAATAAATTGCCTTTTAAATTAATTACAGAAATTGCAGAAAAATTGGCAAACTTTGGAAATCCATAAGTTTTTCTCTGTAAATCCAAAATGAGCAAACAAGGTGTCAAAATGTTCGTCTTAGCAAACTTTACACCCTGGTATTTTATTTGGACATAATTGAATTAAAATTGGTATTGTTTTCATCTGTTTTCTAAAATGGCAGAAAAGAAATACTTTTTGTAAATTCAATAACTTTTATTTGGATTATCAGAAAAATGTGTTCGTAATATCAAAATGCTCAGAAAAGTGTGGAATAACCAGTAGCATCATGTTCATGCATATTTACATGAATTAATAGCACAGGAAAACATTAAAACAAATATGGGGCTATATCTCTCACTTGTTGGATAAATTAATTTCTGCACCCCATTTAAATTGGTAGATTTTGTTATAATAATTTCAGTGCATTAAAAAGGTCATGCCATCATGTGTATGTGCATTGCATTTGGTTTGCTTGAGTGATATTTGATTGTGTTCTTTCTGGTGTTATTATGCATCGATAGATCAAGCAGTCGGGGTTCCACCATAATACCCCGACGATCCGTATTACCAGCCCGCTGATCAAGGCAAGCGTAATCCCCCCTCTGAGCATGTCCCTCCTATGTTTTCCGCAAATATTTTCTCCACTATAATATTGCATGCGGTTCCAAATGTCAATTTGGTTGGATTAGAGTATCCTATTAGTTGCATTATGTTTCCGATGCCATTACCTGTTTCCCTCCTAATATCCATAGGATTGTTGTGTTGGCCTGAGTTAATTATAATTGCTATGTATATGCTTAGCCCTGCTTAGTTAAAGGCGTAGTCGTCCGGTGGATGTTTCATTGTTGGAACAGTTGATGGAATGGCCGGATGTGGTGAAAATGGTGGTGACGGATAATAATTTGTGTAAAGGCGGGGATGAGAGGCCACGGGGAATGTGGTGGGTTGTCTCGTTCTCGCCGCCTAGATGCGAGTTCTTTACCTCTTGAACCAAGACTGAGCGTGCTTCCATCGGTGGGCCATATGGAACCCCTATCGACCAACTAACTTGGGCGGGGCTAGCCAGGGTCCTCTAGTTTGAGCTTCCATTTGCGCGTGAGTGAAGATGGTGGCCAGGACTGGGATGAGGATGGTGGTGTTTAGGAAAATGAGTGGCCACGGGGCAGGGTGTTGGAGGCACTGAACCTGTCCCGTCCTCACTGATGATCCTGGGTTAGTCTCAAGCAAGGTAAAGGTTGTAACCGCTCCCACTCAGCCGGCTTTCCCGGAAGAGAGCTAATGATCAGGCAATGAGCCGGACGGTACCGGTGGTTAAAAACAGTACACCCCTGCAGGGTTAAATCTTTTCGAAAAGCCGTGTCCGCGGTTATGGACGACTTGGGAACGGACGATAAGACCATAGAAAACTCGAATGGAATGATTAAAACCTGAGTACTAAAGGTACTACCAAGAATGCCAGGTTGACTTCCTCGAGGGTGATTCGGGGAGGTGCCTTGGTAGACAGGTGAAGTGATTGATGGTGGTTGTTGATGAAGTTGATCAAAAGAAAAGAGTTTACTTCTTATCCCCTTTGGAAAATATTCTGATTAGTCGATGCCAGGTGTCTTTTATAAAGAAAACCAGCTTTACGCAAAACAGCCATAAAACCTTTGAAAGCCAATCATTGAGCTAGTAGCTCTAATAATCTTGCAGAGTTCGTCGAACTCAACGTTGTTTATTTGATTTCAGTGGAGGACTTCACCGACACTGAAGGTGGGTTCTATGTGGACGTCGACGAGTAGTCTGGGGTTCCCAGGTGGCAGCTTGGGACATCCCGGAACAGCTGGCGCTGGGAATGTTTATCTGTAGGCCTCTTAGGCCACAATTTGGATCTTGTTGTTTAGAACAACTTATTTTCGCTTCCGCATGATGTACTGTTGGGTCTGTGACCTCTGGTTGTAATAATTGCTATCTTTCTCTATTATAGAGTTGAACTATAATGTTTTGAGTCGTAGAGTCTGTAATGTGCCAGTTGTTCCACAAGTCTTGATCTCTCTATTATGCACTGATAGTTGTGCCTGCGTTAAGTCATCAATCGGGGTGTTGCGTTGCCGATGATCAATTCCGAGCAACGCCTGCCAAAGGTTTTGACCGGGGATTGGTAAACCCGTAACCTCCGGTTATATCGCTTAACCGGTGACACACAGCATCACTGTATAGTTCTGCGGGATCGGGGCGCTACAGGACGCGTGCAGTCAGTCTCCTTACCAGCGACGTCCTCAGGCCTCGCCGACGCCCCGCCCATCCATCGTCCTCTTCCACGCCGCACTCCCGCTTGGGACGCCTGCGGACTTCCATGGCGACGCAGGCCAGGCTGCGCGAGTCGGGCGGGCGAGGGTTTCTCGGTACCATTGATCCTATTACCTTGCGTGATCGAACATAAGGATTTATAGGATAAAAAAACTGATGGAGGCCTCGCGATCGTGGCCGATCGGAATTCTTTTCCTATTCTCCCCGATTGAGTTTACTCTTTTCTATTCACCTGTAGCTATAGGAATCCTGGACGAATCGTATTTAGGAATCCTGGAATCCTGGACGAATCGTATTGAACGTATCGGATCGAACGACCGGAGCTCGCGTTGATCGAAAAATAAACGGACAAGATTTAAAGTGTTTGGTGCTCGACATCGGGATAATTTGGATCGTTGATCAAAAATTAAACGGACAAGATTTAAAGTATCTCAATATGTTTGCTCTTTTAATAAGTATAGATTATTAAGCGTATTTTGTGTGATGCTCTTGTCTTTTTTTTTTTGAGAATATTTTGTTTTTGTTTTTGTATTCTAGCTCTTCTCGGGGTCTATGGTAATTGGGCCGGCGGCCCATCGTAGTCGTAAACACGGACTTCCCCAGGGACACGGATGTAAATATGACCCAGACCTCACCGGTTTCCTTTGCAACTTTGCAGAGCCATCGCAAATCGCAATCGTAACCTAGGGTTTAAGCTGCCTCGCCGCCTCCAGATCTCCAAACCATCGTCGCCTCGGCTAGAATCCGGAGAAGGAATCGAGAGCAGAGCTTGCGAGGAGTCACCATGTTCCTAGGCGCGATGCCCCGGAAGCCGAGCAAGGAGGCGGCGTACAAGGAGCTGCGCGCGCACCTCTACATCATGGCCGGCTGCATCGCGGCCATCCGCGCCGCCCCCTACATCCTCCACTTCCTTAGCCGCGAGCCCGAGATGACGGAGCTCAAGTTCTAGGGCAGTCCCGAGGCCCCCGCCCCCCTGAGGTGAGCCTCCACCCGCCTACCCCCTTCTCTAGGGTTTGGTCGATTTGGGTGCAGTATGTGTGATCCCGTTTCTGAATCGGTGTGCGACGATGTGCTTCAGTATTCGTGTTTCTACTCGATTTGTTACTTTATCGTAGGGTTTCGCAGTTGCAATTTTTGGTTTCGTAGTAGTAATTTGCGCGCTTGGACACGTTCCTAGGGCATCTTGGGTGCCGATCGATCTATGTCGATGAGTTAAGTTTGGTGAGATTCATGGTCGTTTGTTCGAAGCCAGCGTGATTATTTCATGATGTCTGACGCATACACTTCGATTCCGTGTAACATGTTCTTGTAGGTATATTCAGGCATATGGTGTCCCTGTGCTGTCTTTCCTTCTGCTGTGTATGACCCTTTTATAGATGCAATGAGATTGAGTATTGACTTATATTAATTCGGTTGAACATGGGATGGTTACTGTGTGCCTTTGCTGCCCTTTATATGAAATTGTTTAAACATGGGGGAACTGGTTTTACATGATTGTTACCTTTATAGATTCTACAGTTTGGCTGGTCATTTGTGAATGACATGAATTATTAGGCTGAGGTAGCACTTTACTGGTGTGTTTCTGCAAGTTAATTAAGTTGAATTTGTTAACAAAAGAAAGGTGAATTATCCAGTTATTTTGCTTGATACGGTTTACATGGTGCTTCTCCTTATTACTAGGCTATCCCTTGTGCTTTGTTATCTGTAAAGTTTGGGAAAACTGATTTCAAACTGAGAATTTATTCAACCCAATTTAATGACTTTTAATACGAAGATAGAAAGGAGAGCCCCTTCCTGTGATAACTACATCATTATAGTACAAAAGGATGAACAATTTTTTTTGGCTTGTAAATACTTTTATCATGTATTAAAAGAGTCAAGCTAGCTGTTTAAACTGATGCGGGTTTTTTTCTCATATCTAGCTGATTCGCCATTCTCATCATGTGTTATGATAGCAGTACCAAATTGTGTGATTGAAAGATGAACTTATTCGTTTATATCCATATATTTTGTAGATCCAATGAGATTGAGTATTGTGCGTGCTCAGATCACAGTTGCACCTATAATTGTTATGTGTTTTCTTGTTTGGTTTGGTTTAGCGTATTAATAATATTAGTGTTTAGATGATACTTGCATCTGTTTATCTCAGTTGGTGGTGCTTCGTTCCTTATAATGATAACTATATTTTGTGGTTTCACCGATGCAGTATGTTCTGAGTTAAATTTTTTCCTTTTTTATGATTATCTGTTAATTTGTTCCACTTTGGTATGGTCCAAAAGCTGAGCCTTCCATAACACATGCTATTTCTTGAGATCTGCCGTTGTAGAAAAAATAGTGCAATTGTGTCAGTTTGCCATTATTGTCTGGGTGGTTTATATACTAATAGCAGTGTTGTTTTCTTAGGATCATATTTATTGATCTCTTAATTTTAGTTAATAATCATTACATTTAGCAGAATAATGTGTATACTTGGATGGTCTTTTGTCTTGTAACTAGGTAATTACAATGTGGCAACCCATCCCTTGCATAAACTCGATTGGATTTAAGTTAGCAAGAAACTCAAACTATTGTGTACTCTTAGACAGAACTAATATCCATGTCCATGGTTGGTCTCGATCAATGTGTCATGTTGACTAAATGTACCCAGTTAATTTGAAGCGACAATATTTAATTGAACTGAAACACATTTACACAGCCAGTCCGTCCATTAGTCAGACTATGATATTATCCTTTTTTGTCTGATATACATCACACCACTAGCTATCTCTCTTTTCTCATGATCTGCTGTGCAAATTAGACGAGCTTCCTTTGATACTATTCAGTTCTGGGATTGTTTGCAGTTTTAATAGCCTTATATTTCTTGAGAAGTTATTTGTAACTTGGTAACAATTGGTAAAATTTGAAGCTGCATCAGCAAGAATACATCTTCCCAGATTTCTTTCCTGCATGATTTTATTCTGCAGTTGGTGGCCTAATAGAATTGCTATTATTTACTTCCTCCAGATTTCAGTAAGCACTTGCTGATAAATTTCTTATCGTTTGTAGGTGCAACTGGGATTGATCTCTGCAAAGTTACTCTCAGGACCGGGCTTCTATGTCCCTTTGAAGCATGAACGTAGTTTCCCTGATAGGCATCCCATCTTTAAATAGCGTGAAAACTCAGTGACAGTTTTATGTAATAAACTCTGTTTGTTACAATTATTATTCCCCGAAGAACTATATGTGTTCTTAACGATCAGTGCTGCATGTCTTAATTGGCGCGAGCTGTCTGTTTGGGAAAATGTTACTTCCTCTGATTGGAAATGATTGACATAGATTTCTCTCTATACGGATGTACTTACGCACCTCCCTATGATGAAAATTTTGTGTTTTGTGCAGTGCTTCCGTCCCCTTCCTCTTCTGTTCACGTATTAGCTTTTGACCTTTACCGCAGCTTAATCTTGATGTTTTAACACAAATGAAATAACAACGACATTCATCATAACTGAAACATCAACAAACGGCCACAGTACCCATTGCACCATAAGTGTCATACAATGACGAAAACATCAACAAAGTCTACCCACTTACCATGTACCCACTTTTCTTCATGCTGTGAGCTTTTGTAGGTGATGAGCGGTGTTACTCTGTGTTTCAAAAATAAAATTATGGTGTTACTGGTCAATTGTTTGCATTGACAAAACCTAATAGTCAAAATATTTTGAAAGGATGTGCTCCCTTTATTTCAAAATAAATATAATATGTTGCGGATATTCCAATGTGTGAACAGACACAATAAAACATGTCTATATAAATCCCATTCAGAAAAATGTAGAAAATCTTATAATTCAGAACAGAGAGAGTAGTATGTAGCAGTTATCAGCACATTGCTATCACGATCATCTGATTATATCCAGATGACAATTACTAGGTTGTCCTAGTAACACATACCATGTTGTTTGGTAATGGTAACACCACATTGTTAATGTAATTATCGAATTAGTATTCATGTGACACTAACGATGTTGTCTTGTTGCACATTACCAGGTTACGTGAGACTTACCAAGTTTCTGTTATCAGCTGCCAGATTGTTTATTATTTCCACCACATTATTGATATCTAGTTGACATTTGATGGGTTATCCATGTCTAGAGAACAACTATCATGTTACCACTCGTCCTATTTCTGGAAACCTCTCCTCTTCTACAGTGCACAGAGGCGAACGCGGAGGCGACTCGGCTTTTCCCGGCGGCCGCCGGCGTATCTGGGGATTTCTCACCCTCCGTCGGCCGCTCCGGCGGCGGGAGGATGGGGAATCCCCAGATCTGCGCTCCGGCGTGTAGATAAGGGGCTTCGGGGCGGCGCGGCTGTGGCGGGGTGGCCGGCGTCGTCGTTTTGGAGCTCTGCAGCTTCCCCTCCTTGGCGTCGTCCTCGGCGATGCTCCCGGGCTGCAGGTGCGTCTCTGCTCTGCCGTTGTTCTCTCCGGCGTCGGCGGCAGACTGGTGACGAGTGTACAGGAGGCCGGTGGAGGAGGTGCGAGGCGGCTGCTGCGTGGGAGTGTGGTGTGCAGGTGGTGGATCTGGCCACCTCCGGTGAGGTGGTGCGGCGCTGGCCCCAGATCCGGTGCGGAAGGTGCTTGGGGCGTGCCCCCGGCCGATGGACCATCTCCGCCTTCAGATCCAGCTCGTCGGAGCTGGTGGTTGTTGCGGCTCTTCAACGCCTTCGGGCTAGGAGCTCTTCCGCTCCATGGTGCAGGGCTCCGGGCGGCTGCTATCTTCGTCGTCTCCGGCGGTGGAGGTCGCGCGTGCTGGGGTTCCTCGAGGTTGAAGACGGCGTGTTGCAGCAGTGCTGCCCTCTGTATTCTCCTTGTTTTTTCTTTGCTTGTATCTGGCCTTGTAATACTTTCCTCTACGTATGAATACAAGTATGAAAAATCAGAAAAAAAAAAACCCGGCAATTTTGCATGCACACCTTGATATGCATTAATTGTGAAGATATAGTGTGCACCCTCAAACATGGCGTTTCTAGCGTGGACGGCATATACCCTACATGTTTTTTAATAATTGGAGATCTTACAATGGAAAACTTCAATTGGAGGCCGGGCTAGGTAGCCCGGTATCTCCCGCATTGGTTGGCGTTAGCGATCGGTGGCACAGTAGTCTCAGCTTCGCGTATATATATAGCGACTGGATTTCCCCCAATATTCAAATAAGAGGTCGTATTTGAGGTGGCACAAGTCCGCATCGATCACCAGAGCCAGCCCATGTCTTGTCGACCGTTGGCCACGCGCAGGCCATCTTCAGACTTCAACACGAACAGAACAGCTTCAGAT
Organism: Poa pratensis; assembly: GCA_947311845.1. Lineage (NCBI taxonomy): Eukaryota > Viridiplantae > Streptophyta > Magnoliopsida > Poales > Poaceae > Poa > Poa pratensis. The sequence goes on from CAMZMU010000020.1 coordinate 70,541,319, forward strand.
TTCGGTTCAGAGCAGCGCGACGAACTTCGGCAGCGAGCTAGGCCCCGCTTGGCATCCCAGTTTTGTTTCCACCTGTTTTTTCCCCCACGACCGTATTACCCAGTGCACAGCAAAACGACCGGTTGGAAACAAAGTGGCACGAATGCTGTTTGGATGGCCTGGTATCTTAGCAGGTTGTCGTATACCACACAGCTCTTATATCTCTAAAAAATGAGGATTTGCACAAAACTTACAAACAAACTGGTAAATAAAAGCATCCTGATCATATTTAACATTTATCTGAATACAAAATTCAGATGCTCAGCTAAAAACACTCAAATTCGATAACATAAATTATATTTAATTGCCATCCAATAATACGAAATTCAGATTGTTCAGACCAACAACGCTCAAAGTCTGCAACTTCAAGTATAAATAACTGCCATCAATGAATACAAAATTCAGATAGTTCAAATCAACAAAGCTCAGTCTGCAACTTAAATTAGAGATAACTGAAACATCATTATTTTGTCTTGCCAGCATGCTACATAATTAAAATTGTCCTCAGAGACAACTGCCATCTTTCAGACACAAAATTCCCAAGATAGATCCTTGTAAGCTTTATCAACTCATGTAACCATAAGAGAGGGCATCCTAATAAGAGAAATCAATATTAGATATTATATTTTATACTTCATGTGCCATGATATGCAAAAGAAACTGTGACCATGCATTCCAATACTATATGCTTTGCATCGATTAGAAAAGAACTGAAAAGAAAAAGGAGAACACATGTAGAGAACAACTGAATCTGGACAGAATACATGGAAATGCACTACATCACTTAAAGGCAATGCACTACTTACACTGAGGCAATTGAATTCCAAGCTTTGCAACTTCCTTCTTCAACCAGAGACCACGTAGCCTTGCGTCATAGGAAAGAAAAAGCTCTCGGTTTGCTGCATCTTTGAAAACATCAGAGGCTAGAATCTTGATCTCATCGGACACATCATCCATGCCATTGAGTACTTGTAATGCGTGAGAACGAAAATCTGATGCTTGCTCTTGGTATGGAGTATTGTTGTCCTTGAATTGATGCTTGCTCTTTCATTCCAGCTTGTTCTCTCTTGAGCTTAACTAAATCTGACATGGTCTCTTCAATGCGTGAGAACGATGTGTTGCCCTTTTGTTTCTTGGGCCTCGCTGATTGTGCTCCAGTATTTCCACTTCTTGAATTAGCTTGATCACAGCTCCTTTGCACATCAAGATCCTCCTCACCACCTTGAGGGATAAGTTCTTCATCATTGCGAGATTGATACGAAAGACTCCTTCCAGCTGCACCCATTGTTTCAACATCAGTGAACATGTTTTGTCCTTCTTCTTCAAGTGGGTTATTCTCTATCCTTTGACTTGTGCTCGGAATCAGTAATCTCCATTTCCATACTACTCATAAAATCCTAAGAAAGCAATCATAAAATGGTATGACAATAAGAAACAATACCGGGAAGAAATAAAGTAGCACAACACTAATCCAGCAAAGCTATTCTCTATTTTTTTTACAAAGAAACATGCGATGAATTGGCAAAACTACATAGTTAGAAACAAACAAGTGTGTTAAGAAAAGAATAAAATGAGTTTGTCGAGTTTTCAGGTTGGGCACATGCAAAATTTACCTCTAGCAAGGAGAGATATACACAATGCAGATTGTAGCAGTTATCAATCAGAGCAGCTAATCTCTATTTTTCCCCATCTATAAAATATATGCTACTGGACCACAATTCAGTTTACAGTTGACATGGTTCTGACGGAAAACAACAAACGGAATAACAATAGTATCCCGCATAGAGGGATTAAGCTGATGCCATCTGAACAGTTTAGTAAGCACCAGGGTAGGTTCTTGCAAGAATGAGTAAGCAAGGGAGTAGGGTTTTTACCGCAGAAACCCTAGGCCGTCCGCCTGTGCACAGAAGGGCCTGGACTGTAGACAAGAGGTAGACGGCGGCGGCGGGGAAGCGCAAGAACAGAGGGACCGCGACGGTTCCGCGCAGAAATGCGGACGGCGATGGCAGGAAGACGCCGCCGTCGTGCTCTTCCTCCTCCGCCGCCGATGCGCTACCTTTCCCTTCTCTCGCTCGATCTGTTTTCTCTCGTCCTCCTTGATCTGGCCGGTGTGGCGAGTTTCGGAAGGCTCCGCCGGCGAACTTCCATGTGCGTTTATGCTTGGAGATTACTGAATCGGGTGGGATTCGGTCGTGCCCGTGATTCTCCGTTAAGGAGCAAGCGGCATGAAGCTCTATTATCTGTTGCCATCTTGGATGAAGTCAGAGGCGGAGAATGTCATGGTGATTTGACTCTTGGGGGCGATGAGAAACTTGCTTGGAGCTTTAGGACGCGTATGAAGCGGTATGAAAGTGGGGGCGACAGCACAGGTGAAGTTCAAAGTTCTACCTTTCAGGGTGAAAATCCAAGGTCTGGCCTTAATAGGTTGTGCCTGGCAATGGTCTTGTTGAAGACATTGTTTTGAGAGCAGGGACTATCTCCAGGGTGAAAACCCAAGATCTCGATCGGGCGACGATGGCGCTTGTGCACTGCTTCTTTCTTGAAGGCATTGCTTTTGGAGAGATTGGACATCAGGTGTTGTTTTGGTGGTGGTTGTGCTGCTGCTAAAAGGATTGTAACTTTGTAGCGGGACTTTTCTTTTTTTAGTTTCTTCTTCTTATTGTCTTTCGGCTGTGTGCATCCGTAATACCTTCGGTTATTACGTTGTTGCAGAGGCGGGGTGTATTTGGTATCTTCGTGATATTAATATATACTCTTTATCTAAAAAAAAATCTGTTTTCTCTCGCTCCATCTGTTTTTGCGGTCGCTGGCGTAAAAGAAACGGGACCTCGAGAGGTTCGTGTTTTTTACGGGAGGAAACGGCCCGGAATCGAAACCGAGAGGAAAAAAAAACAGCGAACAAAGTGCCAAAACTGGGCTCCGTCGGAAACTAGACAGGCTCCGAGAAAAACCCGGGTATTGGGCTAAAAAAGATAAACCAAGCGCACCCTTAATAGTATTTCATGCGGTTTTGTTGTAGGCATCTTTTATGCTTTCTTTCAGCATCCTAATCTACATGATGTACTTCTTTTCGGTGCTGAATGCTACGAAGGAACAATTCACTACTCAATTCAAAATTAGCTTCTTGCATGTTACAAGCTATTTCGGTCTTTACAAAGGTTAGTTTCTCTTCTCTGTATCTTATGACATGTGGCGAATGACACATTTGACAATTCTCACAAAGTGAGAATTGTTGTGAGATTTCTCTTTCACTACAAGATGGGTACCTGTGGGAGACTTCTTGTTGTTTTTTCTTATAGTTCTTGACGTAAACTAGAGGCTTCTATACACAAACATGTATATATAGGCATAAATATAAAAACAAATCTTTCAAAACTTACATGAATTAGTGTAGCTTTACCCCTGGCAGGATCTGTGCTGCAGGGGGTAATGAATCAATGCAAACTACTCTATCTGTTCCCAATTAAGTGTCTAAGATTTAGTACAAGTTTATATTAAATCTACGACACTTAACTTGTAACGGAACGAGAAGTTCGTTTACGCAGTGGTCTAAAATATGTGGCAGCTAATGCACTCTTCTGGCTCAGTTTGGTTGAATGCAATCAAAGGAGAATAAATAAATTTCCTTGAGGTAGGTGCTCTCTTTCCTTACATATATTACACAATCTACACCTTTATTCCCTCGAGTGCCATGCAAACTTCACATTCTCATCTCGCAACTCGTACTTTGATACTTCTTAGGTGTCAATTACCCAAACATAGACATGTTGATAGGAGGGAAAAAACAATTGGAGGGCACGTAGGGATAGGAGACATCGAAAAAGAAGTGAATACCAGGCATTAGTATCATCCTACACAATTCTCATCAGGATCTCTGACGGCCAGCTAGCTGAGTGCAAGAGCGGTACAATATTTTCGTCACAAAAGCGAGATAATCGTTATGGCATTGGAGACGTCTTCACCAAATGTAACGTTCAGTCAGGATTTAGTCAGGGCTTGACTTGAGACATTAAACCTCTTTGGCGGTTGACAATTTTTCAATTGTGGCAAGAGACTGACGAATTTCGGTAGAGTCTAGACGAGAATGGTAAATTCTCGTTGGATTCCTTATACAGAGGCTCATCGGTTTAGACGTGCCAGTCAGTAATAACAAAAAGAAAAGAAAAATGAACGTGCCATTAAAATTTAAATTTTTTGCATGTTACCTCCGCAAAATGTGCAATACCTACCAAGGATATCCTGGCAAACCACAATTGTCATCGATCGTATTCTGTCCTCCGCCTCGTGCACGTGACGCGTGTCCCTCTGGACCCCACTTCCATCCTCCACCGCTTTCCTATCGATGTATGCCCCCACCACTCGTTCCTTCCTCCTTTTTCGCAGTTAGAGGATAAGGTCGCAGCCACCGCACTCGTCCGCACATACAGTCTGTTCACCTCCTAACCGCTCGCTCATCATCCGCCACGTCGACGGCGGCGCTGTCGGGGGGCTACCCCGAGGTAGGGTCATGGTAAGGAATAATCAGTGTCCAGGAGTGGCTCGAGATATATGGCAACCGAGTTAACAGGGCCTAGAAGAGGCCGAGGTTTATTATTGGAGCAATCCGACATGTCTTGGCCAGAAGGGGCCGAGGTATAGAGCTGTAAGCCGAGGTAAGGCTAGGCCCAGAAGGGGCCGGGTTAAGCTAACCGAGGTAAGCCGACCGACATACGAATGTCGGTCTCCCCGTCTTTTGCTGTGTGCAGGAACTCTTCGAGTTAAGGAGGAGAGGCACTCAAACATTCCGAGATATACAAGCCGAGTTAAAGAGGAGAGGCGCAAAGTCAATGTCTCTGTCACGTCCCGCCTGACACGGGAGCGTGGCAGAGGATAAGGTGCAGAGGATAGGGATAAGCTGACCAGCATGCTTATCTCTGCCACGGGGCAACACTGGGCTCGAGGTTGCGCGGGGCTCGAGGCAGGGCGGGTCAAGTCCTGTCCCTGCAGTGGCGCAGAGATGACCAAGAGGATGACAGAGGTGTGCGTGTGCATGGCAGAGGAGCCATCATGACTTTGAGGTTGACTCGGAAGTGACCACTACAGTGTCGGAAGTGACAGCTACAGTGTCGGTTTTGGACCGTAGTGTTTGGACTGAGGTGTTTGGACTTTAGTGGTAACACTGTAACGCGGTTTAGGCTATAAATAGGCCTCCACCCCCTCCTGCGAGAGGGACGACAACCCACTGTGTTATTGTTTCTTCTGTTAGCTAGAGCTAGACATCCATTGTTGGATCATACAGCTCAAGGAGCACCTCTGTATTCCGGTACACAGGCAGATATCTCAGTCAGACAGGCAGGAGTAGGGGTTTTACCTCCTCACGAGGGCCCTGAACCTGGGTAGATCTTTGTGTTTGTAGTGTTCTCGTGTGCGCTCTTTAGCGTGCTAGCCCTCCCCGGTATCACCAGCGTCCATCGGCCCCAACATAAGCCATCCTATGGCATCTGCCGTGACGATACCACGACAGTTGGCGCCCACCGTGGGGCCAGCAGCGGCGCTGGCTGGTGTGTTCATCCAGACGGGTTCCATCATCGACTCCGGCGAGCGTGTCGTCTCCGGGCTCATCTGCAAGCTCGGTTCGCTGAGTTTCATCAGCGACAACGCTGGCTGCCTCGGCGGCAGGCCGCTCCCGAGGAACGGCTGCCTCGTCACCTTTGGCGCGTTCGAGGTCTACGTCGCCACCGAGGTTGTCTGCAAGTACCCCGCGGAGGTGCTTGTGGCAGAAGATCCCCCTGCTGTCAGCACGGCTCGCAGCCGAGGTTTCGCTAACCTCAGGAGCTGTGCCGAGGTAATGATGACCGGGCCAGTAGGTGGTGCTGGCAGAGGCAATGCCGGCGATCCCGCCGACAAAGCCGCCAGAACGGCGAAAGTGCCGCTGGAGAGAACTGAGAACCTCCGAGACCAGGCTGGTGCATCGCGTGTGCCGGCCAAACCTGCTCCTCTCGAGGAGTTGATAGAGAAGTTGGCTGTGCCGGTGGTTATCGGGGCAGATGCTGCCCAGACAGCAGCCGAGTTAGAGGTGCAGCGGCAGAAGCTGCATCAAGAGGCCATTGAGGTGGCCGAGATAAGGAGGGAGTTCGGAATAACCCTCCGTGAGTACAACCAAGCTCATGGTTTTACTCCAATAGCTACTCACCGTAAGCGCTTAGATGAAGTGCGCCAGAGGGGCAGAGACCTCAATGCCGAGATAGATAGAGATGGTAGATATAGTTCTGGTAGAACTCTCAGCCATGTGTCGGTTGAAAAGCCGATATATAGCTCCCCTGCCAAGACTCTTAGAGCTGCCGAGGCAGCAAGAGCCGAGTTGTCTGGCTTATCCGGAGAAGCTCTCCGTAGACAGCAAGACCGAGTTAATGAGTTGGTAGCTGTAGCAACCCGGCAGAATGAGACATATCTCAAGGACAACACAGCTGCAGGTGGGTCCGGGGTAGTTCACTCGGCTAGAGGAGCGTCCAAGGGACAAGCTTCATCACCGCATGTCGGTGGAAGCCGTGACCGGAGTGTAAACTCTGGTAAGAACAAGCAGATGCAGACGTATGATCCGGCACAGGCCGGAAAGCAGTTAGTGATGCAAGGCAGTGCCGGCCGGGGTAAGAGTAATCCCGGTCAGGGCAATCCGGTTGCGGGGAGGAGTAACTCAGCTGGCCGAGGTAATCCACCTCGGTATCCGATGCAGAGCCAGCCGCGGCAGGAGCAGAGTGTTGGGCATCTGCAGCAGCAGCAAGGGATTGGCTATGCAGCCAATCGTTATGATGATGGTTACTCGGCTATGGAGAGAGCTGGGTATCCGAGATATGAGAGTGCACTGGGATCTCGGTTGGGACCTCGCCAGTTGTCCGCGAATGATGCGCGGTACAACTTGGACAGAATTTATATGTCAGAGATGCTGGAAGAGCAAGGTCCACCTGGCCCTGCGTGCTTTGGACCTCGGATCATGAAGGAGCCACCGGTGCACCACTTTCAGCTGAACCGAGGCGCAAAGAAGTATGACGGTAGCACTAAGCCGGAAGATTGGCTAACGGATTACCTGTCAGCAGTGCACATCGCTGGTGGAAACCGACGTTGGGCGGTGAGGTATATACCTCAAATGTTGGAAGGGCCAGCTCGGATCTGGCTAAACAACTTGCGGGAGAACAGCGTGGACTGCTGGCTTGACTTTGAAGAAGCCTTTGTTAGCAACTTCTCCAGCACGTACAAGAGGCCAAACCGTCCTCAGCAGCTTGCCATGTGCAAGCAAAGGAATGATGAGAATGACCGAGACTACTTGACTCGGTGGAGTACTATTCACAATTCCTGTGAAGGAGTTGTTGAAGCGCAGGCCATCTCATGGTTTGCTCAGGGGTGCCGACACGGCTCCATGCTGTGGCAGAGGCTGCAGAGGGAAATGCCAGCCACCTTGGCTGAGACAATCCGGATTGCGGATAGCTATGCATTGGGAGATCCGATGCAACCCATGTTGAACTCGGTAGAACCAAGTAGAAGATACTCCGGTAATAGTGGATCAGGGCAAAACAGGCGTGGTGACCACCAAGATTACGGGGTCAAGAGAAGAGAGGACCGGCCGGATCAGCGGTATGGTTCGAATCAAGTTGCTGCTGTTAATCAAGAGCAGCCAGATGCCGGCAACAGCCAGCGTCAGAAGAACAGTGGCCCTGCTTGGGGCCAAAACCGAGATGGGAAGGGGCAGTTCGGGGGCCAGCAGAAGCCTTGGGGCGATAAGCCGAGATTAACTTATGAAGCAATGTTGGATGGGCCTTGGAGCCACCACACGCATGACCCTCGCAGGCCCGCTAATCATACAACTCGGCAATGCAGCTGGTATCAGCGCACGTTGAAGGAAGGGGGAGGTTCCGGAGTGAATCAGCAGATGGGAGCACCACAGAGACCTCCAGTACAGAGGCCTGTACCGCTCACCGGGGTAAACACTATTCCAGTGAATGCACCTGCTCCGAGGCCTGCAGCATCAAGGCCTGTCAATCAAGTAAATGTCGGAGGCAACAATGGCAGTGCTGGTCCGAGTCGCCAGGCAGAATATCGCCAGAGTGATTACAGAGAGGCTCATCAGAGTTATGTGGTCTTTGTGACCGAGCCAACTGACAAGCAAAGCCTGCATCGGCGTGCGATGGAGGTAAATGCAGTTATGCCGGCTGTGACGAAGTTCATGAACTGGGCTGATCAGAAGATCAGTTGGAGCATAGATGATCATCCTCGGATTATGCCAAACCCGGGATGTTATGCTCTGGTTGTGGATCCGACATTCATCGGGCCCACCATCAATGTCAGGTTCACCAGAGTTCTCGTTGACAATGGGAGCAGTATCAACATCATGTACCGAGACACCATGGTGAAGATGGGTATCTCGGCGAACATGTTACAGCCAAGCCATACGACATTCCACGGCATAGTGCCAGGCGTCTCATGTGCGCCTATGGGCAAGATTTGGGTTGATGTGTTGTTAGGCACCAAGGACAACTGCAGAACAGAGAGCATTGAGTTTGAGGTAGTGGATCTCGAGAGTCCATACCATGCTTTGCTCGGTAGGCCAGCATTGGCCAAGTTCATGATATCCACTCATGTGGGTTACCTCAAGATGAAATTGCCAGGTCCCAATGGCATTATCACTATCTCGGGGAATTACAAGCGCTCCATGGAGTGCGCCTCGGCTGGCTCGTGCCTGGCCGAGTCTTTGATCATAGCTGCTGAGAAAAAGAGAATTCATGAAGTGGTTGCGTTGGCCCAGTCCGCGCAACTCGGTATGCCGGGTATGGCTAACCCGGAGCAGAATGCGGCATTTCAGGTGCCAAAAGAAACAAAGAAGATCAATGTTGACCCGGCGTTCCCAGAGCACAATGCCATCATTGGAACCGGGTTAACTGAGAAATAGGAAGGCGAGCTCAGCCACTTCCTCCGTGAGAATCGAGATATCTTTGCATGGTCAAATCATGACCTGCCAGGTGTTCCGAGGGAGTTGGCTGAGCACTCTTTGTTCGTCAGACCGGATATGAAACCGGTGAAGCAAGCAATGCGCCGTTGGGCGGATGAAAGGAGAAAGGTGATTGGCGATGAACTGGCCAAGTTACTCGCAGCTGGGTTTATCATGGAAGTGCTACACCCGGACTGGTTGGCTAACCCGGTCCTAGTAGAGAAGAAAAAGGATGAACTTTTGGTGATCAAGATATGGCGCATGTGTATTGATTTCACAAACTTAAACAAGGCATGTCCAAAGGATCCATTCCCGTTGCCTCGGATTGATCAGGTGATCGATTCCACAGCCGGGTGTGAGCTGTTAACATTTCTAGATGCTTATTCTGGTTTTCACCAGATACCACTTAACCCGGTGGATCAAATAAAGACTGCTTTCATTACCCCGTACGGGGCTTATTGCTTTCGTGTTATGACTTTTGGGTTGAGGAATGCTGGTGCTACTTACCAGCGTTGTATGCAAAAATGCTTGCATGATCATATAGGTAAAAATGCGCAAGTGTATGTCGATGATATCGTCATCAAAACTAAAGAAAAAGCCACGCTAATTGATGACCTTACTGAAACATTTGCAAACTTAAGGAAATTCCGGTTGAAGCTTAACCCGGATAAGTGCACCTTTGGTGTACCAGCAGGAAAATTACTCGGTTTCCTCGTATCAAGCCGAGGTATCGAGGTAAATCCGACAAAAATCGTGCTATTGAAAGCATGAGATTACCGAGATGTCTCAAAGATGTGCAGAAGTTTACAGGTTGTTTGGCTTCCTTAAGTCGGTTTGTTAGCAGGATGGGAGAAAAGGCATTGCCTTTATACCAGCTAATGAAGAAAACTGATAATTTTACTTGGACCCGCAAGCGGATGCGGCGTTTACCGAGTTAAAGAAGATGTTGGCAACCGCGCCGATACTAGCCTCACCATTGCCCAAAGAGCCGATGTTGCTCTATATTGCAGCCACAAACCGAGTTGTTAGTGCAGTAGTGGTTGTGGAGAGAGAGGAAAATGGTAAAACCGTGCAAAGGCCGGTATATTATCTGAGCGAGGTGATCTCGTTGTCCAAACAAAACTATCCTCATTACCAGAAGATGACCTATGGTGTCTATATGGCTGCCAAGAAGTTGAAGCATTATTTCCAGGAGCATTCAATCACAGTGGTGTGTGAGGCTCCTATCTCGGAGATCATCAATTGCAAAGATGCAAGTGGCCGAGTAGCCAAGTGGGCCATAGAGGTGTCCCCTTACACACCACACTATGAGAGAAGAGATGCCATAAAATCTCAGGCACTGCCGGAGTTCTTGGTGGATTGGGCCGAGATGCAGTATGAGCCACCACTGCCGGACTCCAATTATTGGAGAATGCATTTTGATGGTTCCAAGACAAAAATTGGTTTGGGTGCCGGAGTAGTTCTTACCTCACCAAAGCGAGACCAGCTGAGATATGTGTTGCAAATTCATTTGGCGGCATCTAACAATGTGGCCGAGTATGAGGCACTTGTTCATGGGCTCAATGTGGCCAAGGAAATTGGTATTCGCCGGATTGAGTGTTTCGGAGACTCGGATCTGGTGGTGCAGCAAGCCTCGGGAAATTGGGATGCTTTGGACGCCAATATGGCGTTATATCGGTTTCATGTCCAGAAGATCTCGGGTTTCTTTGAGGGTTGCGAGTTCAAGCATGTGCCTCGGACAGAAAATGAAGCTGCTGATATATTATCCAAACTAGGTTCATCTCGGGATCCAATTCCACCCGGGGTATCCTTGGAACATCTCAGGAAGCCATCAATAAAACCCTCGCCAGAGTCCGAGTCAATTTTTATCCCGGCAAAACCGGAATCTGGCGTTGCTCCCATGGACATTGATGTCGGGTGCATCTGGGAAAACCCGGGGACTGATTGGCAGATCTCAGGGACTGGTTGTGTAATGTCAGAGGAGGCAATGTCAGTTTATTTCATGGATGTGGACGATCCACTGTTTCCTGTGCATCCTGTGCCGGAATGGGCGCAGCCTATAATGTCGTATATGACGGATGGAGTCTTGCCAAGTAATGAAGTTGAGGCCAGGCAAATACAGAGAAGATCCAAGGCATATACCATCATCAACCATGAGTTATACAAGAGAAGTGTGACCGGGGTGCTGCAGCGCTGTGTTGAGTTGCAGGAAGGGCAAGAAATGCTCCTGGAAATTCATCAAGGAGAATGCGGACATCATGCTTCATCAAGGGCCTTGGTGGCTAAGGTATTCCGGCATGGGTTCTACTGGCCCAATGCCCTGAATCAAGCAGAGGATATTGTCCGAAAATGTGAGGGATGTCAGAGATTTGCTAAAAAGATCCACTTGCCAGCTTCGGCACTCAAGACAATCCCAATCACTTGGCCCTTTGCTGTTTGGTGCCTAGATATGGTGGGAGAATTTAGGCCAGCCCGGGTAACATGACTCATATGCTGGTAATGGTGGACAAGTTCACCAAATGGATTGAGGTGAAGCCAATCAGGAAATGTGATGGACACACTGCGGTGACCTTTTTAAAGGACATCATCTTAAGATATGGTTACCCCCATAGCATTATCTCGGATAATGGCACAAACTTTGCTGTGGGAGAGTTTGCTCGGTTTTGTGTTGACAAGGGAATTAGACTGGATATAGCCTCGGTGGCACACCCTGAGGCAAATGGACAAGTGGAAAGAGCAAATGCCTTGGTGCTGGCCGGCATAAAAGCTCGGTTAATTGAACCACTGCTGCGAACTCCGGGATGCTGGATAGAGGAGATACCAGCAGTACTGTGGGGTCTAAGGACCACACCGAATCGTTCGACTGGCTACACGCCATTCTTTCTGGTATATGGAGCAGAAGCGGTTCTGCCAACCGACATAGAGTATGACGCGCCGAGAGTGGCGTTATACACTGAAACCGAGGCAAAAGAAGCTCGGGAAAACGGGGTAGATTTGCTCGAAGAAGCAAGAGAGCTGACCTTGTCTCGGTCAGCAATATATCAGCAAAATCTCCGATGCTATCATAGCCGGAAGATCAGCCCTCGAGTGTTCCAAGAAGGGGACATGGTGCTTAGGCTGGTGCAGCGTTCCGCAGGCCGACATAAATTGTCACCTCCTTGGGAGGGACCTTTCATTGTGAGCAAGGCTTTGCACAATGATTCATATTATCTTATAGATGCGCAGAAGCCCATGAAGCACAGGAGGGACAAATCCGGAGAGGAAACCAAACGTCCTTGGAATGTAGCTCTACTACGACCCTTTTACTCATAAGGGCGCAATGTATGTATCTCGGTTTCCTTTGAATAAAGTGTTGGCACTCCGAAACTTAACTCGGGGACTGCCTTTTTGTCGATATGCTTGTGTTTTTTATCTCTGTTTCATCTGTGTTGTTTATATGTCGGATGATTTGTTGACTCTGTTTCAAAGCTCAAGTAATGTATGCTATTTTGTTGTGATCTTGTGACTCGACTGACGAACGCCAAAATGGCAGTCAAGAGCAGAGGTTATGGTTTGTAGTAAACATGAAAATGAACTCGGGGACTTGGTTCAAAAATGATTCGACATATGTTGTTTACTAACCCGGTTTTTGCATGTCGGATAACTCTGAATCTTGACTCAAAATTTACAAGTACTGTATGCTATAATTTTGGTCTTGTGACTCGACTGTCGAACGCCAAAATGGTAGACAAGAGCAGAGATTACTAAGTATAGTAAACGAGAAAGTAAACTCGGGGACTTGATGAAAAGTAATCCGGCATTAAGCCGTTTTCATTCGAAAGTAGCGAAGTAAAAGTTGCACTGCGAAATACTTAAGAGTATATTTACATCTGCGCCCGGCATTCCGGGGATTTAACGTTTCAAATTTATGATGAGCTCAAGCAGCTGGGTGCGAAGAGCTCGGATCAGTTGGAGCAGTCTCGGTGGTGGGGTTGGCTGCCGAGGTATCGGTGATATCGGAGGCCGCTTCGACATTGACAGTAGGGCGAGCTTCAGCCTCGGCCTCCTCATCAGATTTGGTTTCTTCATCATCCTCATAATCTTCATCGTCGGAGTATGCTGTCCCAGGCACGAAATGCCGGGTTTGAGCATAGCTAGCCATGAAGGAGGCAGCTTCCTTGCGGCGCTCGATCAGCACTGGATCTTCAGTCCATTGGGAGTGAGCGCGCAGAGATTTTAGTGCGTTGAGGTCAATCTCCTCATACCAAGATAGCACAAAGGTTAGGGCTTGGTCTGCTCCGGCACGGGCTGAGGAGGATCTCCACTCTCGGAGTCTGGTCTCGGCTGTCTGTAGGCACTTGGACAACTCGGCTACAGAGGCTGGAGCTGTGGACTCTGGCCATAGAGTGTTATAAACTCGAATGCCAGCGGTGAGGAGCTCGGTGCCAATGGTCTTCAATGGAGATATGCGAGCGTCCAGGGCTGTCAGATGATCTTCAATATCCCACTCATCCGAGATGGGGCCAGCCTCGGCTCTCCTCTGTCGTGCCCTGCGAACAGTGTTCACTGCAGCGGCCTTGGAATGGGCGAAGTGTTCTGAAGAAAGAAAAGCTGTTACCGAGTTAAACTTTATATCGGCATATTTCCAATGTCGGCAAAAGCAGGGCAAAGGATAAGAAAGGCTGAGGGAAACTCACTGTCCATTTCATTGTTGATGCGGGTAACCGTGGCTAGCCACCTGTCACACTTGGCCTTGAGAGCGTCAAGTTCTTGTTGTGCCGAGGTGTACCGAGACTCGGTCTGGCCAAGGAGCTCCTGCTGCTTCTGAGTTTGCTCGTCCCGCTGTTTCAGTGTTTGCTCCATCCGAGACTTCTCTTTCTGGACCCGCTCAAGTTCCTTTTGGAGGCGAGACACCTCGGACTTCTCCTTCTCAAGCGCATCGTTGTGCGCGTTGTCCTTGTGCCTCATCTCATCCTGAAGTTGCTTGTGTGAGCTCTTGAGCTTATTGTGGGCCAGCAACAGCTTCTGGAATACCGCAGTCCGAGCATTGGTGCAATCCTGAAAAAAGCAGAGTGTTAGAATGTTTTCTTGAAGAGTTGGGCCGAGTAAAGCTTGACCCGAATCTCGGGGACTTAATGTCGGTTTTTTGAAGATTTTTGGGAAGATTCGCACCGAGTGATCTTTACTCGGTGGAGCATCAATCACTCGATCCGAATCTCGGGGACTGGGGATTATATATGTTTCAGTTGTTGCAAAGAAAAGAGTTGTGGCCGAGGAAAGTTTACCTCGGTAATCTGGCTGGCTCGTAGGGTTGCAAGCTGTGCATGGACTGAGCAATGGCACTTGGTCCTGCGGGATGTCGGCTAGCCGGATTTGCAGAGGAGACCTCGCCAGTGTCGGCGGCGTTCCAGTCCATATAGTATTGCTTCTCAGAGCCCAAGCTGTGGCCACTCTGAGTTCGAAGCTGGGGAAAACCCCAGCTGCCAGTGGAAACCTTGGCAACAGCAGCGCTAAGAGCTTGATGGGCCGCCGTGGTAGTTGGAGTAAGCACCATCGTTTTCGCCGGGTCAGAAGGTTGTTTCCCGAAGACCACTTGACCCGGTGCCGATTTGCTCGGCGAAGTCGATTTCCGAGTTGTCAACTCGGTGGATGTTGAAGTGGACTGTGGTGCTGGCGGCTTGGCGGTGGTCTGCTTATGCTTCTGCTTCGGCTGCTTCTGTGTTTGTTGCTGCTGCTGCTGTTGTTGCGATGGTTTCTGCGTTGGTGGAGGTGGAGGTGGCTGCTGATCTGGGACTGGTGAAGTCTCGGTCCGCGCAGTCTCGGAGGGCGCAGTTTGGGCACCCGAACCAGTATCTTGGTCGTGTGCCGAGGCTTCTGGGGCAGCTCGGCCTTCTCCAGTTCCAGCCTCAGTGTATGGCAGGATTATGATGGGCGGAGTCTTGTGTGCTGGAGCTGGGCTAGCAGCTCCAGTGTCGGTTTGCTGAGGAAGAGGTGAGCGCATGCTGGATGCACTCTGGTGAACTTCAAGGGGGGCCCTGCATAGAAAAAAGGAAGTATGTTATCTAGGGAAAGTGTTGTCTCGGCTAAACGAAGAAAAGGGAATAAAACTTATGTCGGCAGAAGATATCTTACCCTTCTGTGACTGGGGGCATCTTCTTGGGCCGAGGCTTGTCTCCCGGCTTCTTCCGAAGCTTCTGTCTCTTAGCGGCAGGAGGTGGGGGTGCGGAAGCCTCGGTATCCGAGGTACCGGTGTCGGCACGTTTGCGAGACGTGCCGGGGTTGTTCGTGGCAGCACGGCCAGAGCTCGGAGCTTGTCTTGATGGGGCAGCTGTGGTTGAAGGCATGGGGTAAGCACGTGCAAGAGGACGAGCGTCAAGTACCTCTAGAATTTCACAGTCATCGTCATCATCAGCATTACCCGGGACAGCGGCCGGGATCGGCATGTGGTCTTCATCGTCCGGGTCCTCTACCTCGGCGATGACCGGGGCAGGCAAATCCTGGCCCATTTGGCTGAAGGATCGGCTCCATCCTCCTGGACTTGTCGAGCAAAAAGCTGCAAAGTAGATGCAGTAAAACCGGGTTAAGTCCAGAAGCATGATATATTGCCGACATAAAAGTAATGTCGGCAGGCAGGTTGTGTCGGTCAAGACGGCGTGTCTCTTACTTGAGCGGGAAGGTGATCTCTGTCATGGGTTTTTTTACCCCATGCCCATTTCTCGGGCATTGTTGTCTTGGCGATGGCCTTGACGCGCTTTCTTACCTCGGCCTTGGTCAGCCCGTGAGTGATGTGCCGTGTTGGGTCATATCGGCCACTCATGTGGCAGATCTTGTGAACTCTGCGTTGGAGGGGCGAAACCCAGCGACTGATGAAGGTCCGCAGGAGGTCGTCCGCCACCAGCACTTCTCCTTGCCACGAGATGACGAAGTCGTGGATGCGGTTTGAAAGGACAAGGATGTCGCCTAGAGGGGGGGGGGGGGGTGAATAGGCGTTTAAAAACTTTTCCGGTTTATGCTTGCTAATTGCGGAATAAAACTAGGTGTTTAAATTAACAAGCCAATCAACCTAAATAAACTAGGTTCACCTATGTGCACCAACAACTTATGCTAAGCAAGACAAGCAACAAAGTGCATAAGTAAAGAGCTCGGGTATAGAAATAACCGAGGCACGTGGAGACGACGATGTATTCCCGAGTTCCTCCTTTTTAGGGGAGTACGTCTCGTTGGAGGGGTGTGAGTTTCAAACTCAAGATGCCACAAATGGCCTCACCCTATTCTCCGATGAACCTTGCCCAAAAGCTCGGTTCACCTTCCACTATTGATTTCCTTTTGGGCGGAAATCGAGTCCCTTACAACAAACTTGAGGCACAACCCACAAAAGGATCGGGAGCTCCCAAGCGGCCACAAAAGGCCTTGCACCGCCACAAAAGGCGCCACTCGCCACAAAAGGCGTCTAGGGTCCAATGACCCAAGAGTAACAAGCTCACGAACTTTTACTTCCACGAATCTTCGTGGAGAGAGCAAACCGATGCACAAAAGCAATGGCAAGAGCACACGGAGTGCTCAAGTCCTTCACTCTCAAATTCCAACAAAGCAACAAATGCTTATGGGGGAATAAGAGAGGAAGAACAAAGGAGGAGAAACACCAAGAACTCCAAGATCAAGATCTACTAGGTTCCCCTCACTTAGAGGAGGAATGGATTGGTGGAATTGTAGATCTAGATCTCCTCTCTCAAATCCCTCAAAGATATGCAAGAATCATGGGAGGAATTGGGAGAGGGGCAAGCTTTCCAAGGTCAACAATGGAGGAGAGAGAAGGGGAAAAACGTGCTTGGAAGAGCTGAGTGGCTGAAGGTAGGTGGAGGGGTATTTATACCCCTCCCAGAAAAAGAGCCGTTGCAGCCACTTAGACCGGAGACTCCGGACCACGGAGGCCAGAGACTCCGGCCAGTGCGGAGACTCCGGACCAAAAGTGCGGAGACTCCGGACCGGGGAGAGCAGGGAAAAACCGTTTGCAGAAAACTAACACCGGAGACTCCGGACCACAAAGGCCGGAGACTCCGGTCTGGGCGGAGACTCCGGGGAGACTCCGGACCAACTCCGGATTCAAAACAGCGGCTGCCGCCGCGAAGCTCTTCAACGCAGAAAAACCAGATGGGCCGGAAACTCCGGACCTTGAGGGCGGAAACTCCGGCCCTGCCGGAAACTCCGGGGAAACTCCGGACCTACTCCGGCCTCGATACCGCAAGCGCCGTGCGTGAGGCACTTAGCCTCAAAACCAGGGGCCGGAGACTCCAGACCGAAAACCACGGAGACTCCGGACAGAAAAACCAGCAGAGCAGCAAATCCTGAAATGCAATAACTTTCTCGTCCGAACTCCAAATCAGGTGAATCCAATTGCGTTGGAAAGGTAACGACAATAGCAAGCCTACATACTCCGTTATGGGAGAGCCTCGCTAAGGGTCACAAGTATAGAGGGGATACCACACATGGGAAGGTGTGGACCCTAACTTGAAGTGGACCGATAATATTTCCAAAGCCGAGAATGCAAACAAGTTTTCATCCGGACTCCGTTTTCAATGATCTTGGGCTTGTTCCGAAGATAATCACAAGCACTACAAGATCATGCATATACACATCATAGTCCATCATGTGAGGAGGAGACCACAAGGAGAGAGTTTGACCTCTCTAGAAACGACGAACCGGTAAAACCTCCAACATCAAAAACACCACAAGATATTCACTTGAAACCCGTTTTTGATGAACTAGAGCTTGGTATGGAGATGAACACAAGCTCTAAATTCTCACATGGATAAAAGCCAAATAAGAACCAAGAAAGATGATATGCCAAGAATGCAAAGGTTTGAGCTCTCCACAAAGATGCGATCAAGTTACTCACTTGAGAGCCCCTCTTGATAGTACGCCGTCTATCCTATAACCCGGTCTCCCACTAACAACATGAGACCGGTAAAATAGAAAACCTATCAAGATCATACATTTGCCTTGCGCATTCCACTTGAGCTAGATGATGACGATCTTGATCTCTTCAAGTGGACCACCTTTCTTGATTGCGCTTGCTAGCACATGCTTGATGAAGACATCTCCAAATGCTCCCCCATACTCCGTTATGGGAGAGCCTCGCTAAGCTCCGTCTTCATGAATCCACTTGCGCTTCATATTCTTCTTGTCTTGATATGATGATGGCTTGGAGATAAACATGAATCTTCACTCAATCTTCTTTTCCAAGCCACTCTTGCAATAAGCTCATCTCTACACATGACCATTCTTCATATATAAATCCTTGGATAGAACCTTGGTCATCATATACTCTTCTAGAGTCCAACACATGAACTCCAAACTTCTTCATGGACTCGATGTATAAAGATATCTCAATGCAAACATTAGTCCATAGAGATTGTCATTAATTACCAAAACCACACATGGGGCAACACATGCTCTTTCACGGTTGATCTCGAGGTTCGTCTCCCCGGGATTGAAATCCCAGTTGTGCTGCTCTGCGGGGTTGCCGAGTACAAATTCCGGCAAGTTGAGCAGATCGGCATTCGCTGGGCTCTTCACGTGGAAGAACGTTCTTTGCCACTTATGGCAGGATTCCAGACCGTGGATCCGAGGAAAGATGGAGGATCGCCGGGGTATAATTGTAGCAGCTCCGCACGGGGTCAGCGCCTTGGGGAGTGTCTTGTTGTCCTTGTCCGGGACGCTCTGCTTCCGAAGCTGGAAGTACTTGGCCCACAGATCTACTGTCGGCCAAAGACCGAGATAAGCCTCGGAGAAAGCAGCATAAGCTGAAAGCGTGGTGATGGCATTGGCGGGAAGGTGGTGTGGTTGAAGTCGGAATTTGTTGAGGAAGGCACGGAAAAAAGGGCTCGCTGGGAGTCCGAAGCCGCGCTCGAAGTGCGCGACAAAGACTACGCGCTCGCCGGGTTGTAAATCCGGCTCAGCTTCGTTACCCGGAACCCGGCATATCACCTCGGTGGGGATACGGTGAGTTCGGACTAGCCAATCTATCTCGGTTTGATTGGTGGCGGAACCTTCCCATCCGCCGCGCTCTCCCTCTTCTTCGCCTATGTTGATGGGATCCGACATCTCGGAAGATTCCTGAAAAGAAGCAGAAGAGTAACCGAGAGTTAAGTATCTCGGAAAACCGAGTAGCAGAAGGGAAAAAAGAAGTGTCGGCGGGAAACACAAATCTGCATCTAACTATTTTGCGGGAAGATCTACGAAGAAGGGAAAAACAGAAAATAAGTGCAGGATAAAAGGGATGAATCTAGAGGGACAGTGTGAGAAGCTAGTGCAAGCCTAGCTAAAACTATGCTAAAGAGGGCCCAAAACAGATTTGTAGAGGAGAAGCTAGAAGCTAACCGCAATGGCGGTGAGCATGTTCATCAAGAAGTTCAACAAGTTCATCGGAGGAGATGAACGTGTTCATCACGGAGGATGAACACGTTAATGGGCAATGCCAGAGGAATGAATCTCACCGGAGAAGGGCGCGGTGCGTCGCTGGTGAGGTGGAGTTCGGCGGCGCTGCTGTGGCTTCTCGAACTCCAGTGCGGTGGCGCTGCTCTCCGTGCGCGGTGAACTCCGGTGTGGCGGAGGCAGTGGCGCGGGGCGGAGCAGTGCGGGCGAGAGGAAGAAGAAGGTGTGGAGATGGGTAAAAAGATGAAGGGGCCCCCGCTCCCCTATTTGTAGGCAGAGGAGGTGAGTGGGCTGCGGTTTAACCGCGCACGATCTCCGAAACGTGCGCGCGGTTTTATTGCGCTTAATAACCGCGTGACGCGGTGATAACGGCCACATCGTGGGCCACGGAGTGGTAACTGGCACAGGGCGCGGTTAGTGGAGCAGTAATGGGCGCGGGATTCCAGGGGCCGCGCCGTTTTACGTGCGCTGACCTGGTCAAGGCACTCAAGTGCCTGATGGACGTGACAACTCAGTGAGCTCGGCTGACGTGCGGACAGAGACGTGTCTGTTCACGCACGGTTTTTGAGAGATGTGCAGAGTTATGAGGCCACGTGTTGTGGCAAGATCTCGGAGGAGATCATGGTCAGATTTTGGATAAGATTAAAGGGAATCTTCTTGTGTCGGAAAGACCGACATAAGAGTGAGTATGGGGAATAATTTTGAGATGAGATTCTTGGTGGTTGAAGTGAACCGACTTTCTAGTGTCGGATGCTTGAAACAGACCGACACGGTTATGTCGGATATTTGGTCTGGTGAGTTTTGATTTGGTTAACCTGCTGTGGTCCTTCACCAAAGGATGTAGGACCGCACCAGCTTCGGGGACTAATGTCGGGGGGCTACCCGGAGGTAGGGTCATGGTAAGGAATAATCAGTGTCCAGGAGTGGCTCGAGATATATGGCAACCGAGTTAACAGGGCCTAGAAGAGGCCGAGGTTTATTATTGGAGCAATCCGACATGTCTTGGCCAGAAGGGGCCGAGGTATAGAGCTGTAAGCCGAGGTAAGGCTAGGCCCAGAAGGGGCCGGGTTAAGCTAACCGAGGTAAGCCGACCGACATACGAATGTCGGTCTCCCCTCGTCTTTTGCTGTGTGCAGGAACTCTTCGAGTTAAGGAGGAGAGGCACTCAAACATTCCGAGATATACAAGCCGAGTTAAAGGGAGAGGCGCAAAGTCAATGTCTCTGTCACGTCCCGCCTGACACGGGAGCGTGGCAGAGGATAAGGTGCAGAGGATAGGGATAAGCTGACCAGCATGCTTATCTCTGCCACGGGCAACACTGGGCTCGAGGTTGCGCGGGGCTCGAGGCAGGGCGGGTCAAGTCCTGTCCCTGCAGTGGCGCAGAGATGACCAAGAGGATGACAGAGGTGTGCGTGTGCATGGCAGAGGAGCCATCATGACTTTGAGGTTGACTCGGAAGTGACCACTACAGTGTCGGAAGTGACAGCTACAGTGTCGGTTTTGGACCGTAGTGTTTGGACTGAGGTGTTTGGACTTTAGTGGTAACACTGTAACGCGGTTTAGGCTATAAATAGGCCTCCACCCCTCCTGCGAGAGGGACGACAACCCACTGTGTTATTGTTTCTTCTGTTAGCTAGAGCTAGACATCCATTGTTGGATCATACAGCTCAAGGAGCACCTCTGTATTCCGGTACACAGGCAGATATCTCAGTCAGACAGGCAGGAGTAGGGGTTTTACCTCCTCACGAGGGCCCTGAACCTGGGTAGATCTTTGTGTTTGTAGTGTTCTTCGTGTGCGCTCTTTAGCGTGCTAGCCCTCCCCGGTATCACCAGCGTCCATCGGCCCCAACATAAGCCATCCTATGGCATCTGCCGTGACGATACCACGAAAGGCGCCGCAGACGGGATCCATGGTGGCACCGGACGACTACAGGGACGCCCCACCTCCTCCGCTTCCCCGTCCAGGAGCGCCTCGCTCGGCCTCCCTGTCCGGCTGTCCCGGACCGCTCCGTCCGCCTGAAGCTGCTCGCCTGACCTCCGCCGCCGCCTCCTGGGCCACGTTTCGCGCTCGAGGAGGACCTCCACGCCGCCTCCCGCCGCATCGACCTCCTCAAGGTCCGCCTCCCAGCCTTGCTACAAGCGACGTCCTCCGCTACTGCCATAGCAGGCTGGCGTCTGCTGACGCCGCTGCGATGACAAGCTGGCGTTGCTACGAGCGGCGTCCGGCGGTGCTACCGTGCGCCAACGATGGTGCTACAAAGGAGGGGCGGCGATGCTACCGTGAGCCAGCGGCGGTGCTACAAAGGATTTGGCGGTGATGCTACCGTACGCGAGCGCCTTTGCTACAATGGTTTGGCGGCAATGCTACCGTTCGCCAGCGCCTGTGCTACAAAGGTTTGACGGCCATGCTATCGTGCGCCACCGGCTTTGCTACAAAGGTTTGGCGGCAATGCTACTGTGCGCCAGCGGCGGTGCTGCCAAAGGTTTTCCGGGATGCTCCATGGATTCCGGCAGTGCTGCCAGCGATGGCGGGCGAGGTCTTTCACCGGAGCTTCGAGCGACGGGGTTGATGGTGTGCAAGAGCAAAGCTGCGACGATGTCTTCTCTTGCGACGGCGTCTTCTCCGACGACGATGCCTTCTCCGGCGACGGCGTCGGCTCCGGCGACGGCGGGTGGAGTGACGGGGACGACGAAAGATTCTACGTGGCTCCATGGGCGACGAGGGATTTTTCTGTTTGTGTTTTTTTCCGTACGAGAAAAAGAGGTTCACGTCGCGACCTAGTGGTTCGTTGACCAGTACATGGGACACGTGTCGGCGTCTCCACCCGGGGATCGGGGAAATTATCCCCCGGGGACGCTTAGCACGCCCCTGGTTTTTGTCGCCATGATGATACAATTAAGCACTTATTTTTCAGTGCAAATTTGCACGCTCTACATGGTCAGTCATCCAAGTGGCTTATACCCGCAACACAGTGTTTTACCCGTTGATTTGGTGAGTCATTTCTGGCACGTCCTCCGGCTGCTAGGTACGAAGCGAGAACAGCTCCAACTGCAAGTCGTACTACTGGCAAAGGCCGGCAAGGCAGGCATGCTCGCTTTTTTTTTTTTAATTTAGGGCAGGCATGCTCGCTGCTCGTGGCGAGGTCGTTGAAGACTTGAAGTAGATCCTACTAGCACAAGCCGACGCTAATGCCGTACCCCCAGCAAAAATCTTGGACAACCCAGCCGCATTTCGCGTGACCACCTCTCATCTTTTTCTCTTTCTTTATCAAGTGCCCGGTCGGAGAGAGACTGCAGTCAGTCTCCAGCTACCGTTGAGTGCGTCTTGGCAAGGTGAACTGCGGAGAGTGCGAGAGCCAGCGATGGCGAGAGGCGAGACGTGCGGCGGCGAGGGGTCGGAGGGCAGCAGGGAGCGTGAGTGGGAGGAGGCGGCGGAGGCGGTGGCGTACGACTCCTGCACCTGGCCGCCGCCGGTGGTGGCGGTGTGCGGCCCCGGCAACAGCGGCAAGTCCGCCTTCTCACGCCTCCTTCTCAACACACTCCTCGGAAGGTTAAACAAACAACGGAGACTTCCTTCCTTTTCTTACTGTGCTGAAGAAGCCCGATTGCATTTTCCCTGCCCTACTCTCCTCGCATTTTTCCTCTGCTTGGCTGCAGAGCATCTGAACTTAGATAGTATAATTGATGAATTTTAAATTTCGAGTTATTTTTGTTCGGAGCTGGATGCTGTGTCATGGGGTGGGGCTTTGCTAAATATTCGGTGGTGATCGGGGCGGTTGAAAAAGAACAGTTGTTTGTTCAGTATAAAATTGTCCGATCATTAATTTCTGAATATTCATTCCATTCCCTTCAAATTCAGTCGGCGTGCTATCTCTATTTGGTATTTATATTGAGAATAATCTGCATTTAGTAATGGTAAATTGGAGTTAGTTATAGACTATTGCTCAGTGATTCCATCCATTAGACCCCTTGAGAAGTAGCTATGCTCCAGTAGTTTTCTAGGTTGATTTAATTCTCAGTGTGAGAAAGTAGTTTCTACGGTCACCGCTACTTGGGATGCGTGTAGTTAAAATGTAAGGACTCAATGTTTTGTTTCTTTCACCTAAAACTTGTATGAGAGAATAGACTAGATCAACTGGTGGTTGACACAACTTTGCATAGTATGTACTTCAAAGAATTTTTGGAGTTGCTCTGTTTTACTTGTTATGCTTATACTGTGAGATCAATTTTTGGAGTTGCTCTGTTTTACTTGTTATGCTTATACTGTCAGATCAATTCTTGTGATTCTTTCACTCAAACAGGTATAATAAGGTGGCATACCTGGATACGGATGTTGGCCAGCCTGAATTCACGCCTCCAGGTTTCGTGTCACTTCATGTGCTTGAGGAACAGACTAAAGGTATAGGCTCAGTGTATACTATTTTTAGTTCCCCTTTAAATGTTTGCCCCCTAGCTGAACACTCTGTCTTTAATTTTTTTTTTTTTGCAGATTTAACAATGCTGTACCTGCGGCCACCAAAGAGGTAATTGTATTTCACGCGGTTTAGTTATGGGCCGTCTTTTATGCTTTCGTGTAGCATTGTAATGTACCTGCCGTATTACTTTTTGGTGCTGGAAGGAACAATTCACTACTCAAATTAGAATAGCTTCTTGCATGTTACAAAATTAAAGAGTTCCTGAAATCTTATTGTAATAATATTTACCATTCAGGTGTCCAAAGTAGTGCATGTATTCTCTTAAGATATTATGAATACTCCAACGTTATTTCAAAGTTTGATTTTGTAGTAATTTTGCAATAGCTACATTTGCCGGTTTAAATCTTAGGTGTAGCACAGTAGTCAACCTTTTAAGTTACTCAAGAGCTCATGTTATAGATGGTTCAATACAAAATTCAGTTTGCAATCACATGGACTAATGAATACTTACTGAAGGGAACAAATGTTCAATTAATATTTCATCATGTTCTTATGTATGGTGGTCTGCAAGTTTGTCTAAGACATTTTTCACATATTCTAGGTGCTTCTTTTTTGGTGATGTCGGTGCACACAAGAACCCAAAACTTCTCTTGAGCTACATATCTGGCCTTTATGACTATTTTCTTCAAAAACTCTATTGCTTTAATGAGACTGATAACCCTCAGAAATCAGCTATACCACTTGTTGTTAATACTTCAGGATGGGTGAAAGGTGAGATTTCATTGGCATTTCCTTGCATCAAATTTTCTTGGTAGTTCACATGCTATTTTGGAAGGTTGGAAGGGAAACATATGATACGGAGAGTTTTCGAATACTTATATCTGTTGTTGCTAAATGAGTGGGTTTTTTCTTGCAATGTCCAATTTGATATTGTACTGTGTGACTTTCAGGTATTGGACTTCATGTTCTGTCAGAGATATTGAGATATGTATCCCCAACTGATGTAATTCGGCTACGCACCACAGCAGAGGGAAAAAATTTACCAGATGGTGCATTTTGGTTGGACGTACGCAAGGAAGATCCGCGAGTCAATCTAATTGAGATCCGTGCATCACAGCACTCTCCTCGACAGTAAGTCATAATTTAATTAAATGAAAGAATATAACCTCCTATTGTTAATAAGTGTTACTATCTTTTAGTGGATTTTTTTGAGTAATTTGTATTAATGAAACACTATGGCCTTAAATCATTGTAATAGTTGACTATGTCAATGCAGTTTGTTAGTGAAGAAGGAGGCGCGGATGATTCGTGATCTCAGGCTAATTGCTTACTTCAGGCAGTGCTTACCGAGGGACTTCCCTATTTTATCTTATGATGATTTAGTTCAGGGTTTTGCTGCTGTAGAGCCCTTTCAGCTACCTCTTTCGAAGATACATGTTATTGATCTACACTACCAGGTGACTACCTCTCCACCTTTATTCAGATCACATAGCAATCAGGCGTTGTTCTTACAATATGACGCAGTAATGCTTGTCCTAGAAGTTTTCCATCCTTCTTCACTTAATTCAGTATGTGTAGATTTGGAGTATTTCTATTAATATGGTTTCTTTGGGTGTTCCTGGATAGATTTCTGGTGAGGCAGTATATGAATTCTTGGCTGGTACTATCGTTGGTCTTGGATCAAGTAAATGTGTCTCTTTGTTAACTGAATGCTCATCCCCTTGGTGCATTGGACTTGGTATGTAAGATTCATTCTTGCTTTGCGCTTCTGTTTAAGTAAATTGATAGGACTGACTATCTCATGCGTGGTATTGGCCTTGCTGACTTGGATTTTCAGGGTTTATCAAGGCTATTGATATTCCGCAAAACTGCATTTATCTGATCACACCTGCTTCTTATCAGCTTTTAGAAAACGTCGACATCATTTTTCGGAGTTGTATCGCAGTTCCTACCTGCATCTCTCAGGTATTTTTTTCTCGGAAGCACGAACTTCTGTTTTGTTAATTTGTTATCTTATTAACCACTCCTTGTGGAAATAAAACTACATATGTAAGAGCCAAATTCTAGGTTAGTGTTCATTTTTCTTCTCAGGAATAAGCATTTCACTTCGATTTTAATATATTTCCTGATTATCGCCTGATCATTACTCTTGGGCCCTATACTCAATTGTGCATGTCTCCCATCTTCACACATTTTAGTCGATTTAAATCGCTTAAGCTATGTTCTGAATTGGCACTTGACATGGTCCTGCAACAGTATTTTTTTCGTAACTCATAGGCCTTTGCTGTAATGCCTCTCCTCTCCTTTGATCTACTCGGGTTGACAGTCAGTAGACTAATCTGTCGACCTACCATTATCTCCCCTGATCTGAGCTTGTATTTGTGAAGTTCGTTCGTTCGATCAGTTATTTTATTGATGCGTCCCATGACCCCTTCTCACCCAACTTTGTACTCGCAGGTGTCGGACGAAGTGGATGATATAACTGACAGGCTGAGGGATCTCTAGAGCTTCCTAGTCCTAGGTGTGTACACATGCATACGATTGTCGGACTGTCGGAGATAGACACCAGGAGAGATGTCAGTTCCCAGGAAGAACCAACCTAGGGAAAAACACCATTGGAGCTTTTAGCAATCACATTCAATGGAACTATTAGAATGAGACTGTCGGTCGTTATACTTTACTGCACTTATGTATGTGCGCGCAGGCTAGTAAGCTTGCGGGCACTTGAATTTCTACATTGTTGACGACTTTGTTTTGTATTTGTATGGATAATTTGACGATGTGAGAAAGGATTATAACATGACACTTAAAAGGGTGTGAAATTCTTGGCTCCCTAGAGGTTTAGGCGTCGGCTTGTTCTACCTTGTGTTATGCATATATGCCCTTGTGGTGCAGTTGTGTTGTCCTTTTCAGTTCTGGTCTTCAATTAGTTGGAGTGACAAAATGACTCCCGGGATAGACAGTAAAATCATGAAAACAATAGAAGGTAGTGAAAAACTATGAAAGAAGTTTACATGATCATGTTCGTATCTCTTGTTCATGTCAATTTTCACGCAAAATGACATGTTTTTGCGTCCTCCCCACAAAAGCAACAAGATTTAGTGTTGCAAGAAGAAACTTTCAGATTCATTTGAGCACTAAACTTTCATTTAACCAATGTCAAAATACACGTACAAGTGTTTGTTTGTTAAGCCCTTTTAAGATGGCCGGCGTATGTTAATGGCTGCAAATCGTCCCCTCCCAGCGAGAACAGTAAGGAAAGCAAAGGCGAATCAACACGGTTGCGCCATTCTCCTACCATCGTTTGGACACCAAAATTAACGGTAACGCGAGGGTGGCGTCCTTCTCCGAGTGTCGTTTCGGCACCATGCGTTGCAGATTATAATGCAACGCCACTAGATAAATTGTTGCATTGATGCTAAACGTATATTACAAGGCAAGTCACTGGTCGGTTAATCCATCTCCCTCACTCCCTGTAACATTCTAGTTTCTGAACGAGAAAATTTCTGATTTGCTAAATGACGTTGTCCATTCCGTGCATATTCATCCGAACATGTAGCAGGGCATGACCGTACTACGTGAAAGGACGAGTTGCTGAATTGATAGGTCCGTCTTTCGCCGGCCGGGCTATCATGAACTGATAGGTCCGTCTTTCGCCGGCCGGGCTATCATGAACAGGTTACGACCACACCCCTCCAGGAAAAAGGTCATTTCCAAGCTCGTCAAAGTCGCTTACGAACATGTATTTCTTTTCTGACGTCTCTTAGTCCCCACGTGTCCTATATTTGTTTTCCTCTTCTATCAACCTCTCTATGTTTGGGTAACTGCTACTCCCTCCGTTTTTTAATATAAGATGTTTTAGGATTTGTCCACATGCACATGTACACAAATGTATGTAGACATGTATTAGTGTGCATGTTCACTCACTTTAGTGTGCTAGACAACATGTGCAACACCTAAAACATCTTATATTAAAAAACGGAGGGAGTACCTGCTACTTGCATGGAAGTGTCAAGGGAGTTTTGGGTATCAATGAATGGATCGGAAGGTAGAGCTTTATGCTTGTTAAAGATGGAGATTGTGTAGTATATGTAGGGGATGATAACAACAACCTGAAGTGAAGTTTCTTTAAGACGACTCAGAGCTAGAGGAAGGAAATCCCACGGAGGAGTCCAGCGGTATACAATTGTGTTGTTCGGATAACGGAAATGAAAACAGTTAGTAGCAATATTTTTTTGCGCATTGGCATTTGGTAGTGTAGTGTTTTCTTTCTTTCAGGGAAGATATGATGGCATGGTCTTTTCTTTCGGGAAAGTATATTCATAAAATCAATGCACCTCTGTTGCAAGGGGTAGTGAATCAATGCAAGACCGTTTTGTTTTTTTTAAGTACTGGTACGAAAAGTTGTGTCTGGCAATCTACTCTTTTGGCCCAGTCTGGGTGAATACAATCAAGGGAGTATAAAGAAACCTCATTTGAGGTAGGTGTCCTCTTTCCCTACATATACACACAATCTCCACCTTCAACCTGCATCAAGCTCTACCGTTCCCTTCGTTGCCATCCAAAACTCTCACCTCCCAAACTCTTCACTCGACTCTTCCATGCATTAAAATAGGTGTCAACTACCCAACCATAGACATTCTGATATGAGACAAAAATGGAGAGCGCATAGGGGTAGGACATCGGAAAAGCAGTACATCCTGGTCGGCGATTTTGGCGAGCTAGCATTTGAAACTTTTCCTAGCGAAGGAAGACCGTCTGTACATTGTTCGAGGAAAAAACAAAAAGCATTTAGCAATCTATCTCTTTACATAGTGGCCCAATGGATGTACATAGTGTAAGTTATTTGGTAAGACTCGTCTAGAAACTATGTCATTTCACCAAGCAATGACCATCACATCTTTATTTTGCCAATCAAGTCACCTCCTTATACTATTGGTCCATCATGAGATTCATCAATTTAAGCGCAATAATTGTAATTGTCTTTAGAATTGACTGAGAAAAAAAGGATCTGGTGTTTTTTTTCATGGAAGCCAACCTTCTTCTTTTGGACACCTTGTCAACTAGCTCAGATTTTTCGCATCGCTATCGTCATTTATAGCACCAATGTAACTTGCATTGCTATTTGGACACATTGTGATTTTCCGAGGAGACACTACTAGGAAAAGTCTTTATAAACGACGTGATATATGGTAGTTAATAGTCAGAATGTGATCGTTGAAAGTCATTAACAATCACAATCTGGTGGTCGTTAGTCGTATCTATAGGCTCAGTCGTTAAAATTATAACGACCACATAATTTTTGCAGTCATTCATTTTATCACGACGAAACAGTGTGTCGTCGTTAATCGTGAGGAAACAACTACCACGAATCTGGTGTTAACGACCTCTTCCGTCGTCGTTACAAATATTTGTTGATTGTTGTGGGATCTTTTAGGACCCTCCTCCTTACCTCACTGTGTGGTGCTCGAGCGCAGGTGTCACTTGCCGCAAATTGCCTCATCCCAGTGGCAGCCACAAAGAAAGCAGAGGGGAACCAATATGGTGGCAGCACTTGCCTATCGGCATTCAAGTCGAGTGGACATCAAAATTAACGGTAACATTACTCTGGCGTCATTCGCGTACATCGTTTTTGGCGTCGTCTGCTGCAAATTATAGTAGTGATGCCGGAGTATTCGAGCACTACCTTGTTGCAGTGAGATGATAAGTTTACAATGCGAGGAAATTTAGTGAGAAGGATGTGATGGGCTTCAATGGACAAAAGGAGATTGATCCATCTCTCCCTCCTCCGCTTCACCCTTACGATCGATGGCCACTGCCCCGTAATATTTAGTTTGTGAACCATACTTGTTCTGCTAGAGTGCTAGACATCAGCAGAACCTGAAATCTCACGTGAAAAGACGACCTACTCTACAAAAATGCTAACTCGGTCTTCGTCATCAGGGACACAAGCAACAGTTTACGATGACACTGTTAGAAATAGAATTAGTCACGGTTTGCTACCCGTGTTATAAATACATGAACACCCTCGAGGCAATTGTATCGAGGAACAATCCCAAACTTCGTCAGACACATCAGCAGACCTCGTGCACTATGAAAAGTTTCATAGAATAGCTCGTCAAAGTCGCTTAGCAACACATATTCCTTTTCTGATGTCTCATATTCCCATGTGCCCTCTATTTGTTCTCCTCTTCTTCTTTTTTTTTGGAAAGAAAGAGCCGAGGCTCTCAATTTTCATTGCCGAAAACTGATAACACAAGGTTTCAAATGACCAAAGCGAGCCTTGCCACCAAACCGGCAACTACAAAACATGAAAGCATCCAAGAAACTACACAGTACTAAAACCAACGGGCTGACTAAAAAGAACCTGGTACTCCTGTAATTTGTTCTCCTCTTCTATCAACATGTCTATGTCAGGGTAATTGCCACCTATTTTTGGTGCATGGAAATGTAAAAGGAAGAGTTGGGAGGTCTGTAGTATATGTAGAAGAAGAGAACACCAACCCCAAGTGAAGTTCCTTTAAGGCGACTTCGAGCTGGAGGAAGGAAATGCCACATATTGTCCATTGGGACAACGGAAAAGAAGACAAGAAACAACAATTTTTAGCACGTTGACATTTGGTAATGTATTCCTTTCTTTTCTTTCAAGAAAGTAATATGATGGTGTGGTCATATCTCACATGACAAACCATTAGTCAAGAGCTGAAATCCTGAAAAATCAGAGTGCAGAAATAACACACAAATAACTCACTAAGCTATAAATGCGTCCAGTGTACCTACTGTTTTCTTTAAACCGACAAGCACAAATATAATTTAGCAGGTTCCTCTTCGTCAACATATGAAGTCTATTTTCAGTTATTTCAACCCCCACATGGTTCATGTAGAATATAATATGTAGAGCTCTTTTATGGTGGTTGAACTCGTGGTATATACCGTCTGTACGGTGGGCACTAATTTTTGTTAAACATTGATTAAAAGGTGATTTTTATTAGCCGTTGATTAAAAGTCTTAGGAAGAAAAACCAGCCCATAATGCCATTATGTCCTACGTGGCCCATCTCAAGAAAAAAAACTCATGGTGAATTCGTGAGCAGCCGTGACGAGGGACTCAGAGACTGCAGGGCAGGCACCTCTGCTGCGAGAGGTAGTAATTCATATCTTACACTAAAACATGTCTATATAAATGTGTGTATAAATTAGGTAGAAAATTTATATGTTGATACGCAGGGAGTACGTACTAGTACTACAAGCTGTGGGGAGAGGCGTTTTGGCTCCCGGGTTCATATGCTCCTGTTATACTTAACGAAATTTACAAAAACAGTAAAATATGTCCAAAAATTCTGAAATTGTCTGGTGACTAACATATACATGTTTTTTAAATACGTGCAAAATTTCTTGGCGAAATGTCATGTGAGGCGCTCTGTGTAAAAATAACAAAAATCAGTGCTATGAAAATGTACGTTTTTGAAATTGCATTCGACCATGGATTTGTCTTTTTCGCACTGGGCATATCGAATGTTATTTCGCCACGAAACTTGGCACATATGTTGGACAGGGTATGTGTTCGCCTCCAATTTGTTTCAGATGTTTTGAACACGTTTTACTATTTTTAAATTTTCGTTCAATATATCAAGAGCATATGAGGTCGGGAGTCAAAGTGAATTTCTGAAGCTGTGACGGCTAATCTGCTATTCTGTCCCAAATTGGTTGAATGCAATCGAGGAGTTTAAAGAAACTTTACTTGAGGTAGTTGCACTCTTTCCTACATATACCACACAATCCCACCTTTAACCGCCATCAAGCTCTACCGTTCCCTTCAGTACCATCCAAAACTCTGACCTTCCTTTTTGATACTTTCATGCGGTAAAATAGATGTCCATTACCCAAACGTAGACATGCTGATAGGAGAAAAAAACAATTGAATGACACGTAGGGATAGAAGACATCGGAAAAGAAGTTCATCTTGGTTAGTGACTTTGACGAACTTGTGTTTGAAACCTCTCGAGGAGAATGAAGACCGTATGTAGTGGCAGTGACTCCACTGGCGAAAGATCGAAAGACCACTTTAGCAACTTGTCTCTCTCCATAGTAGCTTAGTAGATGTACATGTTGTGTCGAGACTAATCCCAAAACCTAGATCGTATCATCGACCGAGGAGGAAAATGGACCTGACACTTTATTTTCCATGCATGGAAGCCAACTATATATACGTCACTTCTTTCGTGGAGAACTAAATGTTATCAATTTGTATGTTCAGATTTTTTAAAGGTTTTTTTTCGAAAGAAAGGGCCAACACCCCCAATTTTCAGTTATTTGAAAACTAATAATACAAGAGTTTGTTGCGAACGGCAGGTTTTCAAGCCCCAAGGGTACAAACACTCCCCCCACAGAGCTGAGCTTACTCTCCTCCTCCTCCTCTTCTTCTTAAGCTTAACCAGAACGAAACAAAACTACATCTAACGAACCAACATATTACCAAACTCTCAAAAAAAAGTGTTGGGAGTCCAGGATCAATAGAGCAGCCACCTCTCTCAAACGAAACCTAACAAAGCAACACCGTTCCAGCGCAACAGATCATCAAAGTATTACAAGAGCAGTATCCACCGGCACAAGGATCTTTCATCAATCTTCGGTCAACCGCAACACGAGCGGCCCCATTTTTCTAAAAAAAAATGTTTAGATTTGACAATGATCAGATCTTTAAAATGTTCAGATCTGAAATCTTTCATTTTTTTAATGTTCAGATCTTGAAAAGCTTCACATTTATAAAACTGTTTAGATTTAATAATATTTTATTTGAAAAGAAAAGGAAAAACGAAAAAGAGAAAATACCTGATGCGGCGCAAAGACCCGTTGGGTCGACCCGGCCAGTTCTCGTTCGGAGATCGATCCATGTTCATTGTCCGGGTTCGGAGACCGAGCCCGAGCCGAGCTGCTAGGTTAGCCGCCATAAATTGGGGGAAAGGCGCCGGAGTCCTCAGATCATATCAGATCAGATTCGCCGCCAATTGAGTCCCAAATCCGGCGATTCCCGCCTTTACCAGAGGATGGACGCCGATTGTCACGGTGGCGGCTCCAGCCTCTCACGGTGCACCAAGGTGAAGGCGGCGGCGGCGGCCGCGGAGGAGAAGGCACTGAAGAAGACGAAGACGGAGGAGGAGACTGCTGTCGAGGAGGAAGAGCCGGAGCGTATGGTGTACAAAGGCAAGAGGATGGTGAAGAGGAGGATGGCCATGGAGAAGGTGCTCCGCGTTCTCGCCATCGATTTCAAGCCGCACCTAACTGAAGATCCGGGCAACAATGTCGACCAGGCGATCCTTGCCTCCTGGAAGCTTCGCAAGTTCGGCATCGCCAAGATCCGTGAGATCCAGGACACCGTCCGCGTGGATCTCCGCACCAAGGGCTACGTTCTTGGCTGGGTCACGGACGACGATGAGTAAAATTGGATTTCATGGTTAAACCTGTATCTATCAATCGATATGCTAACTACTGATATTGGGAAACGTTGCTTAATAACCTCGCACACGATCTCCTCCTCACGTGAACACGCGGCCTTGCGTGCGCCGCCCTGCACGGGAGTCCGCCGCCACGGACGGCTGTTGCCATGCCCTTCATGGTCATCCTCCTAACGGTAACATTACTCTGGCGTCATTCGCGTACATAGTTTTTGGCATCATCTGCTGCAAATTATAGTAGTGATGCCGAAGTATTCGAGCACTAGACACACCTTGTTGGTTGTTGTAGTGATGATGAGTTTACATTACGAGGAAATTGAGTGAGATGTGATTGGATTCAATGGACAAAAGGAGATTGATCCATCTCCCTCCTCCGCTTCACCCTTACGATCGATGGCCACACTGCCCGTAATATTTAGTTTGTGAGCCAGACTTGTTCTGCTAGAGTGCTAGACATCAGTAGAACCTGAAATCCCACGTGAAAAGACGACCTACTCTACTAAAATGCTAACTCGGTCTTTCGTCATCAAGGACACAAGCAACAGTTTATGATGGCCGTGTTCCATATGTACTCCTGTAATTGATACCGAAGCCTTGTACAGATCGTAGGCCTTGACCTCCATCGTTCCTTGTATAAATACATGAACACCCTCGAGGCAATTGTATCAAGAGGAACAATCCCAAACTTCGTCAGACACACCAGCAGACCTTGTGCACTATGAAAAGTTCCATAGAATAGCTCGTCAAAGTCGCTTAGCAACACGTATTCCTTTTCTGATGTCTCGTATTCCCATGTGCGACATCCCAACAGCCAAGCGCGCTGAGTTTAGGCGGGCGGAGGCGTTTGGAGAGTTACCCAAACAAAAGAGCAAAGGTGGAGACTTACCCAAGCAAAAGAGCAAACGGAAAGCTACCGAGGAGACCATAGATGAGAAGATGCAGCACTATTTGCAGATGTACGACAAGCAACACACGCCGCAGGTAAAGGAGGCTGTTCGTGCCTTAGTAAAGATCAATGCTTGATCATCTTTGGTGGGAGCATGCACTTCGGTGCAGTTATAGTGGCGGTTGTACGTGTGTTTCGCTGGAGTTTGTCTTTGTAGGGTACGAGAAGTGTCTTGCGACTTTGGGTCTTGGTGCCCTTGTCTCAGGCACAGATGATGTTCCCTGAGTGATTGAGTGCGGTTTTGCCGGTTTCCCGTAATTAACCACGCTTTGTATGGTTTTTGGTCCGGTTTCCCTTATTAACTGGACCAATTCTATTCTTCTAAAATGCAATGCGGGAACTCCCCGCCATAGGTTTCAAAAATATTCCCATGTGCCCTCTATTTGTTCTCCTCTTCTTCTTTTTTCAAAGGAAAGAGCTGAGGCTCTCAATTTTCATTGCTGAAAACTGATAATAAAGGTTTCAAATGACCAGGCGAGCCTTGCCCCCAAACCGGCAACTACAAACATGAAAGCATCCAACAAACTACAGTACTAAAACCACCAGGCTGACTAAAAAGAACCTGGTACTCCTATAATTTTTTCTCCTCTTCTATCAACATGTCTATGTCAGGGTAATTGCCACCTACTTTTGTTGCATGGAAATGTAAAAGGAAGAGTTGGGAGGTCTGTAGTATATGTAGAAGAAGAGAGCACCAACCCCAAGTGAACTTCCTTTAAGGCGACTTCGAGATGGAGGAAGGAAATACCACATATTGTCCATTGGGACAACGAAAAAGAAAACAAGAAACAATACTTTTTAGCACGTTGACATTTGGTAATGTATTCCTTTCATTTCTTTCAAGAAAGTAATATATGATGGTGTGGTCATATCACAGATGACAAACCATTAGTCAAGAGCTGAAATCCTGACAAATCTGAGTGAAGAAATAACACACAAATAACTCACTAAGCTATAAAATGCGTCTAGTGTACCTGTTGTTTTCTTTAAATTGACAAGCACAAATATAATTTAGAAGGTTCCTCTTCGTCAACATAAGAAGTCTATTTTCAATTATTTCAACCCCACACGGTTCATGTATAATATAACATGTAGAGCTCTTTTATGGTGGTTGGCACGGTACTCGTGGTACGGTGGCCTCTATTTTTTGTTAGCCATTGATTAAGAGGTGATTTTCATTAGCCGTTAATTACAATGGATGTAGTCTTAGAAAAAACCCAGCCCGTAGTGCCAACCCTGTTCTGTTTACGTGGCCCATCTCACGAAAAAAATCTAGGTGAATTCGTGAGCAGCCGTGACGAGGCGACTCAGAGACCGCAGGGCAGGCACCTCTGCCGCGAGAGGCAGTAATTCATATCTTACACTAAAACATGTCTAGATAAATGTGTGTAGAAAGTAGATAGAAAGTCTTATATTTTGATACGCAGTGAGTACGTACTAGAACTACAAGCTGTGGCTGCTAATCTGCTATTCTGTCCCAAATTGGTTGAATGGAATCGAGGAGTATAAAGAAACTACACTTGAGGTAGTTGCGCTGTTCCCTACATATACCACACAATCCCACCTTTAGTAGCCATCAAGCTCTATCGTTCCCTTCACTACCATCCAAAACTCTGACCTTCCTTTTTGATACTTCCATGCAGTAAAATTGATGTCCATTACCCAAACGTAGACGTGCTGGTAGGAGAAAAACAATTAAATGACACATAGGGATAGAAGACATCGGAAAAGAAGTTCATCTTGGTTAGTGGCTTTGCAAAACTAGTGTTTGCAACCTCTTGAGGACAATGAAGACCGGACGTAGTGGTAGCAGCCCCATTGGCGAAAGATCGAAATACCACTTTATCAACCTGTCTCTCACCATAATAGCTTAGTATATGTACATGTTGTAGGTTATCTGGCGAGACTCATCCCAGAACCTAGATCGTAACATCGACCGAGGAGGGAAATGGACCCGTCACTTTATTTTCCATGCATGGAAGACAACTATATATATTTCACTTCTTTCATGGAGAACTAAATGTTAACAATTTGAATGTTCAGATTTTTGTAAAGTTTTTTCAAAAGAAAGGGCCAACAACCCCAATTTTTATTATTTGTCAACTAATAATGCAAGAGTTTGTTGCGAACCGCAAGCTTTCAAGCCCCAAAGGTACAAACTAATAATGGTGAGCTTACTCTCTCCTCCTCTTCTTCTTAAGCCTAACCAGAACGGAACAAAACTACGTCCAACAAACCAACATAGTACCAAACTCTCAAAACGAAAGTGTTGGGAGTCCAGGATCAATACAGCAGTCAGCAGCCACCTGTCTCAGATGAAACCTAACAAAGCAACACCGTTCCAGCACAACAGATCATCAAAATATTACATACAAGAGCACTATCCACCAACACAAGGTTTTTATTTTATTTTTATTGGTTGAAAATGATCAGATTTTTGAAAAATGTTTAGATCTGATAATTTTCTTTTTTTCAAATGTTTGGATCTTAAAAAATTCACATTTCTAAATTTGTTCAGATTTATTAATATTTATATTTGAAAAGAAAAGGAAAAACGAAAAAGAGAAAATACATGATGGGGCGCAGGCCAGCCTGACCGCCCCCAGCGGCCTTGTTTTCTCAAGCCAGAGACCCGTTGGGTCGACCCGGCCCGTTCTCACCCTGAGCCTCCAGGGCCTGAGGCGTTCCGAGACCGAGCCGTGTTCATGTCTGGGTTCGGAACCCGAGCCCGAGCCCGACCCGAACTGCTAGGGTTAGGCGCCATAAATTGGGGAAAAGGCGCCGGAGGTCTCAGATCAGATTCGCCGCCAATCGAGTCCCAAATCCCCAAGCGTAGCGAGCAGCGAGCAGCGAGGCGATCGTGAGAGATGGCCAACCTGTCCGGCGATTCCCGCCTTGACCAGAGGATGGACGCCGATTGTCACGGTGGCGGCTCCAGCCTGTCACGGTGCACCAAGGTGAAGGCGGCGGCGGCCGCCGCGGAGGAGAAGGCACTGAAGAAGACCAAGACGGAGGAGGAGGCGAAGGTGATGGCTGCTGTCGAGGAGGAAGAGCCGGAGCGTATGGTGTACGAAGGCAAGAGGATGGTGAAGAAGAGGCTGCCCATGGAGAAGGTGCTCCGCGCTCTCGCCATCGATCCTAAGCCGCACATCATTAATGCTCCGGGAATCGATGAAGACCCGGTGTACCTTGCCTCCATGAAGCTTCGCCAGTTCGGCATCGAGAAGATCCGCGAGCTCCAGGACACCGTCCGCGAGGATCTTCGCACCAAGGGCTACGTTCTTGGCTGGGTCACGGACGACGATGAGTAGGAGGCAAAATTGGCTTTCAAGTTGAAAAGCTGCATCTATCAATCTATATGCTAATTGATATTAGTGGCGTATGACTTGGGTTTGTATAATTTAGAGGCGGATGCCTTAGTACCGCTACTGAACAATCAACCTTTTATCTATGCTGTTCCTGTGATCTTAATTGTTGTTGGTAATCATCCAACTAGCACTGGCGTAATGAATATTATGGCTGCATGCAGCTCTTTGACTTATTGAACTATATAAGTGCATTCCCCTCCTTCCACATCCGCTTAGACGTTTTGGGTGAATTGCTTCTGTGCATGCATTTCTACAGTTTCTGAATTGGTTCCAGTTTGTTTACTGTTGATTTGAATTCCTTGTTCATGGCTGATTTGACTCCATTTGGTCCAGGAAATGTACAACTTGGTGGTCATGGAGCTAATCCGAAAATTGTGTTCATGAATTGGGCACTCTTGTATGTTCTTTAACGAACATTTTAACACTCTTAATACAAAGTTTACATATCCAGAGAGACAATACTAGGGAATATCTCACAAGCTTATCTCTGCATGATATTATCATAAGCTTTTCTTTTCGACAACCTGTCCGTTCGATGAGAACATGATGTCTAAGATTGTTCATAACTTGATATGCTGTGGCACTGACTTTGCACTCAGTAAGTCAGAAAATCTGGCTCCATTTTTTACTTCCAACTATATGTTGCCTGAAGTTGTGTTTTGGATTGGTTGCATATGTTGAAAGTGCCAACGTAAATAGCTTAGGAAATTTTATTTGATGGTATCTTGATTTTCTTGGCAGCATGCTTTCATTGATTTCACCTATGTTACATGATTGCTGCAATGAATATGCCATTTCACCTTGTTGTTCTTTTGTGTTTGTATGCCATGACTCTGTAGGCCCTTGTGCAGCCAAACAAGAACTGCATTTATTATCTCAGCATGTCTGTGATTGTTATCGTTGGAAGTCACTTTTCGATGTTTTCTTGTGCAAGGATCCTTGTATGGTTGCTAGCAGAAGTTCGTGGTGGAATTACTAACTTGGTCAAATCGGGAGAAATGCTACGCTACAAGGAACAGAGAAATCGGTTTTGTCTGGCTGGTTAGGCATGGTATTGTCATCCTTGCTTAGGTATAGTGACATTCATTTGACATATTCACCACTCATCTTTATGGGTCTTGCTATACTTTGCATCTTTGCTGCATACATCAGCTTTATTTTTGTAAGGATAAATACAGTACATGACATTCATGACGCAAAGAGCTAGCATTGCATTTCTAGGATGTGGGGTACTAGTTCTTTGGTGTTAATCGGAAAATTCAGTATGTGTAATCCCTCCTTGCTACACAATGATCAACTATATCAGCGGAATAAAGATGAAGAAGTGGGAATATCCTCCCGAAGAAATCAAACCCCTTCCATTTAGCAGCTATATGTGATTAGGTGGAGAGGTATATGTGATGATGGCGTGACCTTAGTCATCGTGAGCCTTGCATTTGCATATACAAGCTAATACTCTTACGACTATCCCACCAACAAGCAGTATCCTCCAGAACTTCCAAGAGTCTTTAGAATGTTTCTTTGCCATGAGCTGCAGTTTTAAAATCCTATTAGCATGACAGGGACTTGCTGGAAAGTGGCACTAAAATGGTTCAGTACTCAATTTCCCACCAATATCTGGCCGCTGTTTCAGTTTTCTGGATGAGTTGGCTTACATCGAGATAGACATGACCTTTTATGTTCTGGATCATTTGATAGACTACTTCAGGGATTTATATTATCATGATCACTGCATAGTATGCATACAAACACACTTCTCCTGATCAGATATTTGATATTTCTAAAAGCATCGGGTTGCAAACTCTATTAAGTTTGACTGGTAAACCTGTTTTTTAGGGAATTGATTGCAGGAAGACCCACATGGAAATGATTCAGTTTAAATATGTTACAAACCCCAGGGTGTGGGTCCTGGTTGTGTGGGTCGAAACAACATTCTTGGGGTTCGATAGAAAGCAGAGAAAGGAGGCACTGTGTCAGCTTCATGTGGTGTTTATGTCATCTAGAGGTCTAGGTGTTCTCAATTTGTCTGCACGATATCTGTTCCAGGAAGAAAACTGCAATGAACCCTCTTCTGGACAGTTTCAAGCAAACAGTGGGGGCATTTTGGTGGGCCTGCGCTTCATAAGGTCAATACTAAATTGGACGAAGTGAACTTTTAATCCAAAGAGTTTTTAAAGCTCTATGCAATTGTATTGAACAATCGGACATTAGGACGAGAGCTTAGGTTGGGACGCCGACATTTTGCTCCTGGGATTTTTATTTTGTTTTAAAAAGCAGCATTTGCAAATTCAGTTTTCTTTCATGTAAAAGTATCTAGAGGTACATGGTAAAATACTCTACACTATCTTTTGCACAAAAAGTGGTGGCGATGAAGGGCTAATATAGACTGTGTGTACCAGCCTTTGAATTTGTTTTTACCGAATGCTAATGGACATATTTTTTCACAAAACTGCAAGTGCATATAGTATTCTGCATGTACACCTGTGATTTTTTTTTTCTCAAATTTAACATGCATTTACACCTGTGATTTGTTTTTAAATGTACACAAGTTTTTTTTGTTGGCTGCTGGAAGTGACACCAG
The DNA here is from genome assembly GCA_947311845.1 of Poa pratensis. Taxonomy (NCBI): domain Eukaryota; kingdom Viridiplantae; phylum Streptophyta; class Magnoliopsida; order Poales; family Poaceae; genus Poa; species Poa pratensis. The sequence continues at coordinate 70,581,494 of CAMZMU010000020.1, forward strand.
GCCAGTTTACGTATAACCACTTAAAGTCGTCCTCATGGATACCATAATCGAGTGGTAAACTGGGTTCTGTAGTTAAGAGTGACCACATTGCTGCCTCATTATGTTGGTTTTCAGGCAAACATGGAAAGTGAGACACAACACTTGCCATTTTACTGTTTTTTAATGAACTTTACACTATTCCACAAGTCTTGATCTTGGTTCATTGTTTCATGCTTAAAATGGTGCTGGTTCATTCTTTCTTTGTTCTTTTCGTTTGATATATCTTTCCTCCAATGTTCTCCTTCTTGCATGCAATATATGTTATGTCCTAAAGGAATCCTGTCTAACCTCTAGAATGAGGATTTAAGAAAGCTTTGTCTGACCCGAGAGCAAAAGCTGCTGTCCTGGCTGACATGGATTATATTGGAAAGGAATCACAGGTTTCTCTCTTCCTGACCTTTACATATTTCCTCCTCAAGTAATCTGTTGTGGATATCATCCCTTAATAAAGCCATTCATCTGCTAGTTAAGAGGTTTCGAATTTTCCGAAGCTATTAGTCTTGTTGCTGAACCATTCAGTGGAAAATGGTCTCCTCACCCGTTCAAGGTAGGCTCGCTAATTCTGTTACAGGAGATAAATAAGGGAAGCTAACTTCTGTCTGAAGTTTGAACTCTGTATTCATTCGCAGGTCAAGAGACCGCAAGCTAAGTCCTATTTCGCCAAAGAACTTGCGGATATGTACGCGCAACTGCGTGAAGTCGAATCAGCCAGACAGAAGCTGTAGTTACCCACTGAACGTTCAGAATTAAGTTTCAACCAAGAAAGAGTTGCTTTTCACACGAAAAATGGATTTTTTACAAGCACGGCAAGGACTTGTGGCAATAACTCTTGAACCTTTTGCCCGAGCTGGAATAACTTCCACCAGTCGACATTCAGGAGTGTTGCTGGGTGTGGTTATCCTTATAAAGGAATAAACCCCAATATAAATATTCGTTCATTATTTTCATAGAATATGTTCCTGCTGCAGAGGTAGCAAGAAACTGAAGATACGCTCATACCTGTAATTTTATCCAAGAACACGGTGACCATCATCAAATAGCCGTCTGATCGCATTTTGACACAATTCCTCATGAGTGCAACCTCGCATGTTAGAAGAGTTTCATCCAATAAACTCAAACCACCTGTAATTTTATTCTAAACCCTAATGTCTAAACACTTTGTTTCTTCCTTTTAGAAGGGTTTAGAGTTTATTTATTTTTTCAAAAAACTGCTGGTTTTAAGGCATATCTTTACAAATCACACAAATAGCCGTCTGGTTGCACTTTGACACAGTTCCTCATGAGTGGGATCGACCCATCGGACAGGTCGGGCTTGGCAAGAAAATAGCAACGCAGCAAGGGTGTATTGCATCGAGCAATTGGAGTGCGCTTGGGCGGCGGGCAAGCACCGTGATCAGCGGCTCCTCGCTGCGGTCTGGTGCCTGCAGCCTGGCGCCGACGAGCAGTTGGAGTGCTCAGCTTTTTTTTTTGAACAAGGAGCGGCCCAGAAGGGCCTGGATACCATTTCATTTCTGTTGGCAGGTACATTTTACATCAGAGACCAGAAGAAATCAAGAATTACAACCAAGCCCCTAACTTGTATATGGAACACCCTACATTGAAAATGAGAAAAGCAATTGGGTCCTCCGCCGACGACGAGGAAGAGAGAGCTCAAGGCATGGCCACCATCCTCCGTATCGGGGACTAAACCACTTGATACCGAGGTGACGTCGAACGCCGCAGCGAGCTCTGCAGAGGGCCTCCAGAAGGAGGTTGAAGAGATGCCGAAATACTCCGGCGAAGTTAGCCACCAGATGGCCTCCAGGGTCGGACGGCTGCAAACGGCCGCCGAGATTGTACACCAACTTGTGGTATCTCTACTCCATGGCAGCCAAGTATCAACATCGCGCCCGACAACTTCCTTCCTCTCAGCACTTCCATAGTGAGCAGAGGAAATCGCTGTTGCCTCTTCCATTTGCAAGTTCAGGCTGCCGGCCTTCCGCCACCGCAACTGTATAGCCGGTCCGCCGTCAAACTCCATGCTCCCGCCACGAGCCGGAGGAGGCAGATATATAGAGGATTCGCAGCAGCAGAAAACCAAAGAACGAGCTTTATTGAAGAAGTTGTGTGATACCTTCGCCGTCGCCGCCTCTGGCTCCCACCATGAGAGCTCCGCTGCTAGGAGAAACACGACCACGCAAAGCCAGACTTGGCTCGAAAAGCCCGGCTTCATAGCTTCGATGCAGTCCTTATTTTGAGGGATGCGCGGCTTCCGCAGTCTCACCTGCAGCACCACCTGCCACCAGCGATGCGCAGCTTGACAGAGAAAGCCCACGGCGCCGTGGATCTGGCTGCAAAGATCCAAGTACCTACCCTCCTTCTCCACATAGGGCAAAGCTACAACTAGGAAAAAGAAGAACCTACTGCTACTATGTACAAGGGGAGCCCGTCCTCCTATGCCATCTCCACGCCAGGCGGCAGAGCCACCGGAGGGAAGGGAGGCGAGGGGCGGCAGAGAAAAGCGAGATACGACTCTCAGAGTGCTCAGCTTGAGAAACGCCCTGGAATCGTATGCCGGCAGTGCGTGATACAGCAGGAGAGTGAAGAGGTCGGCGCAAGAAATCACGTCGATGTCCAAGAAGGCTCGAGTGTCAGAGACTAGTGGAAGAAGGGTAAGAGTGAAAATGGTGAGCGCAGAAAAAAATAGATGTGGAAGAAGGGTGAGTTAAAATCGTCAGCGTGGAAAAATAATATATGTGGAAGACTGCATCCGCATATTAGGAATTTTCTCTAAATTTAGAGACTAGCGGATTGTTTTAGGATGTCATGATCTAAACACTTTAGCTATAGGAAAGTCTTTAGGCAATCTGTCAAGAGTGTGTATTTTCTCTATACGCCAATGAGTAGTTAGCATAAACATATCACTTCTATAGCGAAATTTCTTAATTGGTACTGGTCGATCTCCCCGTAGCAGAAATCTAACACGAAATCTGACGCCCTAGGCCCACAAGTCAGGTGATGTGGCACCGGAAGTGATGGTCACCAACACCGCCGTTGACTTCGAGGTCAGGCCTAGGGATGTCGACGGACGTCCGCCTGGGACCCCTGACCTGTCCGCTCCACTAATCCATCTTCCGAAATTAACTAACTCGTTTTTTATTCCACGCACGAAAACTCTCTGGCGGATGGTCCGCCTAGTCCGCCGGCGCGTCCGTCGACATCCCTAGTCAGGCCCACTAAATGTGTAACTGGTGAATACGTGTGTAGGGTTAGGATTCAAACAGTCCCCCCGTCCCCTACCGCTTGTGCTCGACCTTCATTCTTCTCTCCGGCGACGGCCATTCGTCCACAGAAGGTGTAGCGGGTAGTGGCGGCGATGCCTCTGCGGGCGGCGATGGTGGGACTTCTCTGCCACCGGAAGGTCGACTGGTACCAATTTGACATTTTCGCTAGAAAGTGGTATGCTCGTGCTAACTACTCATACACCAACGATTAGAGCGGCATGCACACGGTAGATCAAGTATATTTTGTTTTCGAACATAGAGGAGGGCCCCAATTAAAAATTCGAAGTTGCAGAGAAGATTAGCAGATCAATTTTCTGACTCACCACTAGTACCTTCATATTGAGAATTAACCGGAAGATTCATGACAGGTCGCCATCCACATCATTGTTTGATTGGCACGTCACTGTGTTATCTATACTACTATTAAAAGAGCAAACTTGTGTTGATACATTAAATCTGAGCCCTTCAATATTTGGTCAACGGTCCAGATTGCTCCAATGTTTGACAACTCAACACATCTTTTCGTTTTATGATAATTACAGAGATTTTGCCACTGCCTCAAAACGATCGCCAAAAAAAAAACAATCCGGACGGCAACCAATCTAAATCGGATCGGTAAAAGCAGGACGTACCGCCCTTCGATCCTGGTCGTACATACCACGCGCGGAAGCTAGCTAACTAGCGATCCTGGTTGGGTCACACACTCACACACGCAACAACGAACGGGAATGGAACGCAAGCTCGTGACGCCATTGGCGGGCCACTGGCATGAGGATGGACCGGATGGACTGGATGGCGCCACAGACCTCGAGGACCAGCTTCGTGTGGCAGGCGGAGATGCCGATGCCAAAGCATTTGGACACCAGGCGGAACGGCTCGCCGGCGGCCAGGTGCCACACGCACACCGCCACGGCCGGGCATGAGGAAGGTCCGGAGCGCGGTCCTCCATGGCGACCGCAGAGCCTAGCGCGTCACAGAGCATGCCGACGGTGGCGAGGCCCACCCGGACGTCGTGCCGGAACTCCGTGTCCGGCCGTCCGGGTACTCTGGGCTGCTCCGCACCTCCAAAACACTCTCTCGAACGGTTCTTCATCTCCGTTCTGTGCATGCTGCCAGCTCCGGCAAAATCCCAGATTACGGTTGTCGTAGAGTCAAAGTAGCACTCGGTACTATGCCTGAACCTTGTGCTTGAGGCGGGCGATGAACTGGAGGCCGATTGGTAGTGCACGCGAGAAGACATTACGGCGTCTCAGCGCACGATCATCCCAATGCAGAGACGGTCGCCAGAGCGGAGCACATGGCAGCCTCAGCCCATCGTCCCTCCTCCCGACATGGTCCCGCATGGCGCTTGGCGCATAACCTGCGACACCATTATGCACGGGCAACAGCGGCGCTCACCACTACGCCGAAGCATTGCCTCTCAGGCATGGCCCTCGGCGCCCGACTCGCTCGCCCCTACAACTGACGAGTTGCGCGAGCACGTCAAATCCAGCGGCACGACGTCGCTATAGTAGCTATACCCTAAGCTCTGCCCAAGAACCGGATGAGAGAGCAGAGATACAGGGCAGGAGAGAATCTTATCATTTGTGCCATTTGTAATTGAATACTCAAAAAAAAATTGCAGATAAATATCTTCTTATATGTTCAGACCCTAGGTTAACAAAACCTCGCTATGTAGTCATCTAGCTTATTGCATTTTACAATAAAATCACCATACTCTTTTGACTCCGTAATTTAGCCCTAATACTTATTGCAGTGCTTTAAACCTTATGGTTATTATTTATTCATATTTAAACTTTAAATTTAGAGCAAACATATATGGTACACACTCATGTCTTCCAAAACTGCATAGTAAAAATTATGCACCATTTAGATCATGTGAATTTACAATTTGAGTCCCTAAATCCCGCCATGACTCCTTTCACTCGTCCACACACTTACCCTCGACGGTCGTGGAGGACTCTAGATCCGACAAACCCACACATGTGAGCTCTCCCAGCGAGGCGTCCCCATCTCCTCTCCGGTTTTGCGCTTTGCTAAGGCGCCAATGTCTTCGCCATGGTTATGAAACCTCGGCGTGACAATACTATCGACGGCGCTGCTCCAAACATGAGATTTGAGTCTGGCAATAGGTGACTGGCGCTTACTCCGTAGCGAACATGACTAATTAAAAAGAATCGCTAAACACGCATGCGTTGTAATGTAGGAAAGAAATACCGATACCAAATAAATCACCGTCCGGCCGGATCTAGCTGATTAGTGACAATGTCAACGTACTAAACGAACTTTGTTTTAGATGAAAAGAACGATAGAGAGAGGAGACAAAATATTTTGACATATACCGTTGGATGTAATTGGCTTAGATGGAAGGTCAAACTGACATGCATATACCATGAAAATACGATGACCTAGCATTGAATCATTTAGATGCGTAGAGAAGGTGTTCTTTATAATCAAATATGAGTACAAGCTACAATGGCTTAGATATATTTTCAATGTTTTCTCTTATTCAATATACAAGTATAAGTAGAAGATATGTCTTGTCAAAAAAAAAGTAGAAGATATGCAATTAGAAAAGTTAGGGGGAAGAGAAAAGTTGGGTACAAAAGTGCATCTTTTGTTAATTCAATATGATTCACAAAAACAAAGCTTAATTAAATCTAGCCGCCCAAATGCACGGGATACCCTGCTAATTTTTTAATTTGATAATTTCAATATTGGATAGGGTTTCTTTCATATATGGTTAATTATGTGGTTAATGCATTTTTCTGGATCCAGTCGGTTCAAAGGTAATTAAAATATCCGAAGAGGTTTATTCTAAAAAAAAGTTAAATGTTCTCCAAGATGAGAAATGATTTTTTTTGAAATTAAGGTGTGTGCCACAAAAGTTTGAAGGATCTCTTGCTAGGAACTAGATTTTGTTGACATACATTTTTCGTAAAATGTTAGCACCAATCTTGAAGCAACCAAATAGAATGAATGGTGTGCAATAAGAAAGAGACCCGAACGAGGTTGTAGACTTACTTTTTCGATAAAATCGATCAAACCTCAGGATCACTAACAGTGGAGAACCGGTGAGGCCATGGGGACGCTCGGAGGAAGCTCAAGGTGTAGGACCGGGTAGGCGCGTTATAGAGGTTTCTCAGTGACCGATGTATAATACGGGTAGAGAGGAAAGTTCTTTACTACTACTTGTAAAGACGTGCATTGCACGTACATGCCAACTAGTCAGTTAAAAAAAAACCGAATGAGCCGTACAAACTTAGCTGCAAGCAGCAATTGGGCTGGGTGTTACGGCCCAGTCTAGCCCACGAGACCAGACCAACAAGAAGGCCCTTAAATACCTCACTGAAGCTGCAATCTCCGCCACTGCCGGCAAAGCCACCACCTTCTCCGCCTGCCTCCTCACCTCCTCCTCCTCCTCCTCCAAGCCCCCCACGCCACCACCACCAACCTCCCTACGTCTCCTTGAGGTATCCTCCCCGCTTAGCCTCGCCGTCGTCGCTTCTGTGTTGGTACCTAACATCTTCTCCTCCGACGCAGGCGCGCCGCGCGCACGCGGGATGGCGCCGTCCAAGCAGTACTACGACGAGGTCGGGCTGCTCCCCCTCGTGGAGGCCGACCGGGTTGGGGAGGAGGAGCAGTGCTTCGAGACCGTCGACAAGCGTACGTTCGCCGCCTCCTACTCCGCCCCTCCCTAACCCCTGCAATCTCGTCCGGGATGCTGCGTTACTTGCTTGTTCACTGTGCGCGCGCGCTTGTCGGGGTTGGTAATACTGCGTTCCGGGGTTGCTTCCGCCTCCTGACCGCGGGCGTTTCGATCGCGGTTTTGTTCTACTTCGTGGTGAATCTGGTGCGGGGTTGGCCTCCGTATGTGTGTTTGTTGTGTTGTCTACGCCGTGCAGCGCGTGGTTGTGTTGGTTACTTTTGGTTTTCTCCCCAATTTCGTGCGCGTTCCAGGGCTAAACTAGCGCGCTTAGGGTTTAGGTAGCCTAATTTCTGTGGCTTTGCTGACCCCCGATTTGATTTCTCTATCCATCAGCTAGTTGGTAGTATTAGTAATCGGTGGATGGTGCCGGTTTTTCTCTTCGGGATGGTCAGAATTTTGCTCCATTTTGAACTGTTATGCGTTTAATCTTACTTAGTGATCATTGATCTGTGAAGCCCTCTCGAATTCGTAACTAACTAGTTCAATAGCGTGTGTTCTCTGTGGATATTTGAACTAATTATGGATGTGTTTTCGTGCACTTGGAGGCGTATGGTTTAAGCCTGTGCTCCTCATCTGGTCCACAATTTGCTAGTGTCTTCCGCGAGATTTAGCAACTTTCAGCGCTGGTTTAGGTGCAATCCGTGCTTCTCCTTTGGTTCCTTGATCCATTTGGCCCTTCGTGCACTTTGTTCGCTGCCAAAAATTTGAATCCTGAGCGACCTTCCTTGTAAGGCCGTCACTAATCACTTGTCCAAACAGTGATCTCGCAGGGAATAAACAATGTGAAGAAGCTGCAGGATGAGGGGATTTACACTTGCAAAGGCCTGATGATGCACACCAAGAAGGTCCCAATCTCGTCAGCCTTAATCTGCCCTTCTCCATACTGAAGTTGATTCGTGGCGCATGACGCTTGTTTTCTTTCAGTTGTTCCATCTTTTTAACACATAACTGATGTTGTTTCTATACATGGATTCATCTTGCAGAGCCTTACAGGGATCAAGGGCCTGTCTGAAGCAAAGGTTGATAAGATCTGCGAGGCTGCTGAAAAACTTCTGGTATATTCAGTTATTCTGTTTGCATTGATTCTGGTTCTGAAACTTCTGTACCATCAGTTCTGTGTGATACAGTATTCTGAAGTTTGTGTACCATTTTTGGTTTGCAGACTCAGGGTTTCATGACAGGAAGTGATCTCCTTATTAAGGTAAGGAAGTATGAGCTTAGATACTGATGATACTGAAGTTGATTCGTGGCGCATGACGCATGTTTGCTTTCAGTTGTTCCATCTCTTCAACACATAACTGATGTTGTTTCTATACATGGATTCATCTTGCAGAGCCTTATAGGGATCAAGGGCCTGTCTGAAGCAAAGGTTGATAAGATCTGCGAGGCTGCTGAAAAACTTCTGGTATATTCAGTTATTCTGTTTGCATTGATTCTGGTTCTGAAACTTCTGTGCCATCAGTTCTGTGTGATACAGTATTCTGAAGTTTGTGTACATTTTTGGTTTGCAGACTCAGGCTTTCATGACAGGAAGTGATCTCCTTATCAAGGTAAGGAAGTATGAGCTTAAATACTGATGATCTGATGAGCATACAGTTTAGGGCTGTTTTGTCAATGGTGCTACTACTGTGCTAAACTGACTGTAATTGTAAATAGTAGTTAGTTTCGTCAATATGCTTGAGTCTTTGATTACTGCACGTGTAGTGTCCTTTAGTTGCTTGATTTACTTTTGCTTGTTTTGAAGCGAAAGTCTGTTGTTCGGATTACCACTGGGAGCCAAGCGCTTGATGAGCTGCTTGGAGGTAACATATATTGTCCTTGATTCTGTTCTGATTATTCCTGATGTTCTGCTCTAAACTGTTCACATATTTCCATAATTTGAAGGAGGGATTGAAACACTCTGCATCACAGAGGCATTTGGAGAGTTCCGGTGAGTAAATGTTCTGGTTACCTTTTTCTTTTCTTTCTGAGATCATTGTACGGAGCACCTGTTAATTGTATCATTGAAATGTATGATGTGTGGCCATATTTAGCAATAGATGTAGCTAGTCATAGCAGTTTTGTTAGTACGTATTGGTAATAGCCTGACAAGGTTCTTTCACCTCCTTTTATATTGTCTAGCCATTTAGAGGTATTGATGGCAGTGCATACAGCAATTCCTAAGCATGCTTCATGTGCCGTTAACATTGAATATGTGTCACCTGTTACATGCCAGAATTCAAAGATATCCACATTAATAATAAATATTATCTCTATTTTCCCTGATGCAAGACTGATACATGCAACACACACATGCTCTTAATTAATTTATGAGAACAGTTGTAATGTTGACTTCCAGTGCACATTTGTTACTCAATTTCTCAATTCAGTTCCATCTTTTAAAAATTCGTTCCATATTATTTACTTGGTCTTGCAGGTCAGGAAAGACCCAGCTGGCTCATACTCTTTGTGTCTCCACTCAGGTAAATTTCCCGCGCCGGAGTTTGTCAATGGAACCTTACTAGTTCAATAGGAGCTATTTGTAACTTACTTTGCTTAATTAATGAACCACAGCTTCCACTCCACATGCATGGTGTAAATGGGAAGGTTGCCTACTTTGACACTGAGGGAACATTGTATCCTTTGAATGTGCTGAGTAATACCTCTAACTGATTTTCTCAATGAATTCACTTACATTCCTGTATTTCTCCAAACTGTTCCCTTAACGGAGTTTTCAGCCGCCCTGAACGCATTGTGCCAATTGCTGAGATATTTGGGATGGATGCCAATGCTGTTCTTGACAATGTATGGCTCGTGTCATCTCTCTTAATCTATTTAAGAACGAATAGATCAAGATCTTTGTTTAATCCGGTTTCTTTCTGGTTTAGATCATATATGCTCGTGCATACACCTATGAGCACCAGTACAACTTGCCCCTGGGCCTTGCTGCCAAGATGGCTGAAGAGCCTTGCAGGCTTCTGGTAGATATTTGAACTAATTTCGTGAATATGCTTGAGCCTTTTAGTTTCGTGAATATGCTTGAGTATTTTCATTACTGCACGTATAGTGTCCTTTAGTTTGTTTGATTTACTTTTGCTTGTTTTGAAGCCAAAATCTGTTGTTCGGATTACCACTGGGAGCCAAGCGCTTGATGAGCTGCTTGGAGGTAACATATATTGTCCTTGATTTTGTCTGATTATTCCTGATGTTCTGCTCTAACCTGTTTACATATTTTCATAATTTGAAGGAGGCAATGAAACACTCTGCATCACAGAGGCATTTGGAGAGTTCTGGTGAGTAAATGTTCTGGTTACCTTTTTGGCTTCCTGAATTTTTTGTAAGAAGCACCTAGTATTTGTATCATTGAAATGTATGATGTGTGGCCATACTTGGGAACAGATGTAGCTAGTCCTAGTAGTTCTGTTAGTGCATAATGGTAATAGCCTGACAAGCTTTCTTTCAACTCCTTTTCTATTGTCTAGCCTTCTAGAGGTATTGATGGCAGTGCATACATCAATTCCTACGCATGATTCCTGGGATGTTAACATAGAATACATGTCACTTGTTACATGCCAAAATTAAAAGATATCCACATTAATATTAGTATCACTATTCCCCGATGCAAGACTGATATCTTGCAACACACACGTACGTTGCTCTTATTAATTCAAGAGAACAGTTGTAAAGTTGACTTCCAATGCACATTTGTTACTCAATTTCTCAATTCAGTTCAACTTTCTAAGATTCATCTCACATATTAGTTACTTGGTCTTTCAGGTCAGGAAAGACCCAGCTGGCTCATACTCTTTGTGTCTCCACTCAGATAATTGAAATAATTGTGTCAATAGCTGAGAGATTTGGGATGGATGCAAATGCTTTTCGTGAAAACGTATGGCTCGTGTTATCTCTCTTAATAACAAAGAATAGATCAAGATCTTTGTTTAATCCGGTTTCTACCTGGAAATTATAGATTGTGGATTCTGTGATTGCGCTATTCCATGCTGGTTTCAGTGGTAGGGCCGAACATGCAGAGTATCAGGTATTCTACTTTAACTACCTAACAATGTCAAAAGATCAAGCAACTCATGAAATGCTTTCATTTTATATACTTGCTTAAGTGTATGTGCTCTGAAACTGCAGCAAAAACTGTTTTGTTGCTTTTGTGCTAATCTTACTCAATATGGATATTCATTCTTGTTCTATGATATATTTATGCCAAGCAACTTTATAGTTTCAAGAACAAACCCCTTCATTTCCTCTCTGTGTACTGATTTGTTTCTTTTGTGCTAATCTGTGGTTTTGTAGGGAGAGGAGGTGGATGCAGAGGACGGTCAACAAGCTGACGCCGAGGAGGAGGCTGAACAAGCTGACCCTCAGGATGCTCATCAAGCTGAAGAAGCCCATGGGGCTGACCAAGGTCATGAAGATGACGATGATGAGGAGGATGATGGCGATGCGCCGCCGCAGCAGCAGCAGCAGCAGCAACAACAACAACAAGCGGTGAGCATGAGCTTTGTCGTTCCCTCTTATTGGCTGTTCTTCTCTTTGTCTGAATGGATCTGACGTCATTTTTTTTCTTTTGAAGCTGCAAAATCTCATTCAAAAGCTCCAGAACAATTACGAGCAGCAGCGTAATGCACGTGAGGCGGTTACGGAATATAGGCTGCTACTAGATCAAGGGCTCGGTTTTCAGTTTGCTACGAATCTTGTCAGAGACGGCCTACAGACTTACCGAGACCTACGTGCAACTGCCACCAAGATTCGGCTCGCCATCACTCGGCTTGGGGCTGTTCCGGCACCAGACCCTCCGGGGTATGATGTGTTCCCTTAGTGTATAGTTGTAGTTAGCAACTTTCAGAAACCAATCGACATTGTAGACATTCGTCTTTAGATGGAGCAGAGAGAATATAATCGTTGTATTGCCCCCCCTTTGCCACCTGTTCAGTCGAGCTGTATGTTTTCACTGAGGTCTTCCCTTCTTTCCTTTTTTTTTTTTTTTTTGCGAATCAGGTCTTCCCTTCTTTCCTAACTCGAGAGGTTGCTGTGAAACACTTAACAGGGGAAAGGAAAATAATTTCATGCTGCCAAAAGCAGAAATCTATGACTCACTGATTGACTGAACTGATTTAGTTTTCCATACCGTATAATCTTCGCTGTTCTTGTTGATGGTGTTGCCCTCACAACCTTATGTAATTTCTCAACGGTTTTGCCTTTCGTCAGTGTTGCAACTCTCAACAGTTCAGGCCTCACCGCCTTGGTCCGGACCGGAGAGCCTCTCAGGCTGCGAATTGAAGTGTAGCTCATGAACACAAGGTGGAGAAGAGGAACTCCGAATGCCAGCATACTTCACACTCGATGTTCTCCTATAATGACATCCATTATGCCAAATCTGCCTACATAACAGTGTGGCTTGGTGACTTAAATTCCAGATTAGAAGGAATAAGCTCAATGCCCGCAAGGAAGATGATTGAGGAGAATTGTCAAAGTGTAAGTGTATGATGATATCCGCCACCACTCCGACCCCCTCGCCGCCGGCCGCTACTCCTCTCGCCGTCCTCCGCTCCCGTGCGGCCGCGCCTGGGCCGCACCGGGGCGCCCTCAGCCCTCTCTCACAAGGCCGCCGCGCGCCTAATCCTCCTCTCGCCGCCGCTGGATGTGTCGCATGGGCGAAGCCCGGGAGGCGCGGCGGCGGCGGGATCTTCCAGGCACTGATCTGAGGCGGAGCGGTGGCGCCTTCTCCGACTTCCTATGGTGGGGACTGCGGGTCAGCGGCGACCGGATGGGTCGTTAGGTCAGCGGCGGTGTAGACTCGAGCTGATCCGGTCCATGGCCGGGACGGCTCCTGCCGACGGCCACGCGGTGCGGCCGACCGCGTTTCAAGGACGTCGGGGCAGCGGCCCCAGGCTAGGTGGCGGCGGCATCACCCCTAGGGGTGCTGGTCAGGAGGCGGCTTCCGGTGGCGGCGACGTGGCGCGGCGGATCGCGGGATCCCGTGCCTAAGTGTCCGGCGCTGGCTATGGTGCGCTATTGCAGCGTCCAGGCGACAGGATTCGACTGCCGGTGAAAACCGCGCTCAGACTTCGGTCACGGCGAACGATGGCGGCGCCTCATGGCGTCGTTACTTTGTTGAAGGCATCGTCAATGCAGTTCTTGTCTCCTCGTTGAAGGCTCGGGAAACTCTGGGGGAAACCCTAGATCTGGATCTTCCGGATCGGACGATGACGACACCACGGTGACGTTCTCCCTCTTGAGGGCTTCGTTTTGGAGTTTGTGCTAGCTGGAGGGTTTAGAGTTGGAGCGGTGTTGCATCTCCCGCATCTTCGACGATGAGGCTCGGCTGCGAGGCGCAGCGGAGTATCAATGCCAAACGCGTGATGATGGACGCGCGCAGGGCGGTGGCGTCATCTGGCGTCGTGGAGGCGTCGTTGGCAGGCCTAGCAAGGATCTTCGCCTCAATCTACATGCTAGAGATGGGCTGGTGGAAGATGGCGGAGGCGACTTCCGGTGCGTGCGCACAAGGCGCTATCTCTGGAGTTGGCCAGGAACCGGCGATGGGCGTAGTCGGGCACAAGGCCCCGTTTGTTTACTCTATCGTTCGTGTTAGTTGTGGTGATCTATCACCGTTTGGTGGCTTTGGCTTGTATGATCGTGATTTGTAAGGCTTTTTGTCAGCTTATGTTGAATAAATGAATTAAAAGTCGTATGCATCTCTTCGATGCAGAGGCTTGGGCCCCCTTTCCTAAAAAAAGTGTATGATGATATTACTCATAGTTTACATAAACGCCTCACATGTACGCATTGTTTCAGAAGCTGAGAGACAAAGACCAGCTTGCAAGAAGCTGAGAAGGGTCAAGTGTTTAATGATTACCGTGGAGGGACCTTGTGTTTGAAGCCAACATGCCTTAAAGTTGAAAGGATTCCCGGCCTCTCCCGCTGTCCACGTCACCATTTTTTCTGTGGCCGTCCAATCCTCGCTACCCACGGTGCAGATTGACTCAAACCCGCACGCTACTATAGCAGCGGAATTTCTGCCAATCGTGGCGCGCCACGTCGCGCTACTGTGCGCCGATTTGCAGAAAACCGCCCGCAAAGGACGAATCTGTAAATTTAGCGAACTCCAGGGCCATATGTGGAAAAGCGTCCAGCACATTTCCCCTCCTTCTCTTCTCTCTCCCCCGCGACACCCAGCTCGCCGCCGCAGGCCCATTTCCGCCGCCTCCCGTCATCGCTCGATCCCGGCCTGGTCCGGCGAGTCGTCGCGCCGCCTCCCACCGCCACGACACCGCCTCCTCCTCTCTCGGTTCCACGGCGCGGAGCTCCCCGTCCGCCGCCACGTGACAAACCCTAGCCGCCCGTTTTCGCCGCTTCCCGTCGCCGCTCGATCCCGGCCTGCTCCGGCGAGTCTTCGCGCCGCCTCCCACCGCCACAACATCGCCTCCTCCTCCTCCAGCCTCATCGGTCCTCACTGCTTCTCCTCCCCAATCCCCGTCGTCAATGGCTCAAGGCCAATCCCATGAGGCCAGCACGCTCACAAGCCGACCTCCCTGTGGCTAATGGCCTTGCCGCCGAACCAGAGTACGACGTCGAGGGGCGTTATGATGGTCGCGACCGCATCGGCCAGGTTTTCTCCTCTTCCTCCTTCCAACTCCTTGGTCTTCGCTCCTCCGCAGGGCGCCGGCGAGCTCCTCCAGAACTGCATCCATCAAGCGAGGCCACTGGTGTGGAGTGAGCGCCTGCTGCCTCGGACACCACAGCTTCGCCTCACGTCTCGGTTTTGCCCTGGCTGCTCTGACGCAGCTCCTCACCGGGATGAAGGCCCCGACCCGTCCACTGTTTCGCCTTGAGAATCGTCAGGGGAAGAGGTCTGTTGATTCTTCTTCGTTTTTGTTACTGATTCCTCTTCAGTTTTTTTTAATTAATTCTTGGGTTTGCCTCTTTCCTGTCACCAGCACCTTCAGGACTCCATGGCATCTGCCAAGGCATCCGCGCAGGGCGTCTCCATGGTTTGATGGCAACCGGCATCCATGGCGTCTCGTTGTTCGTCCGCCGTCAGCAATGGGCAAGCACGACACGAATCCATGGTGGTTAGCTGTTGCAGCTCTGCTTTTTCCTCTCATCTCTCTCCCTTTCCTAACCTCTCAGTGACGAGGTGTGCCCTCGGCAAGTCCCATGGTTTAGGTACCTATGGTTGATTATATGGTAGAGAACGCGTAGTGTTAGTGGAATCGACGACTGACAAGCGGAATTTACCCAGGTTCAGGGCCCTCGAGTGAGGTAAAACCCCTACTTCCTGCCTGTATGTATTTGATATCGTGAATATGAGGGTTACAAGGGTCCGGCGAGTTGTTGATCTCGTCGGGGTTTTGGTGGCTATGAATTGCTTGTCCTCGATCGATCACCCTCCCAACCTTTATATAGGAGGCTGGGTCTCGGGAAACATAACCGACCAAGGTTACATGTATGGAAAGCCTTAACCGACTATAACTTAATCTAACTTGGAAAGCACTCTTCGTCTTGGGCCTTCCTTCGTGGGCTTCGATTAAACTTGGGTTTCTTTGATCATCACATACACCTGGTACCTTACGCTGGGGTACCCGCAGAGTATAACCTCGTCACTCAGCTTCTCTTCTTTCAGCACGGACCAGAGCTAGGAACAGAGGATGCGGCACATGCCTTAATAGCGGATGAAGGCGCGCGGCCAAACAGCCATCACGGCCACGTCGACCTCACGTCCTACTCTCTCCCAAATGAGGAGTTGACCTCAGTACCCATCTGCTCGAAGTGATGACGGTGGTAGGTGTCGCCTCTAAGACCAGGGACGGAGCCAGCACTCAGTATTGGAGGGGGCAGAATCAAGTTGGAGGGGGCGAAATAGTTTAGAACTACTAATTATAAGCATGATTATAAGTGAGTTTATGAAGGAAATCAATTTGTTGGGGATGGCTTAGCCCCTGCCCGTCCCCCCCTTCCTCCGTCCCTGTCTAAGACATATACTGTTTTTCTCTTTGCCGCGTGTAGCTATAGCTGCTCCCTCTCACGCTCTTGCATACCTCGCTCTCTCACTAGGTTAGTGTTCGTTTCACTATTTTCATGCGGAAAAATGTGCGCATGCTTACTGTTTAATGATATGTTTATGAGAATTCTCATCGGATTTGGTTCTCCAGTAAAAAAGGAACTAAACTGCTGCCTGCCATGATGAGGACTCTTCGCTGAGCCAAAGGCTAAGGTTAATGCTGGGTGTGCGACGATTATCTATCATGGTGGTGTACTGGTGTGTTCTTTTCCCAGTTTCACCTATTTCGTCTTTGCATGTTCTATCAGTTCAGGCTAGAACAATTGGACAAGTACACGCCTTCAACGAGTTGTGCAATTGGCCATTTTGTTTTCTTCACAAATTCCGTTGCCGGTTTTGATTACTTGGAAATTAGTGAGACTAGAGGTAACAATCTCAAGAAAAATTAAAATTGGTTGCATGGATGAACATCCTCGCCAGCCCCTTCCTTTTCTTTGCATTACCTCATTGGTTGTGTTTTTACATTATTGGCATTCCGCATAACCTTCGTAGCTGGATTCGGTATGTTTACTGCCTACTACTTATTCTAAAGTTACCATTCTTCCAGATTTAAGCGGCATCACATATTGGCACCATCCATTATTAGGAGATCTGACGTTGTGGCTTCCTCACTCCAGCATTATATATCTTTATAGGTATCTTATGATGTCGCACTTGCTTTTGGAAATTAGAGCTTACTATGTTACGTCCTCTATACCATGGCGGTGAAATATAATATGTCTACTAGGATTGCCTGATAATTTTAATCTGTATACCCTGGGTTCTTATGTTTATGATATCAATGAGAATAGGTATCCAGATTCTTTGGCAGGACTATGGTATACAACTGTAGGCATGTGCGGGTGTAATTTTCTAAATGCGATTGAAATGATTATTTACTGCAGAGTTTTTCTCTTTGGTATTAGCAATTTCTGTTCTATGAACAATTCGCAATGTCATCTTCAGGTGGTACTGAGCGTCGATTAGTCAAAATTGCAATTGAGAATTTCTTGATCAAATCGATGTATTTTTATTCTTTACAAAAATAATACTTCTATGTTTAATAGTGTCATGGATAAATTATTTTGTCAATGTATAAATTCATTTAACTGCAACATACTTCTCTACTGAGGTGATGCTCTAAGGTCTGCATAGATTTATGTGAGAAATGGTTAGTGTTGGCTTTAAGAAAATTAAATAATTTCCTCCTTAATTAGCTGACATCTAGGTATTTTATGAACTCTAAATGGCAATCTTAATAGAATAGAATGTAATTTACATAGACTGATGTTCAAAGGAACCGAAAAGGAGATGAAGTATACAACATTTTGTAAGTCTACTGGATCTTCGGTGTATATATGCTCATATGATGGCCCCATTTTTCTCCATTGTTTATCCCAACTTCTATACTCATGTTAGGGATATATCTAACCTTGACTCACCAACTTAAAACTGTACTTTTCGTGTTGGCCTTGAAGTGCACAGTTCTTTCTTTCTATTTTAAATCTTTGAAAATTAGGAACAGAACTGTTCAGGATATTTTATGTACAAAATAGTGTATTTTTAGTAATGAGTGTGTTCCGCCCTATTTCATAGCACAAAAGTGTCGTTTGAAGGTCCAGTCTTAAAGAAGCATCAAGGTTATGATGGCCATTATGTTATTGGTTGTAGCAGGATCGGTACTGAATCCAGTTCAGACCAGACTTAAGTATTTCTAGTGGGTTGGATTAGACTGAATATTAGTTACTCCTATATGACACTTGGGATGTTTGCATGTAGCATTGCTTACTCGCTCTGTCTCTACACTCCAGATCATGGGAAGGTAGCTCTTGCAAAGACTTCACAAGAAAGATTGAAGTGTGCAGATTCACCAATCTAGGGCTAACAAAGCCGGCTTTCTACAACTTCACTCTAGATTCCAAAGGGCACTTATAGGTTTACTCCAAATCCTGTTCATCAGAATTTTCAGCTATTGTATCGAGTCAGCCATGCTTTCCTTAAACTGTCACATACACATCGGATACTCAAAAGTGATACTGTAACTGACAGTTTGAGTGGATGTGTAGGCATTGCTTCGTAATGTGTCATTGTTTGTGTTACATTTGATCAATCCGCTGTGCACCGTTCAATATGTTGTCCAATTTAGGAAGTGTAAGACCCCTCTGCAAATTCTACATCTGAAGGAACGTCAGTTATAATGTCCACCCTTTCAGATTTGGCTTAATTTTAGAACAAATGTCTTGTGTCAGTGCCAACGCAACGTGGGGATTACATGTCATTCTACAGATAAGAAAATAAAACATAGTGCTGCATGCGCATGCCTACTACTCCAGCATCAAACAAGATCAACCAGAAAAATTTCCAAATTTAAATTTTACCCACACGCGCGCGGCATTTTCAATAATTTTCAAACCTAAACAATTTTTTAATATGTACACTACCAAATTTGAATTATACCACACACCCGCGACATACAAATTTTCATATTTTACAAATTTAAATGCCTTTCAAACCTAGCCATTTTATAGACGTGAAAACGATTCAAATCCAAATAACTTACCAATTCTACCAATTTAAAAAAACTATACAACCTTTTAAACGTAAACTTTTTTCCAACTTCATTAGTTTCCAAATATTCAAAAAAATGCCCAAATTTCCAAATTCAAATTTTGCCCACACACGCGCGGCATCGCCGCGCTCAGTTGCCTAGTACAAATATAATGTTGGAAGCAACAACTATGACACAAGTTACAAGGTACCTTGATTATTCATATTAAGATGTCAACTTCTCATAAATTTTTAACTGGAAGAATTTTTATATAACAAATGATCTTCACTTCCTCAGATCAGAGTGTCATCTTGGACAGATAGGATATTGTTCAAGGTTGACCATACTTCTGGCTTGGATGCAGTCTTAAGTTTATATGAAGCACTTGATTGTGTTAGGAGCTCAGATCACAAGCCTGTGAAGGCTCATCTTTGTCTGAAAGTACGTGGCAGCGATGCATAGATTTATGTTTAGAATTGAAATACGGCAAGTATGCTGAAGTTTTTGATTTCCTATAACAAGATTGTAAAAGCATTTCACTCGTCGCACTACCAATTACCACCAATCTAAAATTGTGTAATAAAAATACTTGAATCCATTTGGTTTGAATCTTCAAGTAGTGGCTACAGTATCAGATGCAGCTGAATAGCAGTAAATAAGAAGCAAGCATATCCACACTGCAACTAGCAGCTAGCAATGGACCAATTGATACAATCTAGCAGGGCATATTCCCTTCAAGATTTAAACTGGTCCACAGTAGGTTCACATCCAACGAGAAAAACGACACTATGGGCAGAGTATCAAGAAAAACATGGATTGTACGTGCAGATTGAGCTTCCTTATGGGCTTCCCCAAAGAATGTCTACTAAGTATGGTACAAAACAGACGAGTCTCACCCATCACACAAATTCCGTGGACACAGAGACAAGGAAATTTGATGGTAATCACGCCATAGATACACATTTCTCCACTACTTAATTAAATTTCTTATGGACTTTATGTTACAAAAGAATGTCTAGTAAAGATGGTACAGAACAAAATAATTTCACCCATCACACCAGTTTCATGGACAGAAACAAGGAAATTTGATACAACCCTGTTGGTGTGAGTTCTTCACCACCCCCTCCTCAGTGTACACTAATAGTTAATAAAACTCAGGAAACCCATCACACCAGTTTCATGGACAGAAACAAGGAAACTTGATACAACCCTGTTGGTGTGAGTTCTTCACCGCCCCCTCCTCAGTGTACACTAATAGAGTAATAGTTAATAAAACTCAGGAAACCAATTCGACATCATAGACACACATTTCATCTTTTGGATGGAGCAGAGACAATATAAACTTTTGTCTTTTGCCACCTGTTCTAGTCAAGCAGCTGCCGCCTGGAGCCTGGATGTTTTCACCGAGGTCTTCCCTTCTTTCCCAACTCGAGAGGCTGTTGTGAGTCTACTGAACACAGAGAAAGGAAAAATATTCAGAAATCAATGACTGACTGATTGACTGAACTAATTTAGTTTTGTATACCCTGTTATTTTCGCCGTTCTTGTTGATGACGTTGTCCTCGCAACTCTTTGTGATGTCTCGATGGTTTTGCCTTTCGTCAGTGTCGCAATTTTCTGCGACTTCTCAAAGGTTTTGTCTTTGGTCAGTGCAGGTTTCACATTGTTGCATCGGATGCTATTGAAACCCGTTTTAGAGTCACCAAGCTGACTCGTGGCAGCTTGTGTATATTGTTTCTTCTGAATATGCAGTATGAACAGATCAGTAATTCTGAATATGCAGTATGAGCAGTATCGTGTTTCTAATTGATTTGGGCAGGGAAGGTAAACGCTCACCTGTTTCTCACCACAAGTCAGTTTATCCCGTCCCTTTTCATCAGGACATCTTCCAGTTTGCTGCATCACAGTAGATACAGAACGATAAGTAAACCATGTGGTTGTCGTATAAGCGAATCTAGTGTCCTGCACTCATGATTCAACTTACCATCACTCGTCTATTTTCATCCTTGAGTACTGGCAAGGTGTTCTTCTCAGAGGCCGTCTGTTTTCTTTCTGGATATGCCTCTTTCAACACTTGTCTTTCCTAAAAGCAGCACAAAGAGTGAATCAGCAACTGAGTGCAATCTTTCACACAAAAAAGAGCAATGGACAGTCATAACTCACATCAGTCCTCAGCCTGAATGGCCTCTGAATGGTTTTCTTGAGCTTTCCTCCTTGCTCTGCATTCACCTTGTTGTTCACCCTTTTGACCACCTGCATTTAGTCATGGCAGCATTTCAGGTTCCACATATCCTACAGCTAAACTATAGGAAACCCACATTACTGGCATCAGTTTCAGTACCTTTTGAGGAGCATTCCCATTCTTCTCCAACTGGTTCATGTTTTCATCTTGCCGATTTGAGGCTTGCTCGGCCAGCTGATCACCATACGACACGTTCTCCTTGTCGTCATCGTCATGACTGACAGGCTGTAACGGTTCCACCTCAATTCCTGATCCCTGCGGCACATTCTCCTTGTCGGCTTGGTCCATTTTGTTAACTCCTAAGATCTTCTTCCCGTTCCTTGGCTGCTGCACTCTCTTCGCGCTCTTCACCGCCGCCGTCGTCTCTTCGCATTTCTTGGTGGTCTTCGGTGTGCACAGCTGGGACAGGTACCTGCTAGGCACCTCCCGGCACGCCAGGTTGAGCTTCTTCATCTTGGAACAGACCTCGGCCACAGGAGGAGCCTGGCTCTTCGCCGGCGTCTCCTTCTTGGGCGTGCCCATGAACAGCGCCTTCACCACCGTCCCCTTCATCTCCGCCGTCGCGACCGGCTCCTTCTGGTGCTTCGCGCTGAGGAACGGCTCGGGCCTCGGCCGCAGCACGGCCTTGCTCCTGGGCGTCGTGAGCGCCTTCTTCCTCGCGCTGGACGGCTCCACCCTGGCCGCCTTGGTCCGGACCGGAGAGTCTCTCAGGCCGCGGATCCCGTGGCCGTTCAGCCTGGCCCTCGCCGCCTTGGAGGCGGCCTCCGTCGCCAGGCTCAGCCTCGTCATCCGGGTCCTCCGCGGCTTCGCCGGCACGGACTGAGGGCATCTCGGTAGCATCGAGCTGCACGATGTTGTTCACAATTGAATTCAAGTCGCGATCTAAAGAACAGTCGGTCCAACTGAATTCAGGCCGGCGGCGAGAAGGGAGAGATATGAGATGAGAGAGCGCACGCACCTCTGGTTCCTCCTGCTGATGGCTCTCTGCAGCCTGACGTTGGGGCTCCTCGCTGCCATGACCCGCATGACGAAGCTCCTGTGCAGAGCCTCCGGGTCGACATGCTCGTGCCTCTGGTCGCAACCTGCGGTCACGGTTTATCACCACACCGAATTTGGAGTCTTTGCACCGCAGATTCGCAACGCGGTTGGGGAAGTGATATCGACTGCTTACCTACGCGGAGGCAGAACCAGGAGGGGTCGTCGGTGGGGCGGGCGGCGTCGGGGGCGGTGAGGTCGACGAACTTGGGCGCCTCGATGTCCTCGTAGAACACGCTGTCGTACTCCTCCAGCTCCTCCTCCTCCTCCGTGGTGCCGAGCCTGACGGGGATCTCCATCTGCGCTTTTCCCGGTGGGATGGATCAAGCTAACTGGGTAGCTAGCTCGTGAGAGCAGCGCCGGCGATGGTGTGCTACGAGGAGGAGGCTGCGGTGGTGCTCTGGCAGTGGCGAGTTCCGCGACGGATTTTGATTTGAGCAGGAGCGGCTGGGAAACTAGCCGTTGGAGCGGCACCTTCTTAAAAAAAGAATGTTGGCCGTTGGCGATGGGGTCTGAAGGTGAAAGCCAGAGTAGAAGTGGATCTGCACGACCCGATGGTAGAAAACCATACTCTGCGAAGCGTCCCACGGATATGGATACCTGTCAGAGGAAATTGCAGCTTTTACCGTGCTCATCTCCTTTTACTCTGGAAACCGCCAGGTCAACAAATGTTTTACAACACTTTCTACCAAGTCTACATCTAATACGTTGCAATCCAGCCTAAAAACCAGTTCTTTTACTGGCTTATTGCATAAGCTGCCCCTCCCTCAGCTTATTCCATAAGCCAATTAGTTTATTACATTTGACTTCTAGATAATTACTTTAGAAGTCTCAATCAATAAGTTGGGTGGCTTATGAGAGAAGCTGGGGAGGGGCAGCTTATTTTTTAAGCTAGCAAAACAATGGGCCTTAGGCCTTAGCCATTTATCACTGGACAGCCAAAACTGACGGCCGGGTCCCACATGAATATGTCAGATTTTTTGTAGAATCGAAGAAAATTACCCACCACTGCCACCGGTAAGTGGAAAAAATCCGTTTCGATTATTTTTTCTGCCCTGAGCCCTCGACTGCCTCGTGTTCCTCTCATCCTCATCTCCTACCAGGCTCAGAGCCAAACCCGCCCCTCTCCTCCATGGCCAGCCAGCTCCAGCACGCCCTGCTTTCCACCTACGGTCTCCCCCGTCCCCCGAACGTCGCCACCTACATCTGATTGCGGGGCCTGCTGCGCCGCTCGACCTTGTCAAGATCCCCTTACCGCTGCCGCTCTGCTCCAACGCCGCTGCCTCAGGACCGGTACTGCACCACAGAAGAAGCCATATCCTCCTACCTCCGACCTTCCTCTCTACTGGTGAGGCCCTTCCCTATCAACAAGAGTCGCCCCCGCCACGGGAGTCCGCCGCGCCGCCCCGGGGAGGGCACCTCCTGTCCGCTGCATCCAGTGCATCCCCAGAACACGCGGTGCCGAGGAGTACACCTGACCTCGCGCCTCTCCTCCTCTGAAAAATCCCTCCCTCTCATCTAAACTTCTTTGGTGCAGCACATAACTGCCCCTCTCCCTCATCTTAACTTCTTCAGCGCAGGCTCACGAACTGCCCCCCGAGCAGTTAAAGAAATTGACAGAGGCGAAGGAGAAAGTGTAGGGCGGATGCCAAGTTCAGTTTTATATTGTGGGTGTATGATATATTTTTGTCAGCGATTGTTTATGTGTGAGCTATTTCTGTTAGCTAATGTGATCAGCTAACAGCGGCTCTACCATTTGCCCTAATTTTGCTGTGTAAAACTGCTTCAATTTTGTAGCTTTTGCTTATTAAGCTCGAAAAGTACACACTTGTACGCAACATCAGCAGCAAACTTCCGTGAAAAATACCTTTCTATGTTCTTTGTTCGAAACTTCACCTTTCCCATCAAAAGTTCACTTTATATTTTTGAAAAACGATTTACAAAAAATTTCACTCAAAGAAATAAACAAAGAAAGTTGAAGTTCAACCTTCGAACTTCAGAAGTAAACTGTGTAAAATCTTGAAGTCCACCCTTCAAAAACTGTAAGTGCTATAATCTAAATCTTTTTAAATTATCTTTACCTAATAATAATATTAAGGAATGGGTGTTTCTCAGAGATATTCGTACGTCCTCCGAATCTGCCACTTGACTTGAACTTCATTTGCCTCACAATTTTTTTCTTCCAGAAATTTCTTATGCACTGTTTATTTCTATCACTACATAGAGCGCACCTCAGCGAAGGTTGGAGGAGGCCGCATCATTGGGATGAAAGAGGCCTGTTTATCGAACTCCTCGCTGAGACCGACGATGATGATGTTGATGAGTTGCGAATCGCTGACGGGGTCACCGAGTTCTCGAAGTTCGTCGCCGATGGACTTGACGCGCTGGCAGAAGAGGTTCACCGGGGCATCACCTTGGGCCATGTTGCGAAGCTTGGTGTGGAGCACGTTTTTCCGAGCGTCGCTGTTGCTCTGGAAGAGCTGACGGAGGGAGCCCCAGATGGCGGCGGCAGTGGCGCCGTCGTGATCGAGCATGTTGAAGATCTCGGTGGAGATGCGGGTGTAGAACCACTGTACGATGGCGAGATCGTCCTTCATCCATTGGGGATCATCCCATCGTGGGGTACTTGTGGCGACAACGTGAGAGCGGAGGTTGCATCGGCCGAGGTGGAGATTAAAAAGGTGGCGTCAATGATAATAGTTGTGGGCGGCGAGATCAAGAACAATGGGGATGAAGGGACTAACATCAGGGATGGTGTCGGCGAGCGACATTGGTGCGGCAAGGATAGAGGTTGGTGGAGGATTGGAGAGAGGAGCAAGGGAATTTTGGGTGGAGGTAGACGCTTGTGCCGCTGCGGCAGCTTTGGCGATGTTGGCGGCCCGGCGCTCAAAGTAGCCGGGCGGCGGCGGCGGTGGTGGGTTAGGCGGAGTAGCCATGCCCTAGGATCGATAATCTGATACCATGTAAGAATCGATAGTTTGATTGATTGTAGCGATCGGGTTACATGAGTTTATATAATATAACCGGTACCGACCTAGCCTAAAACCCTAACTTGACTAGCAAACCTAGTAGAATTACAACTCGGGTTGGACTCCAATTACATAGTCTAACAGGAGATGCCCTTAACTTCATCATGCTTGGGTGTGTCTCTACTAGAGATGTGCTCGATCAGTCACCTACCACATCAAACCAACGGATAATTATTAGAGATCATCACTCCTCACATGCGGCCACTGTCAAGGTGACTCTTTTTTTTTTTGCCACCAAAGCTCAAGAATTTTTTAGAGAGCACGCGACAGCGTGCCTTATTTTTATAGAAGAACAGAAGGCAAATTACAGGCTAGCTTGTCTTTGCGGACAAGGAAACAAGCTAGTTTACAACTCCACGCCCAGAAAAAACCCCATGTCTACACTCTCACGGTACATTTTGGTCTCCTACTCCTGTTCTACGAGCTACTAAACAGAGAGTAAACTCCTCGCAAATCTTCGCAGCCAGCTGCTCCACCGTGGATTGCTTGCCTACGTTGCCAAATGCCCAAGCATTCCTGTTCAAGAATTGATCCGTGGGATTTGGATCTACCCCTCTACAAGCAGTGTAAAAAACCCCACAGATTTCCCGTAAAATGAAAAAAAATCCCGACCTTTTTCTATCGCCAACATGGGAAAACAGAGGGGAGCGAGCAGCCGCGCGGTCACCGCTTGCCGCCGGCGCATCTCCCCGGCGGCGCAAAGTGGAGCGAGACGAGGAGAAGAGTTGAAATCGACCTCTCACCCCACCCCATTGGTCGCTCCAACCAGCACAACCAATTGACTTGACCGATGACCGCCGTTTCCTCGCAATTTCCCTCACGCTAAACACGCCCGCGACGCGTTCGACGCAATGCGTGAGAGAGACGCCGCTGCGGCGCTACCGTGAATGTGGGCCTCCTCCCTCTCCCCGTTCCCGTCGCCGGTTTGACATCTCCACGACTGCGACGCGGAGCGGTGGCGGGCGGGTGGGAGTTAGTTAGTTTTTGGGGAGAGAGGCGTCACCTCGCCCCTCCTTAATATTTTCTTGACTCGGCATCTACCTTCCCCGTCAGTGTCACGTGTTCTTCGCTTCTCTCTCCCATCGTTTCGTTCCCCTTATCTCTTCTTCCCCGAATTCTTCTGTGAAGCTTGCGTGGAAGATCCCGCCGCCTCTCTGTCTGTCTCGAGCTGTCAGCTGGATCAAGAAGCCAACAGATAGAAGATCTTTGTTGAATTACTGGCTCTTGGTGAGTCCTTACGGAGTTAATTTTTGTTCTTCTTCTCTTGGCAAATTATGACGACATTCGATTGTTTCCGTGATGATTTACCAATTTCTGCTAACACCCGGATGTTATTTTGGTTGCGCTTGTCTTTTCCGGGGGTGAATTGTAAGCTAAGGGAACTTTGGTGTTTTGCTTTGTGAGGACTGGCAGACTGACCTGTTTCTGTTCAAATGCAGGAGTTGAGAGTGTGATGAGCGGGAGCATCACAAGGGGTTGTCTTCAGTGATCTCTATATCTCGCCAGTGAATCTTCCTCGATGAGGATTTTGCCCCCATTGGACTGAGATCCAGGTATTTATGCCACCATTTTTGCCGTTTTGCTGCACGCCATCATCACTGCACAAGAAACACTCGGCACAAACACTCACCATGACACCATCCACATATTACTAGTCCACAAGATACACATGAAAAACGGAGGTCGAATAGAGCCGCATTGACCGTAATATCCCACATCGTACAATTAACACATAAGATAGCATCGAAGTCGGTGCGAATGCTGCATTAGCTAATCCGAGTATCGATCTAAGGGCATCTACAAAGGCATGACATCAGCTGACTCTTCATCTTAGTACACGGGATGGCGATTGCTGATGTGGAGGAGAGCGAATAGAATAGAATTCGCTCTTAGTTAAGAGTCAGACTCTCGGAGTAAAAAAAATCTTATGAATCAACCTCATTGCCTGTGTATGCCATCACACTTAATGCTAACTCTTTGCGCAGAACCAGCTTAAAACACACCCAATCTCTTTCTTTCTCTCAAAAAAGCTTAAAACACAATCTACTTGTATGAGTTGTTTGCTGTCGATTCAAGAGTCACTGGTTAACTCACCTTTGTGGATACCCTAAGGCCCTTTTATCCACGTTAATGGCGTCCTTTTTAAGGATGGCCAATTTCGTTACAAAAAATTATGTCCTTGTTATAATGCCCTGTATCGGTCCATTAGGATCTGATTGTTGGTGAACCAGGAACTAATTTTAACCATTGCTTGTCGGTGATTGTCTGTTTAAGAATAAAAAAACATTTTCTATCTCAATGTAAATCCACTCGAGGCTTTCAAGGCTTCCTGAGGCGAGGAGTTGATCACATGAGCCATTCTGATTTATGCTAGAATTCCTTTCTCCTTGGAAGATGCCCCATGCATTTTCTGTTGCTATTCGTTTGAACCGATGATTCGTACTGTAATTGCAGCATGATGTAGTTTGGTTGCCACACAGCCTGATTAATTGTTTTAAGGTGAACTGCATCTGGACTTTGCATCATCAAAATTTCTGAGAGGGTTTTCATATATATTAGATGTCCGATATATGTTGAATTATCATGTTCAATTGTTGGTACCGATTTACTATGTAAAGACTCCCAATTATATTTGCCGTTATTAGTTTTTTTTCACGCGCAAAGGAAATATATGAATATCAAGCTGATATCAATTTTTATCTATGACCACAGAGGAAAACAAGCAATACACGAAGCTGTGGAGACTGGATTCGTGGTGTGGTGGTCGTCTTCTAGAAGTTCCTTGTGGTCCATTCATATAACATCACATAGGGCAGGTCCAGCGCCATCTGTATTTTGCTGAGTTCAGGGTCGCTGGCTTGCCTTCCCTAAGGTAAGAAGCCATGGCTTTCTCTTACTGACGCTCCAATGGTATTCTGAGTTTTATTTTCCATTATTTGATAACTTTGAAAGCTTATGTTGATATTTCCACAAACATGAGTCGTTTGCATCACTCGTTCACTCTCAGATTGATAATGGATCATTATGCCTTTTCTTATTTACCTAATAACATTCCGTTCCAACACAAATCTTATGGCACAGCTTTTGACTCTGAGTTTTTTTCTTGTGATACTTAATAAATATTATGAGGGCGATTGTCTAGGAACATGGCACAACTTTTGACTATGTATTTCCTGAACTCAATAATTGAAATCACATTTTTCAAAAGGAACTAATTTCTCTAGGTAGATGAAGGTTTTTTTTTTGGAACATTGCATGGGAAGATATGATATATAAAGTATTGAACAAGATTTGAAGCAATAGTCACAAATATTTTAGTAACAACTGCATTATTTGTTTCCTAGAACATCAATGTCTACTATTGAAATCTATAGTCCAAAGGAGTAACAATGAAAATGAACAAATGAGATACTACAGGAGATGCAGGATTACAACTTTGAATTTACTTCCTCTCACAAATGGATTATAATGCAAAGAAGGAGCTCATCTGCAGGTTCCTCTTAGTTTATTTCTTCATGAATTTACTTTCCACTGCAGGCAGAAGGATCTTCATATTCGGGTGAGCAAAATGGATCGTCGTCGTCCAAAGGATCGTCATCATCGGGTGAACAAAATGGATCTCCATCCTCCAATTAGAAAATACATGGGTTTGTTGAGCGAAAAGATCAAAGGTTCTGTAAATAAAGTTAGAAGCGGACAGTACAACGGAAACTTCGGTGAAGGCTATTCAACTCAGCACGCTAAGTCATATGTACTGCTCAAATTTGCCTATTTCCTCTTTGGCTTAAATAACTCGCTGTAAAATGTATATTCATAAAAATGCATAGAAGTGAATCATGATTCTTCAAGTTTTGGTTCCAACTATTATATATTACTCATGCTCTTCCTTGTTTGTTTAGTCTCTCAATTTGAAATTGCTCTTCTTTGTGACAAATAATGTGAGATAAAGACAGTTGTGGGAACTTTAAGCTCGAATGCTTTATCTACTTCACTCTTGCTAATTTGACCCTAATTACTGTAGGATACGCATGCCAGTAACAGCGACATTGATCGTGCTATTGCATTATCCTTATCAGAGGAAGATCGAAAGAAGGGAAAGGCCATTGGTTCGTATTCTCATCTAAGCCAGTTTTGATAATCTCTAATTTAGAGATTGTTTTACCTGGTTATGTGTCATTAAATTTCCTATTTTGGATCAGCAGTTCTAAGTTAATGACCATGTCCAAATATGCAGAGTTGATAGACAACATCTTTATAATGTTTTGTCATTTTCTTTTGTTTATGACCTATATACTGATGATCATTTAGGGGAAGATGAAGAGTTTGCACGAGCTCTGCAAGAAAGTCTGAAGGATGAACATCCTGTTTGTCAGAATGTTCCGGCGGGAGATGTTCGCTCAGATAGTACTCCAGCAACTAGCTTACTGCCAGATATCTCTCCCCCGAGTAGATTGAGGTATTTGTTATTCATTATGATGCACCACAAATTTTATGACAATTTAAATAACCGTTGTCAACTCGGAAAAATATGTGTTGCTTTTGTTTCAAAGACACCACTAAGTGATGCTTGCATTTGTGAGGTATTGAATGGCAATCTACTGGGAATTATGTGATGATTTGATCTACCTAATTAATTTTAGAGCATAAAAACAAAACCATGCAGATATTTTTGGTTGAGATGTGCTTAATTTGGATTCATTTTTGTAACACTTGTTGATCTCACAAAAGGTGAGAATGATTAGGATTTTGGATGTTTCACCTTGTGTACCAGCAATTACTAGGCCATTCCGTTACAAAGCATCTGACTTCTGAATATGTTACCCATATTGTTTCATACCCTGCAACCTACTTTATACAATATAGAAACAGCAGAAAGATCATATTAACTGCTAATTTAAATCATATTGGTAAGTGAAAGATCAGGATGGGATTGGGACCAGGGATCCATATTTATGCTTCAAAAATATTTGTACCCAAGTAACAATGACTTCTTAGGCTCCTCCCTGTGAAGTGCGCTACTTACCAGTAGGATAGTGCATTTTTTTTCCAAGGGTACGGGTTGTGACAAAATTTAAATAAAAAATTTAAGCTCGGAATGACTTGGGCAGTGTTTACGCTTACCGGTGGATGCAGGTAAATCCACATAACTGCTATATGGTGGAACTTCCCTGATTATGTCCATTTGATTAGTCTTGGGAGCGTATGCACTGACTTGTTCATTGGGTTGATTGCCCGAGAAGTATTTTATTTATTGGTTATCACTACCTCCATTCCTTATACTCCCTCCGATCCACAAAAAGTGTCACAAGTATAGCTATGGATTTGTACTAGGCAAGTTCATTTTCCACGACACTTTTTATGGATCGGAGGGAGTACTTGTTTCCAGAATCAATGTGGTTTCTGATACACACCTTTGACCATGTATTTCCAACTATATGTTAGTAAAAGATTATTAAAACTTATAGTGAAATCGAAGTTATTTTTGCAAAAAACAAGCAATATCGTTACAGGTGACAATTTAAATACTTATGGTAGTCAGATTTTTCAAAATTTAACTGCATAAATGACATCTATCATCCGCTTCCCTTTAAGTCATGACACAAATGTCTCTTTGCATTGGCGTTGTAAAGTCACACTCTTATACTTGTAACATGGAGTCAATTATCTCCTTGAGTTCTACTCTATTGCTAGACAGTAGAATCATTGGCATCTGTCTCCATTTTTTTTCCAGGATCTTCTTTTTCTGTATTTTTAACAGATATGGTGCACCATATTGACTTGTCTAGGGTTTGTGCTGGATGTAAAACTCCACTTGGGCATGGACAGTTTCTCAGTTGTATGGATTCTGTTTGGCACCCTCACTGCTTCAGGTGTTTATCTTGCACTACGCCAATATCAGAATACGAGGTACAAAAACATAGCCTATTTTATTTAACATACTTCAGTTTGTCATAATTATTAATGCCGACCTTTCTGTTCACAAGTTTGCAGTACATGAAGATCATCCATACCACAGTTCCTGTTACAAGGATCTCTTCCATCCAAAATGTGATGTTTGCAAGAACTTTGTAAGCATCTGTTTATCAAGTTTATGAGTGAGCTTGAGTATTTAGTCGTAGGTAATTTTTATTTATTTGTTGAACTGTGCTGATTACATTTTTGTGAACAGATTCGAACAAATACAAATGGTTTCATTGAATACCGGGCCCATCCTTTCTGGATGCAGAAGTATTGTCCTTCACATGACAATGATGGTACCCCTAGGTGCTGCAGTTGCGAACGAATGGAGGTTAGGGTTATGGCTATACCAATCAGAAATTAACTGGTTGTTTACTTTCATTATAGCTCCTTCAGTTCATACATGTGTCCTTGTTTTCAGAAACAGGATTATACATTTGATGTTTTCTTAATTTTTACTATTCATAGTGTGGATATGTTTATTTTTTACCAGGAAGTGCACATATTCGCATTTGGTTAGTTTAATGAGTTTAACTTCTTCCATTGTTTATTATCAACCCCAGCCAAAAGATATCAAGTACATCACATTGGATGATGGCCGGAAACTCTGTTTGGAGTGTTTATATACTTCAATAATGGACACGGACGAGTGCCAACCAGTATACATTGATATCCAGGAATTTTATGAGG
This sequence comes from Poa pratensis, assembly GCA_947311845.1. Classification (NCBI taxonomy): domain Eukaryota; kingdom Viridiplantae; phylum Streptophyta; class Magnoliopsida; order Poales; family Poaceae; genus Poa; species Poa pratensis. The sequence continues at coordinate 70,613,038 of CAMZMU010000020.1, forward strand.
GTTTGAACATGAAAGTAGAACAACAAATTCCCTTGCTTTTGGTTGAACGGCAAGCTTTAAATGAAGCCATGGAAACGGAGAAAATGGTAAATGACATGATATCCATTATGTTGCAATATTATTTGCGTAATGTCTGTTGATGAACTAATTAATCTTTTAACCTTCTTTATAGGGGCATCACCTTCCTGAAACCAGGGGTCTCTGCCTGTCAGAAGAGCAAATTGTCAGAATGGTAAGTTATTAAAACATCTTGTATGTGACGTTGATAGTTATTAGCATTCGTGGTTAAATAACATGACACTATACAGATACTACGACGACCAATAATTGGACCAGGGAACAAAATCAAAGACATTTCTACAGGACCATACAAACTAGCTAGGAGGTGTGAAGTGACTGCAATTCTTGTACTCTATGGTTTGCCAAGGTAAGTTCAGTAATTAAAAAATTTCCCCAAATTGAGCACAACTGATGTAGTTCATGATAGATTGATGCTGATTCTGCATCTTGTCTACAAACTTGTATGAAGTTCTTTGTTGCGGCTGTGCGTAGGTTTTCATTTCCACTTATTTCATTGCATGCAGATTGCTCACTGGCTATATTCTAGCTCACGAGATGATGCATGCGTACCTTCGGCTTAAAGGTACTTCTACTGTGCATGTCTATTTTGTTTTTTGCAACATTTTGTATCGCTTCATATTTCAACTTCTGGGTCATCAAATCTATATTGATTGATATGTTGTATTTGTAGGGTACCGAATCCTTAGTCCAGAGGTTGAAGAAGGCATCTGTCAGGTTCTAGCTCATCTCTGGCTCGAGTCTGAAATCGTATCAGGTTCAAGTAGTAGCATTGCAACCACCTCTGCAGCAGCAGCAGAGGCAGCAGTAGCAGCAGAAGCAGCAGCAGAAGCAGAAGCAGCTGTAGCAGCAGAAGATACAGCAACGTCTTCTTCGAAAAAAGGTGAAAAGACTGACTTCGAGAAAAAACTCGGAGAATTCTTCAAGCGCCAGATCGAAACAGATCCCTCTGCAGTCTATGGCGATGGGTTTCGAGCTGGTATGCAAGCAGTTGAACGCTATGGCTTGAGAAGTACCCTTGATCAAATCAAACGGACGGGTTCCTTTCCACGTTGAGGTAGGGTTAGCTCTTCAACATGTGAGCATGGGGTATATATACCATGAGGACATTTTTGGTTCAGAGTTTGGTATAACAAAGGGTATATACATTAGATCACCAATAGAAGACAGAAGAAATGGGGATTTTGTTATCATCATACCATAAGTTGCAGAGACCTTTTCGGCTCTGCTGTAGATAAAGTTGATAGGGTGATGTCAAACATGAGATGATTACAGATAGAGCCATATTTAGCTGTCCATACTCATTTATGATTGTGTGCATAATGTAGAGTACTGATATTTGGACACACAAGAAAATCTCCATGTATTTTGATGTCTGAAAGATATGCTTTTAGGTAAATGTGTACTTTTATGTCTTGCCTAGTTTTCTAAAATTAGAACTAGACTAACTAGTAGTACATGTCAAGGGCCAACATTTAATATCTCAACAGAGAGGAAAGTCTGATAATAAAATTTGTTGGTGTAAGCTAGACATGATTTTCTTTTTTTACAAAAGGTGTCGCTGACCACAAGACAGACATGAGCAACACCGCTACAAATTCGAGGGCACAACATACTCCTGAAGCTACAGAGCAAGCAGATGATGTTGCCTTCTCGTCGTGTCTAGATCAAACCCCAAGCTCCCAAGTCTCGAGCGCAAACTGACCATGCCGCGAAACCAGTCAGCGACTCAGCAGTGTGATGTTCTGTACTAGTGTATCGAAACAAAAAAAATCTGAAATTTGACAAAATGTCCATAGCTCGAACGCTTACAAAAAAAAACATAGCGATTTCGCGTTTCGGGGTTTAGGGTCAATGACTATGGTGCTGAGCTATCTTGCGCCTGAACAACTGAGGGTGCAAAATAGGTCGGCCCCAGGGTCCTTGGAGTTGAGCTCTGGAAGCACTGAAACCCGCACTCCAGCTCGGCAATACACACACTCCCAGTTTGCATGCCCACAGTCGGGTTAACAACAAGCCTCACACAACAAATTGGCATTAAGATTGATCGGCAAGATGAATGATTTTTTATTTATTTTCCCAACTACAGAGTCAAGGTACATTGTATCAATCTCAACCTGTACAGTTGCTTAATTCTACAAATCTACTCCTCTGTGTTTTTCCATGTGCATATGAATAACAAAGTCCAATCTGCGTGCACAAACCATCTGATCATCGATCTATGCCGTCGTTCGTCGCCGTCATTGTTGTCGTTGCAGGCAATGTGTCGCTGCTTCCTCCCCACTCTCTGATCCTCTCTTCGGCCAACATAGCCTGCACAATTAAAAAGTTCAGACATTTCTTGCATAATGATCTGTTCGAGTTCGAACGAGCCATTGTTTATACAAAAATAAAACTTCGATTGACTAGTGATGTTGGTATTGTGCTGCACCTGTTTCTCCCATTTGGTTCTGACGCAGATTACGAGAAGTACAGCAGTCTGCAGCAGCGTGCCAATTGACATGCCCACCCAAATCCCCTACAGAAATCCATTTTTTTGTCACATTGTTGTATATTCAGAGCAGCAGGTCAGAATCAGAATGCCCGTTCATCCAAAATGGAAGCTGATTCCATCTTGTTCTTACCAGTGCACCAAGCTTTAGCTTGAACCCAAAGAGGGCTCCCAGTGGAAGGCCAACCAAGTAGTAGCACCCGATGTTTATGAACGCCACGAGCGACTGCCACCCTGCTCCTATCGCCACGCCTGCACAATCATTCACACCCAACAGTCAGCTCGTCAGATGTTCCAGTTGCCATTTCGTTGGCTTATAAGTATAATTTGATGACTGATCGGTGTAGTAGTACGTGCCTGAGAGCACAGGCTGGATGCTGTTGAGGAAGATGGTTGCTGCGAGAAGGTAGCCCAGCTTTGCAGCTTCGCTCACCACCTCCTCATTGTCGCTGAAGAACCGCGGCAACTCCGTCCTCCAGATCAGGAACACGGCCAGGAACACCGCCCCGATGGCGGCGGACGTCGAAACCGCCATGATCACCGCAAAATTGGCCGCCTTCGGCCTGTTGGCGCCCAGCTCGTTCGACACTCTAACGCTGCAGGCTCAAGCAAGATGACGACATTAACAACGAGAAACCCTTAGTACAAGTACTAGCGTGCTGACTTGTCTTTGTTGCATTGTGTTACCTCACTGCTGCATTGAAGCCTAGTGCCACCATCAGGGTCCAGAGCTGGTAGTTGATGCTGTAAATTCAGGGACCGTTTAATCATTATTTGGTTTAAATTCTGAATATAGGCACGAAGTTCAGTTACAGGTTTGTCATTGGAAGTTGCTTACCAAACTGACATGACGTCGACCTGGAGTTGGGCATTCTTCAGAAGACCCACAAGGATCAGCACTGCAGTGTAGTACCACAGCTCCAAGCTAGATATATAACACGCACATAAAAGTTAATCTAGTTGTTGATTTGAATTATAATCTAGTAGGTAGAAGGTTTACGAACCAGAGCATGACGGCGGAGGCGAGGGAGAGCCTGACGAAGGCAGCGAGGTTTTTGAACGCGAGCAGCGAGAACCCCGTCCACGCCTCCGGGAAGCAGCCGGAGACGAGGTACGCGAACTGCGCGACGATGATGATCCCCCAGGTGACGTTCCCGATCATGGCGGCGCCGAAGAGGCCGTAGCCGAGGCGCGTGACGAAGACGAAGTTGAGCACGACGTGGAGGGCGAGCCCGGCGCCGGAGATGAAGGTCATGGCCCACACCTTGCTCTGCGACTGGAAGAACTTTTGCAGCGGGAAGTTGGCAGCGTAAGCGAACAGCTGCGGGAGCACCCACCGTGTGTACTGCCCCGCCACGGCGGAGATGGCCGCCGGCTGGTGGAGCGCCCGGAGGATCGGCGCCGTGAAGATGTAGGTCGGGGCCAGCGCCAGCGCGGTGGCGCCGCAGATGATCCACGACCGCTGGATGTACACGCCCAGCATGTGCACCTGACCCGCGCCGACGGCCTGCCCGCACAGCGTCTCCAGCGCGCTGCCCATGCCCAGCTGCAAACGCAAACCATGGCGTCAGCCAGCTCGTGTGTTTTGCTGCATACTGTGCAACCATTCAAGCGTTCGCGGGAAAGCTCAAGTTTCGAACGATATTTCGAATGGAAATTTGGTGGCTACAAAAATATTTATTTACCTCAAAATTTCAGATCATAACCAAACTGATTTCAAATATAAATTTGCTCAAAATCCGTCTGAAATTTAGAGAATGTAATTTCGATATTTGTAACATTTTGGTAAGGTGGGGATTAATTTTGAGACGGAGAACTTCTAAATCCTCGTGACATCTTTTTCTAAAAGGCTAGACTATTTTGAGTGAAAGAAAACTTTCACTTCATTTATGCTTTTTTTAAGTTATCGAACCTTCATCGGACTAGTTAGATTGGGGTAATCATGTGTGAGCATCTTTTCTAGTTACTTCAAATTTGAAATAATAAAAAAATAACCACCAAATATTCATCATATTTCAAATAACCCTACAAAAGATTATATTCCCTTTTCCATCGCCCACAAGGGTTAATCAAGAATTTCATGTGTTTCCATATCGACCTACCATCACCCCCTTTCTCGGCATTTTGGTGGCTACCGTCATCAGATTGAGCCACCACTCTTTGTAGTGTCAACCTCGCCACAACTTGCGATCTAGGCCCTCCAGATTTGCATCGAGATCAATGCGTAGAAATTTCTCTTCTTTGTTTGTCCCAAACAAAAAGGCATTTAAACTTGGAACTTTGTAGGTTGAGAACATACAGTGCAAGTACCACATTGTGGAGACATTGTTTCGGGTTATTTGGTTCACCCGAATATCTAAAATGATAGATCTTACATATAAATCCTATTAATTTAGATATTTATGCCGCACCCAAACAAATAAAAAAAACTGTACAAATTGTAGCACTACTGTTTTGTTGACCTGAAAAGTGTCAATCCAAGTATTTTGTTGTCTGGAGAAACAAAAATGAGAAAATTTGGAGGCCCTAGATAGGGGGTGCACTTGTATCGTATGGGAGCACAAAACACCTATTTCAAAGAAAAAATTAATTGACTGATATCTAATTTTCTTCCACATCTGTCTGATAGCAAATGCGCTAGAATGGAAAAGGTTGCCACGTACCGGCGGATAGCAACGGCCACTTAATCTGGAGCATTCACTAGGTATGGTGAAATGGTCAAAGGAGAACGAGATATACGCTAGCCCGCCGTATCCATCTGTACATGCACTACTCCGGCCGGCGGCGCCACCGTGCTGATATTGTTTCGTGGCTCGGATCGATCTGGTTGGAGGCAGTACGTTCTCGTCGATCTGCTTTCCCGGCGGTGCACCTAACGAAAACGACCACCGGGATGGGAAATGGTCTCGTCGTTTTCGTTTCCGCTCATCGGTCAACCAGAATTCGGCCACCGGAATAAAGTGAGGCGATGAGCCAACACACATGAACACGCCTCAGCGGCGCCTGAGCAGAGTGTGCCAAGAGGCCAACATCTATATATGTATACTGCACTTTTGCAGGTTCATTGCCATGGCAAAAGCAGAGATCGATTCGTCAAAAAACGTAATCTTTCTATCTAGAACAACCTGCAAGATTTTCCTAGCACCTTCTAGCGTTCTAACACAAGCACGGCTCTTACTCAAGCAAAGTGGATGACTGCACTACGGTGCAATGCCGGCCATCACACATTGTTCTAGCTAGCCAGATCGTCCTGTGATTTTTATTCACTAGCATTTTCGCATGTGATCCCTATCCACTGCAGCATTTCTCAAATCCGAGCAAGAAAACACGCAGGCGCACACGCAAGCACGCATGTTGGCAAAACAGATTCCCTAGCTTGCTCGATCGATGGACGATGGTCCTTATGGCCAGGACAGCTGTAGGAAGCAGCCAGCCGGAAACGGCCCGCTCGATCGATCACCATCTGTAAAAGGAAAATAACTACTACTCCCACAGTTCACGTTACGTAATATCCGTCAAAGTTTAGCCTTTTCGATCTCTAGCTACATTTCAAGATTATCGCATCACTATCTGTTAATTTCTTCGGTTGCACGCATGACTAATTAGCTAGGCAGTGTACCTGCCCCGGCCGGTGTCGTGTTGGTATTATATCCAAGCCCGCCAAGGGAAGGAACAAGCAAAGCACGGGTGTTAATTTGTGTTGCGCGGAGCTGACGGAGATGGAGACCTGCAACCCGCCCTACATACATTACCACGGCACGGGTAGCTAAACAAGATTGTTCCTTAATTAGCTGCTCGCCTAGCCTGCCCTTTATGCATAATTGTTACTGTAGTAATTAGCTTGCTGTGCTATCTCTGCCATCGATCTAAATTCAAAACATGTCCTAGTTTTGAACTTACACATGTGGGGTATGATCCAAAGTTCCAAACAACTAATTATTCTGATGCATGCCTTGTACGCATACATGTTGCATTTGATAATTTTGTACTTTTGGTGCGAGAAGAAGAACCTAAGTAAGTGCTAAGTACGTGCTCCTATATCGGTATATGAGCTAGCTAGCTAGCGATGAGTTGTGCCAGCAAGTTGATCGGCGCGTGCGTGCTTACCAGGACACCGTAGGCGAAGCCCTCGATGACGTTCTCGACGACGGCGACGGCGGCGAGCTCGGTGTCTCCGATGTGGCCGGCGAAGCCCACGGTGACGAAGCCGATGGAGAACTGGAAAACGGCGGTGAGGATCGCCGGGAACGCGATGTGCCACAGCAGCTTTGACTCCTGCAAGCTCTTGCCCACCAGCTTTCCCATTTGAACTGCTCCGACCGGCGGTGAGGAAAACTAATAATCTCTCTTGCAAGTGAGCAACTTCACTGCAGGCCGGTGATATATATACGATCGAAGTGTGTACTCTGGCTTACGCTCTTGAGCAGAGGAGAGGAGGAGGCGCATATATATGAGAGCACCTCTATAAAGCCAGCTGAAGACAAAAGGATAGCTAGCTTTCTGTTTATTTATAGGCTTCTGATTGCTAGTAGTGCATGACATGAGAGTAGTAACTAAATCCTGGGCGTGCTGGGGAGCGGCAGCTTTGCACACACATGTACTAGTAGATAGATACTAATTTGTTCTCCTTTCTGACATCAGCTACATGCATGCATGCATGCATGCATCAGGGTAATTAAGTAGGTTGTTAGCGCATCGTTGTTCAGTTTGCTTGGGAAGCTGGGCCTGTGCACAGCTGCTTGGACAGGTGACGAGGGGCGGGCAGCGAGAGCAGGTCGGGTAGGTGGATGGGATGGACTCATGTCGTCTGCTTTGGCGGCAACCGTGTTCCAGGTTAAATTCCCCTGAGCTCAAGGGTTCCCATCAATCATCGGATCGGATCATACACGACTTGCGTGTCCGGTAGGATGCTTATTTTGGTGGATATAGGACTTGCTGTCTATCCAAGCAAATCAGTTTGGATAATATCTTCATTCACATTTCACTAAATAAAGATAATTGTCAAAAATATTGCTCTGTGCTTCCCTGGCCCAAAATAATTATTTGCTCTCTGCACATCCCCATGGGCTCAAAAAAAGAAAAGAAGGAAAACCCCCTTCCAGTGGCGGAAGCATTGAAAGGCAGGGTGCATACGGTGACACAACGGAGAAAAAAATCATCTTTTGCGGGTGCATACATGGTGAAAATTTGTTGTTTTACAAAGGAAAGCCCCCTAGTTACCACGTGGATCCGCCACTGCCCTCTTCACTGCAGAAAGATTGTTGATAACGCCTCATGTTCCCATCTGAGGATTATCTTCGTCTCTCGCGTAATGTACCAATGATTTCCTAGTTTTCTTGGAATCATATTTGATTTTCCATATATGTTTAAAACTGGAAACAACCAAATATAGACCAAAAACTAATAAAACCCAGTTGTCTTCATCTTTAGCCGAAAACCTAATCAACCAAAATCATCTCCAATAGACTTTAAAGACCACATTAGAAATCGCATTAGACGGTGATGCAGAGGGTCCGAGAACTATAACAAGAGCACAAAAACATACGAGATCTAGTAGGCTAGACCCACGAGAATACACCTCACTGACTACACGTTGATGGCAAAGACGCAACCCTGATAAGGGATGAGCCGAAGGGATGCAACGACGTCTCCTCCATGGTGTCGCTGCTGGGATGACAAAACCAAAAAAAAAAAAAAGATATGACAATACACCGTGATGCTCGAGCCAATCGAAGGTGAGAGGACGCGTGAACGAAGTCACTGGCTAGGGAGATGATGAAGGTTGTGTCACTGCTTGCTTGTCTCATGGAACTATCCATGAGTGGTTTGCATCTCCCTACTCTAGCTATGGTACCAATCTCCTAGTTCTTAGGAGAATAGAATATGGAGGGTGAAGCGTTTTAGATCCAAAGATCATTCGAGCCCAGAATAAATTAAAAAAATATAGATATTTTTAAAATCCCACATACACATCTCAATACACTCTTCATGCCTATAGAAAACATTGTCATTTGTTATGGTAAAAGAACGAATGCGCAGATATCTAGTAACACTATAGTAGTATATCCACTATAGGTACACATCCTCGGTCGGTGATGGCGGCGGGTGCGGCGGTTGGAGGTGTGTGGAAGCTGGTGGGCTAGTCGGTCTCGTGGTGAGCGGGTGCAAGAACGTTGAGCGAAAGCTCTGCTCCGGCTGTCGTCGGGCAGGTGGCAACGACGCCTTCTGGCGCCGTTTCTCTTCTTGAAGATGCCGTCGAGACGTGGTGCTCGCCTTTCACCCGGACCACTCCGGGGGAAACCCTAGGTCTCCCGGGATCGGGCGATGATGGCGCTCTGTGTCATGCTCCCCCTTGGGGGCATCGTTCTTGGAGTGGTGACCGGCTGGAGGGGCATGTGGTTGCGGGAGGTGGCGGCGAGGGAGTCGTGGCTGGTGTGGCGGCAGCATATGCGGCTGTCTTTTAGGCCGGGGCGGCGGCCCCGGATGTTGGTACGACGTCCGTGGTCTGCGAGCAGCTCTCCTTGGGCAGCTTGGGCTGCGGGTGGCTGCTTCGTGCGGCGTCGTGGCTCGGTTGCGAGCGGTGCTACGTCGGGACGGCGGTCCCGGAAGGGGGTGCGTTGAGGCTTCTGTGGCGACGATGATGATGATGAGCGATGTCGGAGACGTGGCTTTGGCTGCGGTAGTCGGCTCTTCTCCGGCGTGTCCTTGGGGTTGCCTCGGCGTGTCTTGTTGCTGTGAAGTCGAAGCTGCTGCGATGGGTTCCCGGTGGTGTACGATGACTGGCGACAGATGTTCCTTTCGGCGAGTTTCCACGGCGCCAGCCTGCCTGGTTCTCCTTCTTAGATCTTCTTCAGAGTCGGAGCTGCGCTGCCTCTGCGCTGTTGGGGGAGCTGTCGCAGCTCCCCGGAGGGTTGTTCTTTGTGTGCGGCGGGCGTCTTTTAGGCCGGGGCGGCGGCCCCGGATGTTGGTTCGACGTCCGTGGTCTGCAAGCAGCTCTCCCTGAGCAGCTTGGGCTGCGGGTGGCTGGTTCGTGCGGCGTCGTGGCTCGGTTGCGAGCGGTGCTATGTCGGGACGGCGGTCCAGAAAGGGGGTGCTGGCGGCGAGGCTGTCGGGGCTGCTTCGGCAGCGGCAGCAGCGGTTGCCTTTTAGGCCGGGGCGGCGGCCCCGGATGTTGGTTCGGCGGCCGTGGTCTGCGAGCGGCTTACCTGGTGCAGCTTGGGCTGTGGATGGCCGCGTCGTGCGGCGTCGTGGTTTCTCGAGGTTGTGGGGCTTCGCCCCGTGGGTTGTGTTGTGTTGTTGTATGGTTTTCGCCCGGTTTCTTCCATAATAAACCGGGCACCTTCTGCTTAATAAACGGTGAGGCAAAGCTTTTGCCTCGGGTTCGAAAAAAACTATCCCGCAAATTGACATAGTTATTCATAAAATTTTGTGCGAACTTAGTGAGCATCTATACTTGCTTGAAAAAAATTAAGAATCTCATTTTGTAACAATAAATAGGATTTAAAAATTCAAAATGTGCTCTTCAAATATCTAAAAAAGGGTCTCTATCGATCCGCGTTTTCCGAAATGTGGCTCTCTATCGCATTCATGTTTGACACTCCAGATACGCTGCTGCATCTGTCTGCCCTGCAGTCGTAAAGAGGCAAAGGAGATCGTGGACGAACAAATCCAGTATCTCCTTTCTGTACCTTCGTTTGGAAGAGAAAAAGTTAAGTGTGATCATCGGTCGTCGCGTTGGCAGATAGGGAATCACCAAAAGAGAACGCCCGAGATGTGCGGCACATTTGAGGAATGAGTGGTACCGGCCATGTCCTGACCTCTGGATCCAATCACCAACAGATTGTTGAGGTGTAAGCTTTGGTGAGATGACTTCTATTAATTACTTTTTAGGGAGCTTCCTGATGATTTGGCTAAATAATCGGCCATACGTGTCCAGGCATGGAGCCGCTTTTCTCAAACATATCTAGTCTCACAATTGATGTGCAGTAAGTAGTAGTAACATGTTTTAATTTTAAGTTAGGCCTTCCTCACTAGATTCTACTATTCCACTAGCTACCAAAGATTTACTTAACCACATTATGACATCACGGATTAGGTTTTCAGTTAAGTCGTCTTCAGCTAGAGCTTAGGTACACTGTGCGTGGATCTGTGGCCGGGGATCCGCACCCAACTAGATTGCTGGATCAAATCTATCCATAGAAACTAAAGTCAACTAGATTCCAACAAATGATGTGAATGGCCCTCGGAAGACATCACAAAAATACAAATCCGTTAACACTATTTACTCAGTCACCAAATTCGTTTATTTACAGTCCACTCACATTGAACTGGTACGCACGAGTGACTCACTATAGACGTCATCTTTCATGAGATGACTGGTCATGGTTAATTCAAGTTGTTTTAGTTATCTTTTGGTTTTTTTTATTTCCAGAGATAAACTGGTTACGACGGAGAGTTAAAACTTGTCTCTGATACACATGAGACACGCCAAGAATCGGTCGTTCCCTTATGCCAAATTGGACCAGCCCAACTTGAGTGTTCCTAAGAGACATCAGCTAAACCCGGAAATAGCCCGACACACGCAAAGTGTTAGAAGGGCCGGAAAAGCCGGCCTGAGCAACCCACAACACAAACGTAACGGATGCATTGTTTGGATTTCTCTGTTCTCACTATAAATGTATACACTAGCCGATTAATCTCTTTGCGGAAAGGTAAAACCGTGCATTGGCAGACCCCCATATTTGAAGTGAGACATTTTTTGCATAACTACAACGCTTGCGCTAATTAATCAAGCAGAGCCCAAACCATATATTAGATGACATATTTGACGTGTCGGGCCCATAGGTCTGCCCTGGCATGGATTATTTTGTCATCATGCGTTCCTTACATGGACAAATCTGACCCGACAACATCTTTTCCAATTTGTAGCCATGGAGAGAACCGGGTATAAGGGGTATCTCTGAACTCGTAGTCATGATCTTGAGTCCTCGGGTGTGTACGATGGTCTTATGAAGATGATAGTCGTACATTCGACAAAATGGCACCTTAATGTTTTCTCTGTAGGTTTAGTAATCTCAAGGGAGCGCAACCTAGTCTTATGGTAGGAGAAGCGTTGAGAGAGCCTTGATTGTCCACTTCGGTCATGAAGGACTTTCAAAAGGTCAACGTGAAACTTCTCTTCCTAAGTATCGGTCGTCCGAATTGTTTGAGAACACTCAGATTCAACACTAGAACTTCTCGGTTGGGTCTTGAATACTCTAGTCCTTTCCCTTGAGTTTATTCGAGTGGGAGTGAATGAAAGTATAAGCACTCGAGGTGCTAGTTATATGCCTCTAGGACGGAAAATTGGCAAGAATGTCCCCGAGGAGGAAGTTTGAAGGGGTATGTGTGGTTTATTATTGGTCCTCTAGTCCATGGTGAACCAGGATGAAGGCATGGTTCATAGTCCATGATGGACTATCCCAAATAGCTCTCTATCGCTTGTGTTTCTTCCACTTGTCTTTATCTTTGACTTTGTCTTTTTATCTTCTTTTTTCCTTGACATGTCTACCGCTGCTTGGTGCTTGGACTTTATTGACTTGAATTTAAATATATTTAGCCACTTTGATGCAACTAGCACTAGGAAGGACCCCTGGTAGGATTATATGTCCCTCATAATAAGTCCCCTTGAGCTGTAGTCACAAAGTAATCATTATGGTTACGTGCCAAACTTGTAAATCTTTATGACATTTCTTTCTCTTTGGATTCTTCGTACTTATCTTATATTTTGGACAGCCCGATGTGCTTCTTCATAGTTCCCCCCCCCAAGTTTTCTCAAGGAGGAACTCTTTGCTCTCCAGAGCAAACTCCAGGTTACAACTGCGGGATGGCAAGGAAATGGCTCCTCCTTTGGGGAGGGGGCGAGTGAAAATAGATATGGAAAAAGATAGGGGATGGGACCAACCAAGCACACATGTTTCATTATTTTCTACACATTTTTTCATTATTTTGAGGACACTCTTTAGGGTGCAAAAATGTTGTTTTCAGCAGCAGCAGCTCATACTTCAAACACAACTTCTGTATCCGCGGGATCGCTTCATTAATTTTACTAAAGTCATCCTTCTTCTTTCCCAGCTGCCCGAATAAGTTGATCATTCAGAAGTAACAAGTCCATCTTTTTCATGCATGTATTGCCGCCGAGCCAGTTCACCTCACGCAAATCTTCGGTGGTGGAGGCGTATGTCGCACCAACACTTTTTCTCCGCCTACGGTCGGTGGCGGCGGGCTACAATGGATGTTTGTTTTGGTGCCTCTTTTTTTTGCACGTGATTTTTCAGTTAGGCATGCTATGGAAGAGTTCCAGTGGTGACCATGAGTGTCTAGCTCCGAGAACACCACATCGGTTTTTAAGCGTCACCATGGCACCATGGGTGGCGTCAGGTGTGATCGGGATGGCGATTTGAGCGTTGCTTTTGCCTAAGGTGAAAACACATGTGTGGTCTCCTTATTGAAGGTGTTGTCATTACATTACCGACCTAGGCTCTAGCCTTATTGATTGGACTCGGCTCAAGGATGAAATTCCTGATCCGGCCTTCACCGGTTGTTTCTGACAATGCGGCCATGGGTGTGTGTAATCTCCTTTTAAAATGGCATTGTTTGGGAAGAACAATAATGGCCGTAGGTGTTTTACTTGATATATGTGTTTACCACTTCACGTAGCATACTTATAAGTCGCTCTTTTGGCCGCGTTGGCTAGCATCTTCGTTAACAATCTTTGCTCATAACATTTGCTAAGCTTGGCTAGAAGTGAAGCATCTTATCTTATAGGATATGAGTGTGCTAGCAATCGCTGAGTTAACATATAACAAGCAAGTAAATTGTAGTGCATGCGTACCAGAACTCCGTAGGCAAAGCCCTCGATGACGTTCTTGGAGACGGTCACGGCGGCGAGCTCGACCTCGCCGACATGGCCAGCAAAGCCGGAGGTGACGAAGCCGATGGAGAAATTGCACACGATGGTGAGGATCACGGGGAACGCGATGTGCCACATCAGCCTCGACTCCTGCCAGGTCTTGCCCACCATCTTCGAAATCCCCATCGTTACCATCGTCGACGGTGATCTCTGCTCTAGCTTCGATTATATATCAGGCGATGAGGCACCCAGCCAGCATCTGCTTGTCGAACTCGATCTGCTCTTGAACAGAGGAGGATATGTGAAAGATGATTAAGCTTTAACCGGCTAAAGCTAATGAAGCTGTCTATGAGAGGTTTCTAGTGGAGTATGATACGATACGCATACGCGAGAGTAAAGTAATCAAAGCCTGGTCGTGCGTGGCACCTATATAGAGATTTGCATACTAGGGCACTGTCACATATTTTTCAGATATGCAAAAGAGTACCTTCCCGACCAGTGTAATACATGTGTACTACTACTAGCTAGTACTGTATTAATTTCCGCGGAATCTTTGGTAGAACCACAGAGCCGCTACTGCTGCCACTTGAACTGCCCGGACAACATTTTCAGTACCCCAATATGTATGGTAAGATTATGAGATTTTACTGCTGCTACTTGATATGCATCGTACTCATAAATCTGCTGAGATATTGTCCGGGCCCCCAACATACAGATAATGTTGGGATGGGTTGTTATCGGGGCCTCCGCTTGAGTTGCTTTTGTCATCCCTTTGTAAATTAGTGAAGGTTAATGCTTACTTTGGAAAATGACACCAACATAATAAAGATGAAACAGGTAGTGTTCTCAGCTAGCTTCACCCCTGCCCATCGGGAATGGGTGAAGCCTCCACCTTCACCAATCCCATCAATGACCATCCGTCTCCAATCCACTAGGTAGGAGTATACAATAGAGTTTGGCGAATTTGTAGAAAAAAGTGGGGATAAAACCAGTTAAATACAGGGGGATTTAGAATTGGGCCGGGTAATCTCCACAAGAATATACTAGTACTTCCTCCGTTTCTAAATGTAAGCATTTTCCTGCACACATGTATCTGGACATGTTTTAGTGTAAGGTTCACATGAATCTTGCACTAAAACATGTCTATATACATGTGTGCAGAAAAAATCTAGAAAGGCTTACATTTAAAAATGGAGGAAGTACCAGATAAGGGCTCAATGGTTATGGACGATATATCGGGTATAGAAGTCGGCCAGCACTCAAGATAGTATTGATAAGCATAATCGTATATGTCTTGTACATTTTTACTATGGAATTACATTTTTAGCACCACGATGAGCTGGGAGCAATTGGCTTCTAAAAGAAATCTATCATTGTTGGGATCATACTCTTCATATTTAGGGCATCACAAGGTAAAAAAACAATTTGTTTGTATGCAAGTGTACTACAGTAATTTATTCAACAAGTATGTCAAGACAAGTGGTCGTGTTTTGCAGCGGAGATATGTATGCATAAAATACTCACGGAGATCACGGTTCGACGGGCATCGATGGATCGGAATCACAGCAGTCTGCAGGACAGAGTATCCGAGCGATAGCACCGCGGAGGTACATTGGACCCCGTGAGTCTGGTCGTCTGCGGATGGCGAGCAGCGGCGCCGGCATTTGCCCTAGCAGCGGCGGCGAACTGCAGATCGAGCGATCGCGGATGGATCGGATAGGCGTCGGGCAGAGGAACGACTTGGCTAGCCAAAACAGCCGCTACTCACTGAGGCCTGAACTTGGCAGATGGGCTTATGTACTTCGCTGCACACAGGTCCAGTGAACCACACTATAGGCCCACTGGTCCCACAAATAGTGTACTTTCAGTTTTCTTGGAGAGTCAAATATTTTAAAAGTTTTACCATGTTTATATATATTTTAAAAAGTACCTGAAAGTGTTAAAAGAGCCCGAGCTCCATGTAGCTTGTTTTTTATAAATTCAAAATCGATATTTTTAGTTTCAAAAAGTGGAAACAAAATCTTATATGTTGTAGATAATATCGAGAGCTACTCGTGTGCAAAATTTCAATTCAAAATCCGTATTATTCTAGACTAAACAAAAAAGAAATTTGGCAAAAATTCAGGTTTTACAACAGTGTATTGTTCAATACCCAGATTCACCCATTTTTTCTATTTGTCCAGCCTAAAATATAACGATTTTTTAACTGAAAATTTGCACACTTGTAGATCATATCAGTATGGATTTTCCCCAAATTTTATGAAACTTACAAATGCAAATATTGAATTTTGTAGAAACTAGCTACATGTAGCTCCGCTTCAAAATGAAGTACCAACATTTATACCACCAAATTAGTATCATTAGTTTCATGATCAAATATACTTGCAAAATATACCTATTTGGTTTCATATTTATATAAACTCTGCCAAATTTTGGGATAATTTGACTTTCAATAAAACACAGAGTGGGTATATAATGAATGGCACAAAATGTCGCCTTTAAATTAATATTGACAATCAATATATAGGTTTAACAAGGTAGAACTTTGCGGCATACTGTATAGCCAACTAAAGCGAACAAATGACGAAACATCAGGGGTCGGGCGCTCGAGACGTACAAAAAGGATCAGAGCTAACGACTAAGAATTTGAACTACTAGGTCAAATTAGCGCGTGGAGTCGTCTTAACTCGCTGGACATGTCGTGGGTGGGCCTTGTTAGAAACAAACAAAGTCAGCTAAGCTAGGGCTCAAGGAGGTTAGTGACAAAAACATCGACTAACCAGATTGTAGAGAGAGTGTGATAGGCAAAGAGAGTAAACCGGAATGTAGGGCCACCTATCCATGTAAGTGTCATGTTCAATTAAGATGCTATGCGATCCTAACAAAAAAAATCGGTCCATGAAAATAGTCTACAAACTATAGCAATGCAATTCATTTGTTTTTTTTTGTGCAAGAATTTTTTTCTTCGCCCATATAAAAATAGAAGGAATCGACCGATTAATAAGCGAAAAACATGCCTAAAACCGATACAACACTCACACGAGCACAAACTGACGACTTGGCTCACAATAGATACTACGCTAAGCACACCGTCGAGAGCAAAGAAACAACACCGCTAGTCAGGGGCGGAGCTCCTGTTAGGCCAAGATAGGGCGACCACCCTACCTTGATTTTTGACGAAACCATTCATACGCACGTGTTTTTTCTGAACAATTCGGACAACAAAACGATTGTGTATGGTTAGGCTAGTTTTAGCACAAACTGTGCAAAATCGATTTTGAACGGAAAAGAAGGACTATATCTAATTTAGTTGGAAACCAACTCTTTCTCTTTACATAACTAATTCTCAATCTAATAAAACCTGAATCTAGACAATGTCCTAGATGTAGTATTTAAGTAGGGATTAAGGATATTTTTGTCAGCTTATTGGGAGTGGCTTGAAACCAACTATAGGTATGATACATTAAGTTTTATGGTGCTACTCTAGCTTTGTGTATTTATTAGCTAAAATTCAAATTATATTTATCTCAGTCAAAATCTTAGCTAATGATGCGAGGACATGTTTACTGGGTGACGTGGGCCTACTTATCGGGTGCCCCAGTATGAAGATACCTAGTGCACGTAAAGACAAGGGCCCAACAGGTGGCTTACTAGAAGACGATGGTCAAGGCCCACGAAGGGAGCCCAAGACATTAAAGTACGCCCCAAGGGGCGAAGCCTAGGTCGGTAGAACTTTCCATACTTGTAAACCTACTCGGTTGCGAACTCCCGGGACCCAGCCTCCTTTATAAAGGCTGGGAGGGTCGCCGATCTAGGGGAGACACACAAAGACACGCTCATATTCCACCACCCAAACCCTAGCGAGATCGACATCTCGCCGGGATCGCCATTGTAACACCTCCAAATAATCAATAACAGACAAGCTGGAAGTAGGGTATTATCCTCCGGGAGCCTGAACCAGGGTAAACTCGCCTTGCTTGTCAGCCGTGGTAACTACCAGCACTCCAACTTCTCCCTCTCAATCAACCTGGGGTACTCGACCCTGGGATTTGCCGTGGCCACCCCATGTCAACTGGCGCCGTCTGTGGGAAAGAAAAGTGCTGAAATCATGGTTGCACCGGCCCCATCCGCAACGATCATCGACTCGACAACAATCGCGGCGCTGATCTACTTCGGCTCCTTCAAGTTTGTCCCCCACCCGCCGGACCACCGATCGGCGTACGCCAATCTCTACGGAGGTATGTGCCTTACTTTCGGTAGCATGAATTTCCATGTGAACAAGTGGGGGACGCTCCGACTCTCCGATCGCGCACCTGCATCTTTGCCGACTGCGGAGATCGCGCCTGCTTCGACTACGTCGTCTACATCTTCGTCGACTGCGGAGATCGCGCCTGCTTCGACTGCGGAGATCGCGTCTGCTTCGACTACGTCGCCTACATCTTTGTCGAGTGCGGAGATCACGCCTGCTTCGACTACGTCGTCTACATCTTCACCGACTGCGGAGATCGCGCCTGTTTCGACTACGTCGTCCACATCTTCGTCGACTGCGGAGATCGCGTCTGCTTCGACTACGTCGCCCACATCTTCGTCGACTGCGGAGATCGCGCCTGCTTCGACTACGTCGTCTACATCTTCGTCGACTGCGGAGATCGCGCCTGCTTTGACTACGTCGTCCACATCTTCGTCGACTGCGGAGATCGCGTCTGCTTCGACTACGCCGCCTACATCTTCGTCGACTGCGGAGATCGCGCCTGCTTCGACTACGTCGTCTACATCTTCGCCGACTGCGGAGATCGCGCCTGCTTCTACTACGTCGTCCACATCTTCGTCGACTGCGGAGATCGCGTCTGCTTCGACTACGTCGCCTACATCTTCGCCGACTACGGAGATCACGTCTGCTTCGACTACGTCGCCTACATCCTCGTCGACTGCGGAGATCACGTCTGCTTCGACTACGTCGCCTACATCGTCGCCGACTGCGGAGATCGCGCCTGCTTCGACTACGTCGTCCACATCTTCGTCGACTGCGGAGATCACGCCTGTTTCGACTACGTCGTCTACATCTTCGCCGACTGCGGAGATCGCGCCTGCTTTGACTACGTCGTCTACATCTTCGTCGACTGCGGAGATCGCGCCTGCTTCAGCTACACTCGCGAGTTTGTCGACTCCGACGCCCGCGACACCTTCGGCTGCTACTTCGCCCGCCGAGTTCTGCACCGACTGCGGCGTCTACCACGTCGTCTCCATCTTCAGCTCCGAGGACAGCTCCTGCGGCGAAAGCAGCAGCAGTAACGCGCACTCGACTGCGCAGTCTTACCCCGTCCAAGTCTTCATGGTGGACGCAAGAAACAACAGGACACCCGACACCGGTCCCCGTCGCGAGGACCCGACGTTCCCAATGGAGGTGGTCATGCCGGACAAAGTAACAACCCTAACAATCACTCAAGAGATGGGGGTCCAGGCAATGAAGCACGTCCAATAGTGCACCTTCCCCCCCCCCCCCCCCCCCCCGTGGACGCGACTCGAGAGGACATGATGGCTTACCAATACCTCGTGTGGAAGGAAAACGAGAAGCTGTTGCGTGAGAAAGCTGATCTAGCAAGACGGAAGGAACTCGCCGACGCGTCGAGTGCGCGACGGGCAGCTTACTCCTTTTCCTCCACCGGACCAGTAGTCACGAACGACAATAGGCGCTCCAGACCGCGCATCAACCTGATGACGGATGCTGAGAGAACTGTGGCCACCCGCAACCTCGACTGTATGTCATTTGAGATTAACCTCAATTGCAAGCAATTCAGCTTAATCTCGGAGGCTAATCCCATCGGGAGCGCTGTCGCGCCCCCGATAAGCACAAGACTACTGGACTACTGAGTCTCAAAACAAGCACTCGCATTTCTGTCGACTGATGCTACTCAGCTTCATACACAAACTTACTACGACAGCAGTCACAAAACATTCGACTCCCGAGATGCGTCCGCCGCATGAGTTCCTCGGATGCTGCACCCAATGTGCAAAGATAAGACCTGCCGATCATTCGAGTGGGCCAGGGCTCGCACCAGCTGCGTTCACCCTGAAGATTTCCATGCCAGCACGCATGAAGAAAATCCCGACGGACGCGTTGGTGATACCCGATGACGTAGTTACCTGCGTCAAAAGAATATGGGTTAGGTTGAGACTCCAAGTGCAGAGTGTGTAGTAAGTGGAAGACGTGTTTTCCCCACGAGGGTGACTCGAGGGTCTAATATCGAACTCTCGGGGAATCAGTAGTTAAGATTTATCTTTCCTATCCTTCTTTTGGTTACCTACAAAACAAAGTAAATGTTTTGGTCCTCAACCTCACCTAGTGGTTGTCAAGCACAAGGTGTGAGAATGATATCAAGATAATATGCAATGCAAACAAGAAATAAATATGCAATGGTGGTGAATAAATATGCAAGTATGGTGGTAGCAATGATAAATGATATTTTTGGGTTTTATATGATGAATGCAAGATGAAAAAGTGTTTTTGTATTTTCGGATTTTTAAATGGCAGAAAATGGAAAAGTGGTAAACGTGGTTGGAAAGGTGTTTCTTATGATTAAAAATAGACCGGGGTTCATGGTTTCACAAATGCACTCTCCCTTTAATAAAGTGGTAGACAATGAAACACTAGAGTTGACATATGAGATTGCAAACAACAGTTTAATGACAAGTTATAATTATATGGGCATCACGTCCTAACATAGAGACCTTTTGGTTATTAGTCTCTCTTATACTCCACCAAGATGCGAACTAAATCATAACACCTCAGTAATTAAGATAGCTCAGAGTATAGCAATAAGTATCATGACATGAAGTTAAAATAAGAACATGCTAGATCTAGTCATGGAGGAAGTGGCAATGGTCACACCCACATCTCCGGTAGCATGGTATTTCTTTTTATCCCTAGTGAGGCAACAAAGTAAGGTAAAACACCCAAGTGGATCGCAGAACTTTCTCTCACGTTTACTGCACTAGCCACCCCCCGTTACTCCAACTAATGCACACGTTCCCCCTCACACGCTCTCATAAACATGCTTGATCATAACAAGTAAATAAGAACGGGGTACATAATATGTATCTAATTTCATAACTAAAACAAAACCATTGAAATCTCAAACATATATTAACTCATATAAAGATCCACCACAAAGGTATTACATAGATGACCGTAATCATGTTCGGCAGCTCATACGGTACTAATTAGTGAAGCTCGAGAGAGAGAGATACATAAGTTACTTCCACAAACCCATAGTCCAGAGGTGGACTACTCCCTCTTCATCATGGAGACGGTGGAGAAGTCGTTCGAGAAGATGGAGACCACGCCGGCAGCGCCCGCCGGAGTTTTCCCCCTCCAATCTGCAACTCCAGGTCTCTGTTTCGGTGTTTCTGTGTTTCTGCGGCGCTCTTTCTAGAGAACGTCGGGAGACTATTTTTATAGGCGTTTTTAGGTCAAAACGGAGTCGGTGGAGGAAAGATGGACAGCAACGGAGCGTCGAGGCCCAAGTTGGGGGGTCCCACGCGGGCAGGTACAGGGGCCGCGTGGGCCCACCTCTTTCGGCCCTCGGGGCTCCGCTTGTTCGCTTCCTTCGCCCCCAAGTCTTGTTCCTTCCAAAAAATGATGCTCGTAAATTTTCAGGTCATTTGGACATCGTTTGGGTCCCTGAAACATTAAAATATAGAAATAGGGTTTTCTGCCTGCGCAGGGTTAATTCCATAAAAAATAGGAAACATATCAAATATTCCCAAAATCATTATAAAACAGTGATATAACCCTTATATGATGCAAATATGACTGGAATATATGTAAAAATAATGCAAAGTTCATGTATGCATTTTACATGCATCAGTTGGGTACCAGTTCATCACAAAATCCTCTGCAAGGCCTCCGCGACATGAGTCGAAGCTTATCAGCTCTTTCCAGGTTCGAGTCCAGGGACTCGAACTTGAAGTAGGCTGGCTAGGTTTTTGCCCAAGAGCATCTAACTGGCCCCGATCCGTCGAGTGCGCCAGGCCAGCCATGTCATCATCCCTATGAACTGTCAGCACGACAGCAAAACATGATCATATCCAGCAGTCGATGTATTCCCAACTCAGAACAAAGAGCTTTGCAACAGGTGAAGAATGATGTGCACCCGGAGGGAGTCCTTACCCGAATCTTCAACTCGACCAAGCACTCGGGGGCTACTGACATGGGCCTACTTATCGGGTGCCCCACTATGAAAATACCTGGTGCACGTAAAGACTAGGACCAACAGGTGGCCTACTAGAAGACGACGGTCAAAGCCCACGAAGGGAGCCCAAGACATTAAAGTACGCCCCAAGGCAGGCGAAGCCTAGGTCGGTAGAACTTTCCATACTTGTAAACCTACTCGGTTGCGAACTCCCGGGACCCAGCCTGCTTTATAAAGGCTGGGAGGGCCGCCGATCTAGGGGAGACACACAAAGACACGCTCATATTCCACCACCCAAACCCTAGTGAGATCGACATCTCGCCGGGATCGCCATTGTAACACCTCCAAATAATCAATAACAGACAAGCTGGAAGTAGGGTATTATCCTCCGGGAGCCTGAACCAGTGTAAACTCGACTTGCTTGTCAGCCGTGGTAACTACCAGCACTCCAACTTCTCCCTCTCAATCAACCTGGGGTACTCGACCCTGTGATTTGCCGTGGCCACCCCACGTCACTGGGTTAAATAAATGATGGTTCATAGCCCATCTTGAAAGGTCTCAGTTTGCGCACAAATAACATCGGAGATCTAAATACAGATGAAATGGTAGCAAAATACGGGAAATCAAAAAGAGGGAAGGCAACATGTCGCTGTTAATTATTTTTACAACGAGAACACCTTCTATATTACTATGGACTATTACCATCGATTTTAACCATTGTTTAAATGAGCTTTCTTCGGAGTTGAATGAGACTTCTGAATGAGAAAGATCATCAAGACATAGTTGCGCAAAAAGATGTCCGCCGATGGATTTTTGATGACTTGGTGATGTGTTACATCGAGAAAGAGATATTCGAAAGACAAAATTATGGAAGAAAAGAAAGTAGAGTTTCGCGATTAGTGTGGTGTTAGATTTTAGTTATATCAAATATGCTATATTTTTGTTGTACTAAAATAATTATGAATCGTGCATAGTGTTTAATTATGCCTCGACACAAATTTTAGTTTCGCATTATTTTTGTTTGAGAGTTCGTCCTACCTCTAATTGTTTTCATCCTCGGCCATGCTGGTAGCACGCAAGCATCATCCTTATCACTTCTCGGCAAGTAAGCATCTTCATAGTCACCGCTTACAACCATGGACAAAGCCCTCATAACAATGGTCCGTTCGTCATCGGTCACCACACCATTCACCCGGAGGCCAAGCACGCTGTTTCTTCATAAGTAGTACTGTATTTCCTGAATTCGTAAACACGACGTGGCCGCACGTCCTCCGTTGGATCTTGTTTTTTTAACACCCTTCTCCGTTGGATCCAACAGCGAGAAAAAGGCTGTAACAGTGCCCGTTCATCGCATGATTCGATCAACGCAACAAGGGAAACAGTACGCGCACGCAAAAAAAGGAAAGAAATCCCTCGTCAATCCAATCCGTTCACCAAACCATCCCAATCGTACAACCGGCCGACGACTAAGGCGATCCCCCTCCCCACTTCCGCTCCTCGCCTCACCGGCGCGGCGGCCACCATCCGTCCAGCCACGCCGATCCCGTGCACCCACTCGACTCGTTCGTCCATCCGCGGGGGCACTGCTTTGCTGCTAGCCCCGCGAATCGCGGCGCCCAACATCCCTGGAGACACGAGCGTCGGTTCATGGTTGTGGCGCTTAGCGGTACTACCATGTTGCAGTGCCTGGAGGGGATATGCGGCGTGCTCCTCAGCTGCTTCGACCTCGACCTCAAGCAGCCCAAGGGCCTAGAAGATCCCCAACTCCTAGCCAGGGAGACCGTGTGTATGTCCAACCTACTAATCCTCTTTCGATCAACGTCTAAGAACAGTCGTCTTGCTAGTCCCTAGTATCGATTCATTGTGTTCTGTTTGTCCCCTGATCGTGTAATGTAACCACGACGGCATTGGGCCGTCTGCCTTTGCTTGCAGTTAGCGTAAGTGAGATCGAAGCTCTGTACGAGCTCTTCAAGAAGATCAGCAGTGCCGTGATAGATGACGGGCTGATTAACAAGGTTAGTGGAACCCTTTTCGTTAAAATTGAAAATAGAGCCGTCTTTTGGTAGATGTGTCTATATAAACGATGACCTGGGTTGTGATGCTTGTGCGGTTGACATGGTGCAGGAGGAGTTTCAGTTGGCACTTTTTAAGACCAATAAGAAGGAAAGTTTGTTTGCTGATCGTGTAAGTCCACATTACCTAGCCACTGTGTACACGAATTTGCTGTTTGTACTGTACAATGAAATGCCTTTCTCTTTTTCGTTTGTCATTACTATGGAGTCTCTAGCTCTCATAAAGAACAATGTTTAACATTCTGTAGGAATCGCGAGCCATGTATGTCATGTCAAATGTCATATGTATACCCAATTGTAGAATAGCACAGTTTTTGGGGACATGTATTAACTACTATCTATTCATTTATCCAGACATCATTGTTTTCGCTTGTATGAGCGGACGATGTCCTACAGTTGTGAGTTTGGGTGATTGATATGACTGTACCAATTAAGGTTTTGAATATATTCAAAGCTTGGACTACAATGTAGTAATTAGTTTGGGTATCATATTTGGCAGCCTCTCTTTTGTGCTGTTTTCATGACTTGAAAGCAAGTATTTGCATGTATAGATATCATTAGCTCGAAGCCTAGAACTGAAAGCAACATTATCTGCTTGTTTAAAGTCATGATCATACATACTAAAATCATTGGACTCCACATGCTAACAGTTTCTGGTGAGAATTCTGTACAAAAACCGCATGTATACGCCCTCCAGTCAGGTTTTGCAATAATTATTTATGCCTATATTATTTACCCTTTTAGTAAATTAGTAAATAAATGTAGTGTTCATAGGTGAAACAGTGAAGTTGGAATGATATTGATAGTTGATGCATTATATGATTTCTGTTAACATAATAGTGTATTTCCCTCAACATTTTCCCTGTTCTTGCAGGTCTTTGATTTATTTGACACAAAACACAATGGGATTCTAGGATTTGATGAATTTGCCCGTGCACTATCAGTATTTCATCCAAGTGCCCCTCCTGACGAGAAAATTGACTGTAAGTTCAGATTTTATAGGGCATATCCACTGTTAGTCTATTTTTAAGTAAGGTAATAGATCAGTAAAAAAGTGTTCTCTGAAAATTACACAATTACATGTATGTTAATGTGTATAAAATGAATAATGAATGCTTCACAGAATTAAGCATGTTAAGGAGTCACAAATGTACTTCAAAGTTCTTACCTTGCAAATTTATGTTACATCTTAGTACCAACATGCTAGTTGCATAAAAATGTATTTTCATGTACCTTAAGGAACAAATTAAATATAGAGAGAAGCGCATGCGTTTATCACTGCAATATCTATTTATGTATTAATGCACACAAACATCATCAATATGCATTTTGAGCAAACCACATTAAGTCAGCCTTCATGTTTATATGATGCTCTGAAATTTCTTTATTTATTGTGCTGATCTGAATGGATATAGGCCTAAAACGCAACAAACAAAAGACTACTAGGTTCATACTTCACGGGTTACCTTTTTGTTATTTCCTCTTTTGATTCCATTGGTGCTACCTGATATGAAATATTAATAAAAGCTCCATTGGTGCTACCTTTCTTGTTATTTCCTTGGTGCAAATGATCCAATTTCACGATATTTCTTTTCTCCCATACATATATGCCGTTAAGCCTTTTTTCTTATTATTGTAAGCGGAAAAAATATATCTTATATAGCTTACTCTATTATCCATGCAGTTTCTTTCCAGCTATATGATTTGAAGCAACAAGGATTCATTGAAAGACAAGAGGTACTTTGCTAATCAGGATGTAGTATGTGAAGTTAACATGTTGATTAGGATATATAATACGATTTATCTCAAAGCTAGTTTCCGAAATTCCATTTTTTTCCTGATCCACTTTTCTTCCCTGAGCACTTAATAATCAAATATCTTCAGAATTGCTATAGAGTAAACAGAATTCAGGTAAATACTGGTTGACTAGGATACTTCAAAAGTTGGATTCAGTGTATTTGGTGCTGACTTCTGTTCAACTTGATATTAAGCATGTAGCACTGATCTGCGTATCTTTTTTGTTTGTCACAAGTAGATTTATTAGTTAGAACAGAGGCAATTATTGTTTCCCATGTATGAGCAGTAATACCTTTCTTCAAGTCAAATACTTTTTCTAGGATACCATATGGGCTTCTTTGTGGCAAAACTTTCCTGATCTTCTATCTTTTCCCATTAAAATTCTAATAATTTTTCTTGTTCGGTTACAAGGTAAAGCAAATGGTTGTTGCTACACTTGCTGAATCAGGAATGAATCTTTCAGATGAAGTCATCGAGAACATCATTGATAAGGTCTGGTTGAATTGTTTAATTTCCCCATGCTTAGTATGGCTGTGCACTATTTCATATTAAATCTTTCTGTTCAAGCATGTTGAATACTATTTCCCTTTTCTATTCGGAGCATAATTTTGCTCATGTTACACAAATCTGAGGTCATATGTCCCCCTTGATTGAAGTAGAGAGGTTCATTTGTACAGTATATATTCTGAACTGAAACATTTTATTTACAGTATTTGTTATAATTATCTACAGAATATGGAAGTTTGCAAATTGGCCCTGTGCCTATGCCTATAGCTATTGATAATTGTTTAATTATTTAGTAATGAACTTCAGGGTATGGTCTGATTTTAGCCCAAGGTTGCCCTACCAAATATTTGGTTAGCCAAAATTTTGGTCAAGCTTTGCTTGCCCATGAGTTGGCCAACATTGGCAAGACAAGAGGAACTAGAGTGGGCAAAGGGACATTGGCATGCCAAAAAAAATTGGCAACCATCCAAACAAAGATCAAAATTCTGGCCATCGCCAAAAAATTGTCCGGGTGAATTTGGCCACGATCCAAACATAAGTCATAGTGCCATAGTTTGTTATTATAGTGGTTATTCAGTATACGGCTTCATATGGATTTATATCAGTCCGGTGTTGAATGAATGCTACCTTGGCACATTGCACTGCATTTTGTTAAAATTATTTCCCTTTTTTTACAAGACTTTTGAGGAGGCGGACACAAAACAAGATGGGAAAATTGACAAAGAAGAATGGCGCAATCTAGTTCTCAGGCATCCCTCTTTACTGAAGAACATGACACTCCAATACCTCAAGTGAGATATCCTAAATTGTTTGTCGATGTTGAATTGCCTGCTACTTTTCATGACCCTATTATGGTCGACTTGATCGAAATCTTTGGGGTTCAGAGGTTGATTTTGAATGAATAGTAGTACCAACCATCTCTGACTAATATTGCCAAAGGAAAAGTTGATCATTTAAATGGTATATTGGAAACTGGAGAGTAATTTCATTGCTTCAATCCAGTTTGTACCTTAACATTTCCATTGCATATGCTGTTATTCCCCTGCTCTATGATCACTGATCAGGTCTACTGTTGCAGGGACATCACCACTACATTTCCAAGCTTTGTGTTCTATTCTCAGGTTGATGACACATAAAAGTTGTGTAGAATTTGTATACTATGATGCCAAATCATAAGACATTCTCAGTGCTTTGTTAAGCTTGCCAATGGTTGGTTGATAGTATCATGGAAGCCGTAGTGTTCGAAAGTGTATTACATAGTCGTTTCTTGTGAATAACTTCGTTTCTTGCTTTTGCCTAGAAGTGTGGCTGCAATCTTTCAGCCTGGGTGATGCTTGTATTAAGTTTCTTCTTTTCCTTTCGGTTAGCTGGTCGTAGATCCGAATGGTTAGCGTTTCTTTCTTTTTGTACAAAGCTGGTTCTTTTAGCTGATTGTATTTATGCGAGGAACTACTGTGCGTTGTATATTCTGGATTAAATTTAATGGAGCTCAAAACCAGAAATGCCTTTGTCGTTGATTGAGTTTGTCACAATTCATTGTTCTTTTAAAGCTGGACTTGTTTTCGTTATTGTGTTGTTTAATTTTCGTGAACGCCTTTGTTGGTTTGCTTACACACAAGGTTACTCCAGTTTCTGGTCCAAAAGATGGCTCTTGCTGAGGGCAGTAGCATCATAAAGTTGTTTTGTCCGTTAGCTGGAGAGTCCATGCGTGTGCTGTTGATCGAGCTGGGTTCGTCAAGTAATTCCTTTAGTTAACTCAAATTGTTCCGTAGAGGTAACTAATTGTAAGACATATAAATTCAGTCAAAAAGTAATTCCTTTAGTTAACTCAAATTTGATTCATAATTTTTTGCAAAATCAAGATGTATGAATTTAGTCAGAAGTCAGCCTTTTCAAATTTGACGAGTAAAAGCCTCACGCGGTCTATCAAGTTGTCGCTCATGAGCGCATTGGTCACCAACTGGGAAATGCTAACTATGAATCATCAAGTTGTGACAATGTCGCGGCGTTAGTCATTGCGTCACTGAACCGTTAGGTTGCCAACGTGTCTGTCTATTTTTTTTGCAAAATACACCTTACATTTTTATTTCTTCTCATCTGTTCGTCCCTAGATTAAAACTAGGGATATTAGCGCGGCAAATGCCGAGCGTGATTGGTGTAATTTGAATTTGGAATTATTGATATTTAATAGTTGCGAAGATTTGGAATATTTTGGAACGCAAAGAAATTTTAGGGTTAAAAATTGTATTAACATTTATTAAATTCAAGATATTTTTAGAGGAAATAAATTTATGTTTCCTCTACTGTGCATCTAATTAAGCATTTTTAAAATTCAGTTACATAATTTGTGAGGGGTAAGGTAAATTTAAGCATTTGTTGAACTAAATTGCATAATTGGAGGGAATTAAGTCATATTATCTTTGAGTATCTACTTATTCTAATTGATGTAATATATTTGTGTTTTGTTTTAAGTGTTTAATTTTATTCAACAATCAGAGGAAATATATTATATTAGTATTTGTTCAGTTCAATCTAAATTTAATCCTTAATTAGAGGGTATGAATTTGTGTTCCCTCCAAATGTTAATCTAAATAAGTATTTAAAAAAAATTGAGTTACATAGTTATAGAGATTTAAGTTAAGTGGACTTTAAATTTTTTAGTTAAATTTGAATGGTCAAATATAGTTTTCATTTTGGCAGCAATTTTCTTATTTGCCAGCATAATCAGAGGGAATTTACTATGGCTATTTCTAAATGCTAACCATTTCTTTTTTTAGTACAGTTGTATTATTTATTGAATATATGTATAATATAATTGTTTTGCAAACTAAATTGTCTTGCATTTGTTTTTCTTCTTTTTGATCATTACTGCAATGATGTTTTATTGCAAACGAAAAGAGAAGCAAAAAATCGGAAGAAAGCAAATATGGAGTTTGATTTTCAATGTTTTAAAAAAAATGTATTTTCAAATATTTAGTAATTTGATACGTGAGAATGGAATTTGATTATATGTCATAACCATTTGTTTTGTGATTATTTTTTTGATAATTTTTTTCATTTTTACCTCGGTGGATAGATTTAAAGTTTTTGAATTTGTAACATTATTTATTTTCTGGAAGTTTTTCATTTTTTTGATAAATGCATTTAGATTATCTCCAAATATTAACCAAATTAAAATATTAAAAAATGTTTGTATTTTACCGTTAAGAATTAGTATGTATTTTTCTGATCACTTTGATATTTTTTTCATATTTTTCTGGCGGGTAGATTTAAAGTAATTAATTTTGCAAATTTAAACATTTTCTGCCTAATAAAAAAAACTGACACGTGGGGCCGCGGATGACGTCGTGCTGACGTCATCCGCAATCTGCGCCCACGGTGGAGCACGGCGGCGCCGACGACGTGCGCGTCGCGTCCGGGCGTTCCGGGACATGCGCCTCGACGCGGGGAACTCGCAGGTGGCGGCGCCGCCGCCTTTAGGGCGCCGGAGCGGCCGCCGGCGGCGTGCGGACGCGGGGGAGGTGGCGCGTCGCGGCGGCAGCGATTCCCGCGCGGATGCGGCGCTCCGGCACCGGTTCCGCGGCGAGGAGGTGAAGCCGGCGACGGCGGAGCCGCCCGTGCCCGTCGATGTGGCCGGGGAAGCGTGAGACGGCGGCGATGCGCAGCGGCGGCGGCGGCGACAGTGCGGCCGCGGGAGAGAGAAGAGGGGAGAGGATGGAGTCGTGGCGTTTTTACACGAAGGTCCCTGAATTTTCCGCAAATTGCAGTCAGGTCCTCTGCGGGCGGTTTTCTGCAAAAATGGCATTGGAGGGCGACGTGTTCGCGTCTGATTGGAAGAAATTACGCTGTAGCGGGCAGTGATCTGGGCCGTTGGTCACGCTGATCGGACAGCTGCCGTTTTCAAAGCGACGTGGAGGCCCAAATGGAGGGTGGTTCTGATGAACTTTTATATATAGAGGCATTCCGGGACAAACATTTCATCAAACATTTTCCATGCATGCCCAAACTCCTCCTCAACTCCCCATCGAGTACTCATGTATGTCGTTAGGACACCTAAGAATACAAATGGGGCGAAGGCGAGCGTGCTGTCGCAATCACCCCACGGGACGAGATCGGCGCGGCGACTGGCGGTGCCAGATTCGGGGAAGACGACCTCCACACCGGCGATTGGAGAATACCTGGCTCGATTCCATCTGTGTAGGGTACCAGGACGGCGAGGCGTAGCTCGTAGACAGGGCGAAGGACATCGGCGAGTTCCGTGGCAAAAGGGAGACCGGAGATGCCGACGGCGGCGTGCTCCGAATGCCGCCCGTGTTCTCAACGCACACGGCATGGACTACGCGACGGGCACGAGGACACGCCGGCGGCCAAGTGCTGCGAGGACACGGGGGACACTCAGCTCGCCGCACGTGCACGCAAGTGTCCAGCACGGCCAGCCCAAGCTCGCAGACGCGCCTCTCAGGCTCGTCCAGCGGCAGCTCCATGGCCCGCCCGGCGACCGAATCTCGGCCAGCTCCCGAGTGGCGCGTACACGGCGGAGCGCGCACGACGGAGCCGCGCCCGGCTACCGAATCCAGTACCACGACGGAGCGCGCACAACGGAGCTCCATGCCGCGCCCAGCGACCGAATGCTGTACCACGACGCTGCAGAGTGGCGCGTACATGACGGAGCGTGCCGCCTACACGTTCATGTTTGATGAAATGTTTGTCCCAGAATTTTAATCTAGGGACGAACGGATGAGAAGAAATAAAAATGTAGGGTGTATTTTGCAAAAAAAATAGATAGACACGTCGGCAGTGACGGAATGACTAACGCTCGGCATTGTCACAACTTGATGACCCATAGTTAGCATTTTCTCAGTTGATGACCAATGTGCTCATGTGCGGCAACTTGATAGACCACGTGAGCCTTTTACTCTTTTATAAAACCAAACAGACATCGATAAATCGACTGTAAAACATATTTTCATTTGTGTTCATCCAATTTTATAGACACTAGATGACCCGTTGCGCCACTGGCGCAGGTGCCGAAAGCAAAACTGTAGGGTCGCCTTAAGTTAAATATATTTAGGTCAATTGTTTTCGAAGCGGTAAATTTCAGTGGCCATCATTATAGAAACGTAAATTAAGCGTGCTACATAATTTCACAGTTGTTCACGAAAGTGTATAATTAATTGAAGGTGTGTGTAGTTTGTATGCAAATATTTAATATTAATAGTCAAATTACATGTTATATCAAAGATCATGTGAGAAAAAATTATGTGCTCAAGATCAACTAAAGCCACCACTCTACATATGCAATATTGTGGATTCACACATTGCCGATGGAAAAGACCAGATGATAAAAATATGTATTTCCTCTTAGTCTTAATGAAAATTGAATTGGATATGAACTTGTCTAATTATCTTATTACACATATGCAGTCTACTGGGAGCAAAAGCAGAGGCTAATGTACAGATAAAAATAGCGGTTTGATCATAACATTCTAACTAATTTGTTATCGCTTATCACAGTTGTTGTTCAGTGCACTATGTTATACCTGAAGTACATAGAAGTTATAACAGGTTGAGATGGAAATTATGATCTAAGAGTCATGGAATGATCTTTTGCCAGTGCATATATCAAGTTTCATCATTGTACATAAAAAATTATACAGTGGTCCTAGAGAATTGTCCTTCTAAATCATCTCTGTAATGTAGTTTATTCGCAGCTTTCATGTCTAAAATTTCCAGGGATATTGCGTAGGGAAGGATAGATTAAATATAAACACGCTCGTAAACTCAATTAAACTTATACACAAATTTTCTTAAGAGGCTTACCATTAGAGAACTCAAGTGTCGTTTAAACTAAGCAGTTCAGCAAATGTGTAACAAATAAAAAATATATAGGAGAGTTGTTCTATGGAGGGGGCGGGGAGGGGATAATCACCTTGGAAAGATTGTGGCTTCTGAACCAACTTATGAAATTTACTGCAGTTCACTCCCTAGGAAACCAACTTTGGAAAGACCAATGAATGGAACCTCCCAGTCTCCTATAGTATCTAAAAGGCAATCTTACAGAATTAAAACACCGAATCAAAACTTCTTTCAGAGCAGTATGCTACTTCGCAGTTCTATGCTTCTGTTTCTGCTTTTTCTTTGAGAGCATTGTAAGTCACACCTTTACTTAAAGATAAAAAGAAAATCATTTCAGCAAGTTGGAAGCTAAATCAAAATAGTTAGGGTAATTGATGGCAACTTAGGATGCAGATTTTCTTATAGAAATGTTAGGGTACAAAACCAAGAAATGTTTTCAGTTGCAATTAATCATGAGCAGAAAAAATATAGGACACTATATGACCAGATTTACGATAGCCAGAGAAAAGCACCTTATATGAGCATGCATTAGAGAAGACACTAAGAATAACACTCAGTTGTCCCAGAAATTACTGCCCTTTCATCTGATTTCTGAAAATCAAGGGAATAAAGCTCCAACAGACAGTTCATAAAAAAATTGATATGCTTTATATTTCTGTTGTAGGTATAGACAGACAGGTAAGAAAGAAGTTATGTGGATCGTAAGAAATGAAGAGAGGAACAAGCTCGGATCACCACTCGCTGCAAAGTATATAGAATATACATATACGTACATTGAGCTAGTAAACTTGGGACACAGTGTCTCCTTATTAGAGAAACCTGGCCACTTTGTATTCCTGATCATAAAGCTTTGCTTGAAAAGAAGAGTAATGTTGCAGCTTATAATGTTGAGACTGCTCAAAATTGAGGAGAGATCGAACAGACAAATTGAACCCTCAATGGATTCTTCAGGGCACTCATCATAAGTAGCTGCCGCACTACCAACAGAGCATTTCCCAGGTTCACCTACAAACCATACAAAAGGGAAAAACCATTCATACACTCAACACATCAGAAGAACCATACAAAAATAACATTGAGTTATATAAGATTACCTATTTTCTGTAGATAGCCTTCTGAAGGCACATGCGCCATTACCACTTCTCAACTCTCTGCTCCAACTTTGAAACCTCAATCACATCCCTGAAGCAAGCAAACTACAATATCAACCAAAACTGTAAATGGCACAAGCCCAAATGCACAGCCAAAACTTTACTGCATTCAAGCTTTTATTTGCTTCTGATCCAGAAAAACAATCTCCAAAGAACAGAAACATGAGAATAAAGGACTACTAAGCGCTTAAAGTAGGAATAGGGAATCTTCAAGTATATCAATGTAAACTATTAAGAACAGATAAACATTTTGATAAATAGGAAAGGCTCACACAATCGTCCATCAGACAACTACCTAGCTACAAGATAAAGAAATTTTATGCCATATGTGCTTCTGACAGCCAAAAAGGAAATCAAATTAACAGGATTATGCATCTGAACCATATTGACTACTAAAACAATATGCCAAGCTTTACCAAATTTCACCATAAGTGTATTCTATTCTGCAAGAAAATGGGTGCGGTGTGAATGGCAAGCATCAGGGAACATCCATGCTTCCAGTTACATCTGCAAGCAGCAAATGGATGCAGTCTGAATGGCAAGCATCAGAGTTGGATCTATTAGAGTCACACCAGCAAGATAGTGATTGTAGAGATAAATTAACACAAATTCACTAATCTAATATCTTCTCCTTCATCACATATTAAACCACTAAACTTAGAAACAGTCTGGTTTTCAGACTACATCATGTGCTCACTCTGGCTAAACTTCACTAATCCAGCTACAATTCAAGTCGTATGGCACCTGGTGTTTTGTCACTTCCAAGCCGAAGTTACCGAACACAACTACCACAATAACAGAGCATGCAATTTACTTTCTAATAATTTCTCAATCTTGATGACAGAGATCCTGCAGGCAACATGTGGATTCCGGTACATCCAGATTTCATGGATGTGCAAGAAACAAGGAGTAAAATTGCACGATCTTTCTAGTCCCACCATAAATAATACCCATTTATTTTAGTTAGTTAGCAACTACATAATTTTCTATTTGTAGAGTAAGCACATTTCTTGAATTTTAGAACTGCACATATTCACATTAATAAGGTGTAGTATACGTTCACACATGAGTAAAACTTTGAAAGAAAAGAGATTGACTGAGAGAGGGAATGAGAGAGGAGATGGCCTCGCCTCGGGGAGGTACTGGTCGTCGGCGGCATCAGCGAACACGAAGTTGGCCAACCAATGAGAGTCATCCTGCTCGCTCAGAAGGTCGCCACCAGCACCCAGTATCCACTTTTCCTGTCATTTCGCTAAAATTTCTCAGACAACTGCAATGCCTAACCATTTGCTACAATAGTTTCAAACTTAACTCACGTTTTGTCAAGGCAAATATATGTACAGGTTCTAAAAAAAAATATATATGTATATACCTTTGTATATTCCTGGACAGTGCTATCCCCTGAACTCCTGCAGTAGAACCAGAGAGCAAGCCTGATAGCAGTAGCCGAGAGCATGATGGAGTGCAACCATAACAGCTGCTCCATTGATCCAACCGTTCAGCTTTAACGAGTAAAACCAGATGGATAAATATTTAAAATCCTAGAAAAGTGGATAAAACAGAATAAGAAATAGCCAATCAAGGGGCAAACCTATGGGAACATGGCAATTGAATCCATGGAATAGCTGTAGTTCCATGAGCCTGAACAAAAACAGATAGCTGGAGAACCTCTCTTGCTTACTTCTCTGGCTTCTCACGTGAGATATTTCAGATCATAAACAATTCTGAATCCTGCAACACAACAAGTGAAGAAAATTATATTTTTCATATTTCTTGTACAGTTCCATATCTGAACTCCCAAGCTTCAAATAAAAAGCAGCATTGATGGCTATGTAGCTAATGCAGGACCTTCACATCAAAATTTAACAGTCCATTTAACTTTTCATTATGCAGTATAGCTGAAAAAGAAAAAGGCAATCCCAAGTACAACCAGATTGCAGCTAATATAACTAAATATGCTGGGAAAATACATCAGGCGGCAAGACAAGATCTAAAAGAAGATAGATAGGCTTGATCTCCTCATTGCTAGGCTGATGAGTATGAAATAACACAGAAAAACTATATATAAGTTGCCAAAATATTGTCATGTCCTGTTTTCTCGACCGAATAATGCTCGACCGATTAATTCAGTTAATCGGCCGATTCGCCGATTAATCCCTATTCAGTGGCCGACCGAGCCGTTACCAGTTAACGAATTCCCGAACAATGAGATTAACTATGACCATATCCATGATTCAGTACAATGAAGGAACCTGGTACTGTAAAATGACAGAAGTTGGAGGAGAAGGGATCATACCACACGCACCAGCGATGACCACCTTAACTCTCTGCTTCCTCCGCGACTCAATGGTCATGAAATTCTCGAGATATAGTGTCGTCGCCTACTGCTACGTTAGTCCTGGACATCGGATACGGAAATGAAAGGGAAAGATTATCAGTTGCAACTCACTTGCAACACTAATCACGATACAATTTGTAGTGACAGGACTTGATAGCAAACATAAGTATCCAGCAAATGAAAGGCGATAAGCAATATATCATGATGTTTATCCCACTCATCGGATACGGAAATGAAAGGGAAAGATTACCAAACACTTGATAGCAGAAAAAGTAACTAAACAACAAGTACTTAGATTTGGGCATACCAAAAATGCTACTACATATTAGTCTAGGATGCCATTTAGAATCCTAGCCAATTAAAGACCTAACCAGATTAAGAAGTATCGGAAGGCAAAGATAAAGAAGCTGAACATAAGTAGTGATGGTTAGGACACAGAACAAAACTGCTCTAGCAATAGAGATCAATTTGCAGATTCCTTTTTTAAAGCAAAAAAAATACCTACACTTTGGATAATTGTATGAATTTTTCATTCATTTGTCCAGTCCTTCAAAAGCAGCTCATCACTATGCATATATCAGTGCCATTCTTGGTTCCACACTACTTCACAAAAATTTAACTATTGTCAAGCATTTGTGCTAATAGCCAAGAAACTGCCACTCCTATAACCAATATAAAACACCTACCATTACAGTCACCTAACATTTCACAATAACACCACTTCTATGACCAATTTCACAAACCTGGATGCGCACTCATCTTCTACTTGAGCCTGTGGTGAGCGTTCGCTAGGAGCTGCGGGCACTGCGTTGCATTGTCGTGTCCTGGGTAAGACACCGGCACCCATGCACCCTCTGCCGAGCTCCACGGTAGGTTGCCTCCACCGAGCAATAGTGCACAAGGAAGAGCTTATGACTTCATCTGTCGAGTATGCTCTATATTGTGCAAGACCAACAGGAACAATTCTCTGGAATGCACAATACAATCTTCTGTTAGAATACTCATACAAGCCTGTTCTGCAGTATGGGTTCAAATCATGTATATCCAGAACAGAAATAGCTATCACCATGAATAAATTAAACTTTGTCAAGCTTAGGCTATATACCTGCTGCTAATCTTCTCTCAAGAGGAAAGGAGACAGCATGTCATTCACTGTTCAGAAGACGGCTCCCCCAAAAGATCCCAAACCACTTGCAGGCTGGAGCAATCCTCCCCAGACACTGTATGCTTAGATGATCTGCATAAATAAAGATGAATGTCCGGTCAAGGTACTGTAGCCCAATATGTTGGGGGCGGTTGCTGAACAAATCAAGAGGAATAGAAAGAAAAACAGGTCACCTCGGTGCAGGAAGCTGGACTCAAGCGCGGCGGCGGCCTCCCTCGTCCTCGTAAACATTATCGTGTAAGCTTCCACAGGAAAATCACCTAAAAAGAGAACCAATTAACTCTTTTCATTAAAAGGTCATATTTAAACACCACCGCATATCTGATTTGGTTTCAATCTAACAATCAACCTGTTAGATTTAAAGGCTGCAGTGAAACTATAAATCGACTTCACATGGAACGACATTTATAAACACATCAGAAATAAGTGGACAGATGCCACAATATTATACATATAAGGAGTCCTTCATATCTGCATTCCTAATACTTGTCTTAACCTATTACATGACAGAGATGACTGCTGTCCGACACACATTGTAAAGCAGGGGTAATAAAACTCATTAGTTCAAGCATCGGATTGTGCTGACATAGGTCTAGTAGGTCGTTTTCCCTACTCTCATTAGTTTCTACTTACAAAAGCATGCTTCTGGACAAGCATACATTTACACAAAATACCCTCCATACAGTGCATTCAAGCAGTAATCACATGAGGTCTATGATGCAGCATTAAAGATACATCCAACAGCACTATGGAGGCAAACAACAAGGCCATCACAGGCCATGCAGATGCAAAAGTCGCTCGATAAGGCGATAAGGCTGTCTTCAAGGCTCGACGATGTATGGGGAAGACACGCTGAGGACCAGCGGACGTCGATGCAGATAGCAGCAGAGAACCATCTAAAAACCCTTCACCTGTTTCTTGTGAGCTAATCTCGTAACAAGAACCGTATAGGAAGAAAGGGTTGTACGGAATATAACCTGGTTACCACAGAAAATAAGAAAAAATCAGACAAACATATTTCTACTGAAGAGTAGAAAGAACATACATAATGCAGTCATCAGTCACCTTATTTACAAACGACACCTGCAAGCACGGCAGGCAAAGAACTACTTCTGCTTCTTCACTGCTCCAGACCCCTTGCCACCTGACGGCGGCTTGCTGCACGAGGAAACAGTCCACTAAATATATCTCCAACAGATGAAATAGGTAGGGGCTGGCATGTGCACAGCATGAAAAGGGAAAATATGATCCCTGGAGCTGAACTAATATATCAGAAACATCGCAGTAATCATAACCACTTAAAACTTACCTCTTGGTCTTAAGGGGCAGGTCATGAGCATCTTTCTCTTCAACGGTTTTGGAAGGATCATCCACCACAATCTTTATGGGCTCAGGGGTCACCACATCAGCACCTTTCTCTCCAACGGTCGAGGAAGGATCAACAACCATAGCTTCCACAGCACCCTAAATGATTTACCAAGCGAAAACAAGTCAGAGGAAGAGTAGCGAGGGTTTACAGAGATAATCAGTATATAGGAAAACAAACACCCAGCACCTGGGCAGATGAAGTACGATCCTCTAGAACAGCGTCATTGTTTCTTTTGGAAGATTTACCAAACAAAGAGCGCTTTGCGCCACGCCTCGGGGCAACAGCGCTGCTGCAATAAATGATAGGATGGCAAGAGAATGAAGAAAACAAATGGAAAAGAACTATACAATTCCACAACACTTCAGAATTCAGTACCATGGAGATGGAGTTGAGGGGGTGATCTTGCCAGTAGAAGGAGGTGTGTGTATCTGAGGACAAATAAATTATCATTTAGAAAAAGGGCATAAAACGTGTCAATCAACCCAACAGGCAAAGAATGTATTGTATGAGCTATACCTGAGAGGCAGGAGAACCAACTGCACGACTCGCAGCAGGAGACATGTTTAATCCAGGCAATAGCACCGGTGGTAAGACAGGAAGTTTTTC
The DNA here is from genome assembly GCA_947311845.1 of Poa pratensis. Classification (NCBI taxonomy): domain Eukaryota; kingdom Viridiplantae; phylum Streptophyta; class Magnoliopsida; order Poales; family Poaceae; genus Poa; species Poa pratensis. Next base: position 70,651,551 of record CAMZMU010000020.1, read on the forward strand.
ACCAGAAATACGAGTGATTGATGTATCCTTGCCAGACCCAGAAGCAAAAGCAGTAACAAAGGCAGGCAACTCAGGTTTGTAGGTTTCTTCAATTCTATTGACCTGGAAAGACAACTCCTCTGCATTTTTAACCTTCCATTTTTTGGATATGGAGACCATGAGCTTGTATTTCTGGCCAACGAGATGAGTTATCTGAGGCGGAATATTGACATCATGCCTGGCAAGGTTGGCCATTTCATCGACAGTAGCACAACCAGGATACCTCTGACGAAGTATACTAATCAATGGTTTCCCGATAGCACCAGCCGCGACCTTGTCAAACATCACAAATTCAGCTTCCGACGTGCCATCAGACGCGAAGACAGAAACACAGTACCTGAAAATTAAGAGGAAATTAAGTTATCACCTCAGAAGCAGCAGCAAGCAATAAATCAAAGGAATAAATGTTGAAGGTTCTAACGTTGGGTCGGCATCAACAGAGGAGCAGGTATCGTCTGAGCATCTATACTGATAGCCAGTATGTTTAGATGACTTGCGGCAGGTGGTGCATGAAGGGAACCACCAACGCTGATCAGGACCGAGCCTGTCAATAGTCACAGTACAGAGAAAGCGCTTGTCCTAGAGAAAAGAAACAGCCCAGATGAATGATACGCTGTACCACAAAAGACCATGTGCTGAACCAGAAAAACAGCAAGCGCTTACCATGTCAACAAAAGGATCAAGGTCGGTGAGTTCTTTGACGGTCTTATCAGTCGGCTTCTCCTGAGCCCTAGACACGAGAGCACCTGGCCCTGTAGGAACATAGGAAGCCAGGGGAATGAACTGCTCTCCAAGACTGCAGAAATAAAATACCAAACGACATCAGAAAGCTGGATAAAATCAACATAAAACAAAGACAAAATCGTCAGGCTATGTAATATAAACCTTGCACGGAAGGAGTTAATGTCAGGGATATCTTCATCGATGTACCAGCGGCAGGGAGCACTCCCACTGAGGCCTTTAACACCTACAGCAACATAACAGAATGAGAAACAACCAATATCTAATCAATTAGGCATGGGCATAGCGATAAGACAGATTTGAACAGAGGCAGCAAATAGAGAATAACCAAACAGCTAAGCAGCAAAGAAAACACATAGCAGTTGAGCAACAGAAATAGTTATCGAAGGCCATAAAGAAGAAAGGATCCTAGCAATTACCTTTAGCCACTTTAGGGAGCAAGCCCACGAATATAGCTATAACTGGTTCTTTAGCACCCATCGCACAGACTGCTTCTCCGTCAAATTCAACAGCACGGTCACCCCAGAGAATGATCCTCATCTCCTGGCCTCTGTATAACGACACCCACAATAACAGTAAGAAACGCTGATGAGCGGCACTTACAACGGGCAGAAAGCAAAGTTGATAGCAAGCAGAAGAACTCACAGCAGGTCAGCCAACATGATAGTCCTTGTGTTTGAAGATGCCGTCTGATACATGGACTGAACAGATATCACATCAGAAACCATAGTAATCCTGCCTATAACATCTGCAATAGAACAAATCAGAAAACACAAGTTAACCACATAAGCTGAAATTGAGCTATAGAAAGCACAACTAAGGAAGACATAGGTTTAGATGGATAACTGAATGGAAGGAGTATAAGTCAGAATATAGAACTAACCAACGAAACGTTCAGGGTACTGGCTGGGCTTTGGGATATCTCCGAAAGCAGTCAAGCTGTATGTGCAGAAAGGAAAAGAGTCTTCCAACCCAGGTTTTGGTTCAACCATGGTATATCTTGTAAACTGCACCATTACAGGTCCCTCCACAGGCCTATAGGTTGTCTTTGATTCTTTACCTAAGAACTTCTTAACAACATAGACCTTGCCTTCCTGAATCACATCTTTGAGGCGCTCTGCCGTGCCTCTAATCGAAGGGACCTGAGCATGCATGTAAGTTCCCTGAAGAAACACCAGCTGCATTAGACTGAGCAAAAACAAAGGCATAGTCCCAAATGCGGTGACAGAACACAATGCTTGTCGTGTCTAAAACTATAGGACCCACCTCACTATCAATCAGGACAAGATCAGTATGGATGATGGGTCCTTCATCAGTTCCGCCACGGAAATGCGAGCGGCGAGAAACAAGGACGCAAATGGTACTCTGGTCATCACCAATGGTAAGCTCAGAAAGCCTGTTGATCGCCATCTACAAAAAACATGACAAGCACGATTAAAAAGATAAGGACTGTCAATGGATAGGCAAACTGAATGGAAGGAACACCAATCTATACCTGGGAGGAAACGATAGCACTACATGTATTAAACAGAGCAAGATAACAAAATCAACCAGTGATTCAAAAGCAAATGTATAAAAGATAAGTAGACAGCAGCATGCACCCAAAAGTAATCATCCAAAAGACATAGGTCAAAAGGCAGAAGTAACTGTCCAAAAGACATAGGTCAAAAGCCTGCAGTAGACAAAAGTACGTAACATACATAGTTATGTAATTAGAATAGTGAGCAGTACTATTTATCTACAAGAGATTCGAAAATCTCAGAGAACACAATATTTCTAGTCTCAGAACCGCAGGTACCATCTTCATTCTCAACTAATATATGGAGTGCCTTTTTAGAGGTAACGCGCGAGACAGCAACGTAAAACTGGCCATGGGTGAAGACAGGAGTTTTCAGATAAAGACCAACGGACGAAAGAGTTTGTCCCTGGCTTTTGTTAATTGTCATGGCATATGAAATCCTAATGGGAAACTGTCGCCGGTGCAAAGTAAAAGGCCACTTAGGATCTCTAACAGTCAAGCATATCCTTGGTATATAAACTATATCTCCGATATTGGAACCAGTCATCACAACAGCCTCAATGAGCTTTTGAGCAAGCCTAGTAACAATAAGCCTTGTGCCGTTACATAGACCAGTTGCCTGGCTTATGTTCCTAAGTAGCATAATTGGCACACCTTTTTTAAGAACCAGCTTATGATAAGGAAAGTTATTTACTTTTATGGTATTTAAAACCTCAACAGGATAAAAAATATCTATGTTACGAGCTCCATCTGATGAGTTTCCCGTCGAGTCACAGCTTAAGTATTCCCTTTCCTCACCAGGTACCATAGAAAGAACATGATCATTGATGGTCATAGCCTGATCATTCGTCGGTGTTAAAATCGCTCTCTCTTTCAAATACTTTGGATCAGCGAAACGCTTTAGGAAATCTACATAAACAGCATCGACAATAGCTGGGATTGTGGGGCCATCAGTCTGAACCAAATGTTCGCTGGGAATGCTTATCCAAGTAGGGGCAGACTCCCCCTCCCTTGCAACAGCAGGAATGGTGCCATTGCCAATGTTTAACACCCACTGATCAAAAGCTTTTGCCTCAGCCTGCACATTAGGATCCTCAGTCTGGACAGCTAGACGCATGTTAATTGTAAGGTGAAGAACCGTCACATGATTCCAGAGAGGAGAATTTGTAATGGCAGAATTGACAACCTGAGACCGGGTTCCCCCCTCAATAACAGGTAAAATTTGTCTAAGATCGCCACCCAAGACGACTATCTTACCACCAAACGGAACATCGGCTAGTGAAGGATCATGATCAGATAAGATATCACGCAAGGTTCGATCAAGTGCCTCAAAACATTTCCTATGTGTCATCAAAGCTTCATCCCAAATAATAAGAGATGCTGACTGAATCAAATTCGCTAGCTTAGTAGACCTCCGAATGTCACACACTCCGTTATCATCCAGATCAATAGGAATTTTAAACCTAGAATGTGCTGTTCTACCTCCAGGAAGCAGCAGTGATGCAACTCCTGAAGAAGCGACAGCTAAAACAATTCTTTTGAACCCTCGAAGATACGCAGCAAGAGTATTCCAAAGGAAAGTTTTTCCAGTACCACCATGTCCTGAAACAAAAAATAACCCAGGTTTGTTCTCCCTCACAAGATCTATTATCGATTTAAAAGCCTTTTCCTGGTCTACATTAAATTTTTTCAGCATAGATTCAGCAGTTTCAATAAGCGATTCAAAATCCTGACAAAGCTCATCACTAATCATGTTGCCGTCACACGAACTGCTATCGTAGACAGATTTTAGAGGCAGGTTATGATCCAAAATATTAGAACCATTCTTAGCAAAAACAAGACTCAACTCATCTAACAGCAAGTTTTTGAGCTGATCAGCAGGAACACTATATGAAGGATCATGACGATCATTACAGATCCTATACTGGATGTCGTCAGCCATATGAACCCAGTATTTTTCGAAAAAAGCATTTTCATCAATGATTCCACAAAAAAGAATCATAGTAACAAATAGTTGACGCAGCTGCTTTCCCATACCCCAATTCAAAGCCTCCTCAAATGCTTGAAACCACTCATTATCGTCACCAAGTAAACCCCTGGCATTACAAGCATCTTTAAATGTCTTATACACAACCCCATTATAACTCCTAACATCAGCATAAGACTTTGCGCCTTTCACAATCATTAGCAGCATTCGAAGAAAATAAAGTTCAGCAGTTGAAGGATGCACATAATAAATCCTACCAATCTTCTTGCCCCGTTTTCGTTTCCTCCATTTCTTACCCTGTGCATTCCAAGACCATTTACTGGGAAAGTCACAGTAGGTCAAGGATCTGGCACTTTTGTATTTAGCATTAGCAACAAACCATTCTGTTAACATGGTCTTCTTAAGCATGGGATCAGCAACAATAGTCCTAAGCTTAGTCATTGCACGAAATCGAACAATGTGTTTATTTAGCAAATGAACAGCAAGTCTTTCTACAGAAGGGGTTTTGCTGTGTATGTCGTACCCATAACATCTCCAGAAAGAATCATAGGAACATACATAACGACATGCTCTATACTCTTCAATTTCATCTATTCCCTCATCATTTGGATCATCAGAATTTCTAATCCTATCAAACAGAGCTTTCGAAAAGTCAGGGCCCTTGGTAACATACTTATAAAGATATTTTATGACATGTGTTTTGTTACACCACTCAACATTTAAATGAGCTTGATATTTTTTCAACATTGCCATGTTATAGGGTACAACATGCCTGTTATCAAGCCTAACCTTGTTTTTCATGATAAATCGGCCATTATCTGGACGCCTATAGATAGGGAAACCTTTTTCATCAATGGATGTTTCTTCCTGAAATTCTTTAGGGAATTTTTTCGAGCAGAAGCCATCTTGCATACATGGACACTTAGGGTTGTCCTCCCCACATGGTCCATGCATCATGAACTCAGCAACAAGGGCATACCCAAGAGGATCTACCACGGGGTCAGGTATTTCAGCACACACGAACGAATCAATCAAAGCAGGGCTAAGCTCGCCTCGCTCGTCTTTGTCTTGCCAAGTAAGTATATGTGCATGCGGCAACCCCCTTTTCTGAAATTCCACAGTGTGCAACACTGTGAAAGGGAAGTGAAGTTAAAAAACAAAGAGCAAATAGGACTTTAAAAAGAAAGGCAGCAACAAGCTGTATCACCTGCAACAATCTTGCCGTATGCCTTTCCAGATCTAATGTCACGAAGGTAATCGTTAAGCTTCATATGGTAAACCCTAACTGAAATATCAGCCCTATTGTGTGGTTTTTGTCCAGGTTCAACAGAAAGGGCTTCTATTATCTCAGGCCACTTGGGATTACACGTGAATGTAGAAAAAATATCAGGACAGCCATGCACACGAGAGATAGCCACTGCATCTTGAAAATTTTCGATCATATAACGGCGGCCACCATTAAAAGAAGAGGGCAATATATTTTTTCTACCAACTGAACTTCCATCCATACGGCCTGTTCCAACCGCATCCACAAGTCCTTGCAAATTCTCAGCCCTCAAATCATTGTTCGATAGCAAAATAAATTTTAATCTTGCCTCATCTATGCATACACGAGAATCTACAATCGCTTGATCAGACAACAGACCACAAGACAAATATGGATTATGCTGGCCTTCTTTATAGTGTGAACAAAAACAATAGTAATCCTGCATTGTCATGTTCTTTCTTTTTTTAGGGTCCGAAGGATCTACTGCCCTATAAGGTACACCAAGCTGAAACCCACGTTCACCAAACGGAAAGAGTAGAGGGTATTGTAAAGCCATATAAGCAGGGTGTAATGATGAAATTCGCTGCAAATGAGCTCCTCTACCACGGACTATTATATCACGACAAGGAGTCTCCAATGTTAACTCGCCAACAACTAAGCATGCAAGCTCATCTGTAGAAGGAAGACTAAACTGTGGGCCATCATCTTTGCCAGGAGCAACTAAACGAATAGAAACTTCAGCAAATTTATTTTCAAGCAAAATCTCTTTAGCCATGCGAAACTTTTTTACAAGAGAATTATGAGCGTCTAGCATCAGCATCAGACCATCAACAATACCTCTATCTAATGACCCCAGAATTTTATCTTCCCTGCTCAAAGCCTGAATTCGATTGTCAATTTCATCTCCACCATGAAAACAATAAAGCTCAGCGAATTTTGGAGTATCTCCTTCCTCAGGCAAAAGAGATCCCAACCGATGACATATAGCGCCAGAGATTTTAAAAATGTTTGGACCGCCACCATTATTTATCGATCGATCTATGGTTGCCCCCATCGAAGTAAAAGCAAATAGACAGTTATACTGACGAATTTTTGCAATGAATGCTTTGGCCTGTGGGGGGCCATCAAATTTTAAGAGGTCAAGAAGAAACTGAGGAGGTTTTTTGAAAGGATCAATGAACACTTTTCCACCCTTGCAGCAAAGATTGTAAACAAAGCGTTCCTCCGGAACCGCAGACTTGGACCGCGACCGCACCCTTTCACCGCACCAGTAGGTTGACTTACAGTGACGGCACATAAAAGCTGGTCCTCCATAGAAAGACCTTCCTACATAAGCAGCTAGAGCAAAGTTTGTTCTTAGACGTACACGTAAGACAACAGACTCTCCTAAGATGAGAGAAGCGCAAACAAATCATCCCTTGTATTACCTTTTAAAATATCAACCTCCTCGTCTGTGAAACCAACCCATGAAGGTTCTAAGGGAGAGGCAAACAGGGTATCTGTAAAAAAACAGTAACCCAAACCACAAACGGCGTCGTAAACACAAGATAAGCCTAAGAAAACAAACAAAAGCAAAGGAACTAAATGGAACTAAATAAGCACCTGCCGTACGACCACACCACCTATCATGTATGATCTTGCGTTTTTTTCGATTGGTGGCTGTAACTTCCGAGCTAAAAACAGGTAAGAAACCATTGTCTACAGCAATAACAAATACAACAGACAAGCAAACACATCAATAAGGCAGTATATATAAAAAACCGGGGCACCGCAAAAGTGAAAAGCAGCAGGGGCATACATTTTCTCTTGGGAAGACCCGAAGCAATGTACCCAGCAAAGTCCGGTGGAGGTGGCTTCTTACAGGGAAATGGACTTCCAACAGGCAACCTAGCACCCCCCCTCCGAGGCACAAGAGGGCGTCCCGGTGACACTACAGGTTTCTTAGAGCGAGAAGCACGAGGTAGAAGAGGAGGGCATTCTGGTGACTCCACAGGTTTCTTAGAGCGAGAAGCACGAGGCAAGGGCACAAGAGGCACACCACCAACCGCCTTGCGTCGGCGGCCGACAGGACGACGACCATCCATAGCGCTTACGCTAGAATATAGCCGTGAGAGAATTCATATCCAAAGCACTCGCATATACACCTACATCATAGGACGATGAAGACTGAGCAAATCAAAAGAACCACCGATAAGTTCATGGGCAACTCTAAAAGACTGGGCCATAGAAATACCTGACACAGCAGTAAACCTAGAGTAAGAAATAACCAAAACACCCTTAGCTGGAACAATAAGAACCATAAGAACACTGTGCCGGCAAAACGAAGCATAAGCCTATCCATTGTGTTAGGTATGCTTTATAAAATTCCAAAAAGAAAACAAAGTTCAACCTGAGAAAGCAGAAAATAGCAAACATCCATGTAAAACATAAAGAAGAAAAGATAAGTATACTAACTATCTAAATCGCACTAAAAAAACTCCAACAAGAAAGTTGAGCTAACAAGAAGCACAAGAGCCTATCCAATCAAAGCCCAAGAAGAAAACAAAGCTTACAGTCCTCTTCAAAGGCTGGGCCATAGTAAGTTGACAGGACCAGAACCAGAAAATAGCAAAATCCAAAAGAAGAAAAGATAACTATACTAATTATCTAAACCGTAATAAAAAAAACTCCAACAAGAAAGTTGAGGTAACAAGAATCACAAGAGCCTATCCAATGAAAGCCCAAGAAGAAAACAAAGCTTATAGTCTTCTTCAAAGGCTGGGCCATAGTAAGTTGACAGGCCTCTTTAAAGGCTGGGCCTCTTTAAAGCGGGTTCAGACCCATAAATGGTACACGAAAGCCCACGGGCCTCTTAAAAGGCAAGCCCAAAAAAACCTGGGCGAGGCTGGGACATAATAAAAAAACTGTTGGAGGTGAACGCCTGGCTAAGCTGTTCTTTGTGTATAAAACACAACATGCCTCTGCACAAACCGACGCATTGCAAGAACACGGCAGGGAAAAATGACTGCACGCACGATGACGAATACCATTTTATAGAAGGAGGCAACACAGCAGCAACAAAAAGACAATGTCTGGCACGTAAAGCATTTCAACACAAACCAGAAGTCATTATACAAACACCACTAACAGCAATAACACCGTTTTGAATACAAGAAATAATTACAGAGTCTACACATTACTCATGGACGCCATGAGGTAAGAGCACAATAAATTCCAGTCTAATGTACACTGGCCAACAGGTCTTACAGAGGCCTCTCTCTCTAATCTTTCAGAGTACCTAGCAGCACAAACAGCAACGAGAATAGCGGAACGCATAGTCTCTCTATAAACCCTCATACTTGCATAATTGTAGTCTCGGACAACGAACCCATATATCCCCTGCAAAAACCTTATCGCCTGCATGGCAGCATGATCATAAGCACCGGCGCAGCCACGGCAAGAATTGCTCCAAAAAAAATGCCTCCGCGACACTGCGCCGGCACCTTCCGAAGGAAGCTCAAGCTCTACACCAGCTAAAACCGATCCATCCTCGGTCACCTCACGCAAGTAAAACAACGCCGGCAAAGCACAACGAACTGCAAGCGTCTCTAAAATAGGGACGACGAACGACACGACCGCACACATCCTGTAGAGCATCGTAGAACATAGAAACACAACGCACGGACATAAGCCGTATGAAGAAAAGAACCGTAAGTAACAATATAACACCAAAACATAGGCATACATCATCTATATATGTACAGTATAACTTTGGTGCCCAAGAAGTTCACCTCGAGATGAGCAGCCGACAGAGGAAAACACCCTGAACCTGCTGGACCTGTATAAACAATAGAAACATAAGGCAAAGAAACAAAACAACAAGGTAAAGAACCTCGTACCAAAAACACCAGCAGAAAGGCATCCTAAAAAAGCAAAACTATCCAGACAATTTCATCCATAGAAAAGACAAGTAGTAAATAGGCGAAAGAATACCTCAGTTTGCATATTTCTAGTGATGCAATACCCAAAAAACACATTATAATTAAGTTTTGTTTTTTCAGTTCTATCCTCGTGAGAAGGACAGGCGCAGTGGTGATAAGCAGTAAAACTCATTTCTTTATCAAGAGACAAAAAGGGAAAGGATGTGACACATCACACATGATAGCCGTTACTACAAGTGGCTAACTACTTCTGATTCTGACTATGAAGAACAGCCAACCTGCACCTACTCCGTTGGTAGGCAAACTCAATTGCAATATCCTGCTAACACATTGCACTGAACAAAAGAAAAAAAAAGAGCGAAGTGCAAGGCAATTTGTTACCATACCACAAACAGCGTCAATCTGCCAACTAAAACACAAGAACAAAATATGAAAGAGCACTAACAAAAAAGAGCTAAACAAGATGGCCAGGGCAAAACATGACCACATACTGTAAAAGAGAGGCAAATATAAGCATGAAAATAATAATTCCCCACATGATACCACCCAGGTGACAGTGACAAACCTTTGAACGGTGGAGACGAAACAGCACACGGTCGAGCACGAACAAATCACGCACAGCACGAGGAATGAATGGCCAGAACCACCTACGAAAAGGACGAGTTAGTAGCAATCTCAGCAAACACATAGCACGTGGGTCAAGGACGCAGGCGAAGGTGGAGCACGTACCCCCAGAATTGCTCCGAGGTGAAGAAATCGGTGCCCTGCCTATATCTGCAAGCAAGGAGTATGAGGTCAGAACAAGGTGAGCAAAGACGGCGTGAATCGAGCAACAAGACGCCATAAGCCGAGGAAGAGCGCGAGCAGGCATTTCAACAAACAGGCAGGACGCAAGAAAAGGCATGGGAGGCGAACGTGGACGACGTACCCCCAGAATGGCTCCAAGGCGAAGAAAGCGGTGACCTTCCTAGATCTGCGAGAAAGGAAGACGAGATTAAACAAGGTAAGCAAAGACGGTGTAGATCGAGCAACAAAGACATCATAGATCAAGCAAGAACAGGAGGGAAGAAAGCGAGAATCGGTCGGCGTACGAACTCACCTCAACCATACGCATCGTCGACGCGTAAGGCCATCACAAAACCAGGCAAATCCGAGCAAAGTGTCCGCTGCTGCCTGAAAGAGAGACCACGGCTGCCTCCTGTACGCTCGCGCCGACCGACGCTGCAGCCGTGCTCCTTCTCCTCCGTGGCAGCGAGGGCCTGCGACGGGAGCGGGAGAGAGGAGGGGACGGGAGGACGGAGCTTGGCGGCGGCGCGAGAAGAGAGACGAGCTGGAGGACGAGATGCGGGATGAGCTAGGGTTTGCGAGAGGAGAGGGGATTGGGGAGAGAGACGCGAGGGGATTGGCGCGCGGGGGGACGGGAGGTCTTGGCGTCGCTATCCACCGCGCGACAGTAATTCTCGGGAAAGAAACGGCGACGCGGACGATGTGCTGCGCGTGGGCCCGGGACGCTGAAGACCCCACACGTCATCGACCTGCCGGGTGTGGCAGCGAGTGCAAAACAGAAAGCGACGACGATCCCACGGCCAGGAGTCAATGGAGGGTGGAACGGACGGCCAGGATAGTCTGCCCCGGAATGCACAGTAGCAGGCCGAGGACCCTCCTCAGAAGTGCCGGCAGTTTATAGGTTTAAATTGGTGTTTTTTATATATGTTTGGTCAAAATTAATATACTTTACCTTTTGACTAAATTCACATGACTTGCTGCCGATCGACAAGCACAGTGAAGATAAGAGATTCCAAGATGCTAGTCCATGATTAACAGTTCAGGTCGTGGCTTCATGTGTGATTGCATGCCTTAGTTAGCCAAAAAAGCGCATGGACTAGACTAAGTGAGTGATGTTGTCACACATGTTTACATAATTACATATAGCAAGGAAAACAACTTTTGACAGCATAACTAGCCGATGAAACAAAGCATCAAGAATATCCTGGAAACGAGTAGCCTACGAGAAGTTGCCAACCTGCTGCACTGCACACGGCATATATCGCACCTGTTACTTTTAAAGTTTTCATAATTGCTACAGAAGGGTCAAAATTAACAAGCTTTACTGGAATGGAACTCATCATGAAACGACAGAATATCCGAACAAAAGCCGTTGGAACATGCCGGCGAGACTTGGACCCCGATCTCGTCAAGGGTCACGTCGATCTCAGGGTGGCCGTGATCTCACGTCCCTATCACGGCGATCGATGTCGGCTATAACCAAGTTGTGTGCCGACCGGCCGGTCGGCCATTTGGACAACTAGAAACAAAGCCACGATGGATCATAAACTCAACCAGTATGCACTGTTGAGATCGCGTTTTCCGTCTTCTCTTTCTTAACCCACAGGACAAGTTTTCTCCCTTTTCTTTTTGACGAACGTTGCAGCATTCTTATTTACTGCCTCCATTCCAAAATAGTTGAAGCTTTGGTTTGTCCTTAGTCAAACTAATTTGTGCATCAATATCTACAACATCAATTTAATTTTCTTAGACTAATCATAAAATATATTTTCGTACTATGTAGATTTGATGTCATACCTCTATAAAACTAGTCAAATTCTTAGGACAAATCTAAATTTTTAATTATTTTGGAATAGAGGGAGTAGAAGAGAGAAAAATGTACCGGGACAAACGGCATACAAGGGGATAATGCAAAGGAAAATGGAAGCGGAAACAAAAACTACAGATTGGCTATATTAAACACTACTCGGCTACTATCAAAAACTTGTATATTACTTCACACTAGATGTTCCAGGCGATATAAGCCCCACAGCCCACAAGCCACTTCCTTCTTCTTAGCAATGTTGGCCATCCTCAGTAAACCGTCGTGGAAAAGGTGTCAGACTTCCTTGGCATGATAGTCGCCACAGATCTTGTTACCGAGTGAATACTGCGTTCACCGACCATTAAAAGGAATTCCCAGCCCCCCGGCCATTAACCGTGCACAAACAAAATCCAGACTATTCGAATTTGGGCTATGTGATTAGTGCAACCTAAACCCTATAGTTTTTCCCTGGTGTCTCCACACGCCGAACTCATGAATTTACAATTCCCGCTCCTTCCAAATTCGGTTGAAATATTTAAGTGTTACCATGTTTGAAAGTCCAAATATTATTGAGAATCTCATCTGGTATTTTACCGGTAATTTCTGCTAACCACGATTACTAGAAACCCTAGTCCCCCGGTTTTTTTTACCCATATGCAAATCAGTTTTGTGGAATGATGTCCGATAGACCCTCATGGCTATGTATAGGTTATTTGACACAATTCGAAGTTCGTGGAATCCCGGAACACTAATATCTAGAGAAATGAGTGGGGCTAAATCTATGTATGTTGGAGATGCATTTTCCTATGTTTTTAGTCGATATAATGTCTCATCTCATTAGTCAAATTATGAAAGAGTTAAAGGTGTGCAGACCATGCATGCTTCGTACACAACATATGCCGTTCGATTAGAAGGGGATTCTAACCACTGTGTTCAATAACTAATCTCAGACATGATCGAATAGTGATATGTAAATATGTCATAGTTATGTTTCAATTTCATGGGCCACCTCCAGTCAATTGGTGTGTCCTTGTCTCGCGATGAGAGGAGGTTTGAGCATTTCAGGACCAACATAGTACATAAATTAGCAATGGCTCCTGGTTAGGACGTGTATGCACAAGCCCATTTTCCGGTCGACCTTGTAGACATGTTTGTATCATCTCCCATTCTCCATACATCTAGGAGGACGGCGTAATGATTCATTTGCTTCTTGTGACAAATACACCTGGTCAAACTTGCTCCGTATTATCCTATGGAGCTCTTGGTGGACGACATAGTAAGTATTTTCTCACTTCCATGTTTTTTTTTCCCAACAGAAGCAGAATATTGTGTAGATATAACAAGCGCTCGTGGAATGCTTAATTTGCTTGAAATATTACATAATGCATGCTAAGTGAACTCAAGTAATTAAGTTCAAGTTACAAACCAATCTCAAACCGTACAAGGTAGCAAGGGTACGAGCACCGAAACATGCATGCATGCCCATGCACGCACGTGTGATCTTACATAAAGCTAAACCAAATGTTAAGCATGCATGCATAGCATGAGATTACATATATACTTTACGATAGTAATTGAGCTGGACCAATATACTCAGCCATGCAAGTAAGTAGAGTAATTGTTGGGTCGATGATGGAGCCGCTCCAGAGTAGACGATCGATGGACGTCGACGATCAATTGTGGATTTTGGGGTCGTGCGTAGTGCCGGAAGGTCCTGCAGTGTTTTTTGACACCTCAGCAGCCCTCCTCGTCGTGGACCATGGCGACACCGCCAGCCGCCGGCTGCCGCGTTCCTCCGTGTCTGCGCCGTGGAGTAGCACCGGCCTCGCCGCCACGGCACCGATGGAAGAATCTCCGGCCGACATGAGCACAAGGATTGCGACGGCGAAGGTGCACAGAAGCTTGAGCAAGGCGGGCGCCATACCTTGAATTGGAGCTGGTTCCTTCGATCGATCGATCGATCAGCTGCAGGGGTGACCTAGCTAGCTGGATTGTGGATCGTGATAGTGGAGTGGGATGGGATGAACTAAGCAATGCAGGGGGCGTGCCTATATATACACGATCGGCCGATCGAGAGCAAGCAGCTAGCCAAGCACATACACTACACGTGTGCTCGTGGGAAATGGCGAGGAGACTTGTTCGACAAAGTGTTGGGTTGCAGCAATCCGCAGGGACGACGATGATGACGTATCCGCCATGAGATCGTGCTTACGTCACGGGCGCACCTCAACGGCTCCTGCAGTTAGCATCCTCTGTTGTTTCATCATAACTTCTGTTGTTTTTCCATGGGATTCTCGATGTTATACTTTGTTGCTTGGGTAAGTAAACAAAGTAGCTTCTTTGCTGCATATAAACATGTCTGTACACTTGTACAGGGTACATGTATGGCAAAGATCACTGGGTCAGTCCAAGCTAGCATGCACACGTGAGGCGCGAGGTGAATTGTTAATCATTTGGTATCTTGAAATGAATGGCATTATCTTACTAGTATATGCTTCTCGAGATCGGCCGATCGACCTAGCTATATCTCTTTTGCTGCTTGATACACTAGCGCAGCTGGCTACGCGCCCGCGCATGGCACTTGCGCGTCGCGCTGCTGCTGTGTGCTTAAGCAAAAAATGCATGAGAAAAGATTGCACCCAGTTAAGGTATTTTGACTATTTTTTTTCTGATTCTCCACAGCTTTTGTTTTCTTTCCCGGAAACGGACAAGTAAATTTCAAGAAATTGGATTTTTGGGACCATATATTCCATACATGGCTCATGCTCATGCTTTTCTATCCGTGGAAATTTAGCCACACACATTGTAGTTTCCCAAAGTATTTGCGAAAATATGAAGAAATTAAATCCCGTGGAATTAAGATCAACACAAGAAGATGATTTGCGGATGGCTCAAGAAAAACGCATTGAAGATTTTGTATTTTCTGAGTTTTTTTTTCACGGACGACTATCATCCTCGCCGAGAGAGAATCCGCCCTAAGAGCCTCTTCGGATCACAGGATTTCGAAACTGTGAGAACAGGAAAACGCAGGATTCCAACACATCCATGCTAGTGGCAGAGTCAATGCCGAAGAAGAGAACAGCGAAGGAAAAGGGTGATCATGGCGAACAAGGAAGAAAGGAAGAAACCGGCCTTGTATGGGGCCAACCGTGTCGCCCCGTCATACGCAATTGTGTATTGTGAAACTTTCGGTGAGTAGGGAACTGCCCCAGAAATTCGAGATCCGGTTGCGGTCCCAGGTTTGGAGTCCTCGTTACAATATTCTTTGTGAGATTATACAAAATAAATTAAAGTTTGTCATTTGCATCATAGATTAGGTTTAAAAGTTTTTGTAGCCGTTCGATTAGAAGGGATTCTAACCATTGTGTTCAATAACTAATCTCAGACATGATCTAATGGTGATATGTAAATATGTCATAGTTATGTTTCAATTTCATGGGCCACCTCCAGTCAATTGGTGTGTCCTGGTCTCATAGTTATGTTTCAATTTAGAAGACGAGGTTTGAGCATTTCAGGACAAACATAGTACATAAATTAGCAATGGCTCCTGGGGGGTACACGAAGCGTATGTACAAGCCTAGTATCAAAAACTTGTATATTCCTTCACACTAGATGTTCTAGGCGATATAAGCCCCACAAGCCACTTCCTTCTTCTTAGCAATGTTGGCCATCCTCATTAAACCGTCGTGGAAAAGGTGTCAGACTTCCTTGGCATAACAGTCGCCACAGATCTTGTTACCGAGTGAAATACTGCGTTCACCGGCCCTTAAAAGGAATTCCCAGCCCCCCGACCCTTAACCGTGCAAACAAAAATCCAGACTATTCGAATTTGGGCTATGTGATTAGTCCTACCTAAACCCTAAGGTTTTCCCTGGTGTCTCCGCACGCCAAACACATGAATTTACAATTCCCGCTCCTTCCAAATTCGATTGAAATATTTAAGTGTTACCATGTTTGAAAGTCCATATATTATTGAGAATCTCATCTGGTATTTTACCGATAATTTCTACTAACCACGATTACTAGAAACCCCAGTCCCCCGGTTTTTTTACCCATAGGCAAATCAGTTTTGTGGAATGATGTCCGATAGATCCTCATGGCGGTATGTGTAGGTTATTTGACACAATTCGAAGTTCATCGAATCCCGGAACACTAAATATCTGGAGAAATGAGTGGTGCTGAATCTATGTTTGTTGGAGATGTATTTTCCTATGTCGTTAGTCCATATCTCATCTAATTTGTCGAATTATGAAATAGTTAAAGGTGTGCAGACCATGCATGTTTCGTACACAACATATGCCGTTCGATTAGAAGGGGATTCTAACCACTGTGTTCAATAACTAATCTCACACATGATCGAATGGTGATATGTAAATATGGCATAGTTATGTTTCAATTTCATGGGCCACCTCTAGTCAATTGGTGTGTCCTGGTCTCAAGATGAATGCGGTTTGAGCATTTCAGGACCAACATATAGTACACAAATTAGCAATGGCTCCTGGTTACGAAGCGTATGCACAAGCCCATTTTGCGGTCGATCTTGTAGACATGTTTGTATCATCTCAAATTCTCCATACATCGAGGAGGACGGCGTGCTGATTCATTTGCTTCTTGTGACAAATACACCTGGTCAAACTTGCTCCGTATTATCCTATGGAGCTCTTGGTGGACGACATAGTAAGTATTTTCTCACTTCCATGTTTTTTTTCCCAACAGAAGCAGAATATTGTGTAGATATAACAAGCGCTCGTGGAATGCTTAATTTGCTTGAAATATTACATAATGCATGCTAAGTGAACTCAAGTAATTAAGTTCAAGTTACAAAACCAATCTCAAACCGTACAAGGTAGCTAGGGTACGAGCACCGAAACATGCATGCATGCCCATACACGCACGTGTGATCTTACATAAAGCTAAACCAAATGTTAAGCATGCATGCATAGCATGAGATTACATACTTTACGATAGTAATTGAGCTGGACCAATATACTCAGCCATGCAAGTAAGTAGAGTAATTGTTGGGTCGATGATGGAGCCGCTCCAGAGTAGACGATCGATGGACGTCGACGATCAATTGTGGATTTTGGGGTCGTGCGTAGTGCCGGAAGGTCCTGCAGTGTTTTTTGACACCTCAGCAGCCCTCCTCGTCGTGGACCATGGCGACACCGCCAGCCGCCGGCTGCCGCGTTCCTCCGTGTCTGCGCCGTGGAGTAGCACCGGCCTCGCCGCCACGGCACCGATGGAAGAATCTCCGGCCGACATGAGCACAAGGATTGCGACGGCGAAGGTGCACAGAAGCTTGAGCAAGGCGGGCGCCATACCTTGAATTGGAGCTGGTTCCTTCGATCGATCGATCGAGCAGCTGCAGGGGTGACCTAGCTAGCTGGATTGTGGATCGTGATAGTGGAGTGGGATGAACTAAGCAATGCAGGGGGCGTGCCTATATATACACGATCGGCCGATCGAGAGCAAGCAGCTAGCCAAGCACATACACTACACGTGTGCTCGTGGGAAATGGCGAGGAGACTTGTTCGACAAAGTATATATTGGGTTGCAGCAATCGGCAGGGACGATGATGATGATGATGACGTATCCGCCATGAGATCGTGTTTACGTCATGGGCAGACGTCAACGGCTCCTGCAGTTAGCATCTTATGTTGTTTCATCAAAGTTTCTGCTGGTGACGTTCGACCTGCGAAAATGCCAATATGTATATAGCTTTGCGAAGCTTTAGAATGTACGTTTTTCCAAGAGATTCTTGATATTATACTTTGTTTGCTCGGGTAAGTAACTAAAGTAGCTTCATTATTGCTGGTGCACATATGGCAAAGATCACTCGGTCAGTCCAAGCATGCATGCACACGTGAGGCGCGGGTGAATTGTTAATCATTTGGCATCTTGAAATGAATGATCTTACTCGGAAACTCGGAGCTATGCTTCTCAATCGGCCGACCTAGTATAGCAGCTCTTTGGACCACTAGAAACTTGTCACTGTTGAGACTGTGTTTTCCGTCTGCTCTTCATTAACCCACGGGACAAAAAAATTCTTTTCCTTTTTTCTCTTTCTTAACTCATGGACTTTACTCCATCCATCCGTTCCAAGATAACTAAAATTTTAGGTTTGTCAAATGTTAAACTACTTTAAATTTGACCAAATTTATAGCAAAATACATCAATATCTACAATATCAATTTAGTTTCATTAGATTCATCATAATATCTATTTTCGTTCTATATAGATTTAGGGTTGTAGATATTTGCATATTTTTTTATAAACTAGTCAAACTTCTTAGGACAAAGCTAGAACTTCAATTATTTTGTAACGGAGGGAGTAGAAGAGAGAAAAATGTACAAAGCCAAACGGCATACAAGAGGATAGTGAAAAGGAAAATGGAAGCAAAAAACAGAATCAGGAAACACTACACGATTACTTGCGCCCTGCATGCCTTCTTCATGAGGCTAAGATCTTCAGGGCATCTTTGGATTGAAAGAATTTCATAGAAATCTTGTAGGATTCCAATCCATAGGAATTTTTCCTATGAAACCCTTTTGGATCATAGGATTGAGCCCATCAAATTGCCAAGGAACCCATTCCTATATCACCTGTTCCATAGGAATCTCAACATGAGCTCAAACCTCGTTTTATTTTTCTTTTGAGAAGTCCAATGCACTCACACTCTACCTCTCACTACTCTCTCTCCACATTCTTGCAAAAACTTCAATGTTTATTTTCTATGCACCATCCAAAGGCATATCTTACAAAATTGTTGTGTTTTGAAACTCTATAGTAGTTGAAGTGCATGACATTTAAATTCTTTGTTCTCACTATTCCTACGTTTTGAAAATCCTGCAATCCAAAGAGGCCCTCATTGATTAAGCTCGTCGGCATTGTAGGGAGATCTCTTCTCATCAATGTTGGCGACTGTCGGTAGACTATTGTGGAAAAGGTGTAGGACTTCATATTTTGCTCATTATGACAAGTATCAAAATAGGGATTGAAAAGTTGGTTGTTGTTACAAGAGTATTCTTGATCCGTTTTTTTAAGTCTGGAAAAAAATAGATATCTGATTTTATTAGTAGCTATGATTGGGGCTATATTACTGACTATGCATAGGACTACAAAGGTGAAAAGACAGGATGTATTCCGGTGAAAAGACTTGATTGAATTCTCTTTGCAAAAGAGTAGCGTGAAATGTTGTGTTTAACGAGCGGTATAGGAATTCCCAGCCCCCCTCCCCCCCCCCCCCCCCCCCCCCCCCCCCCCCCCCCCCCGGTAAATGCATTTACTCTGCAAAAAATGTAGACCATTTGAAATTTGGACTAGGTGGTTGTCCAACCTAACCCTTACAAATTTTTCTCCGGTGTCTCCTAATGCTGAAATTTCGGTCACCCATCCTGAAATTGCCCGAGCCAAGAACGCTTAACAGCGGAGTTCAAAGAAGTTGCTCCTTATTGATGTGAGTATCCTATCAATCCTATTAAGCCCTAGACCAGAATGTCACACTTTTCCAGTTTGAAACTCCATTTTTTATTTGAGAATCTTGTCCTCAACCAGTAGTTTCTGTTAACAACATTTAACGGAAACCCTAGTCCCTGGAAAACTGTTTTATCCGTTGCCGAATCATTATTGTGGAATGATGTCCTACATACCCATGGACATGTGTAGGTTATTTCTCACAGTTCGTGAGAAGTTCATCGATCCCGAAACATCAAATCTCTATAGAAAAAGATCGGTGCTGGATTTTTGTCTCTTGGAGATATATTTCCCTATATTGTTAGTCGATATAAGGCCCATCTTATTACTCAAATTTTGAGAGAGTTAAAGGTGTCTGGACAAAATTTCCTACGCAACTCTCTCAAATTTTGAGAGAGTTAAAGGTGTCTGAACAAAATTCCCTTCTAACAATCGAAAGGTATATGTTGCGTAGGAAATTCTAACCACTGTGTTCATAACCAATCTCAAATCATGCATGATCGAAGAGTGATATCTGACCATGTCATTAAGTTAAGTGTCAATTTCATAAGCCACCTCCAGTCGATTGAGCATTCTAGGACCATCATACATAAAGTAAGCAATGGCCCCTGATTATCAAGCGTATGCTTAATCCCATATTATGGTCTTGTAGACATGTTTGTACTTTTTAGTATCTCCAATTCTCCATACATGGAGGAGCACGGTGTGCTGATTCATTTGCTTCTTGTGATAAATACACTTGTCAAACTTGCTCCGTATATTATCATATGGAACTCTTGGTTGATAGTAAGTATTTTATCACTTCCATGTTTTTCCCAACAGAAACAGAATATTGTGTAGATATAACAAGCACTCGTGGAAAGCTTAATTTGCTAGCAATGTTACATAATGCATGCTAATTGAATTCAAGTGAGTTCATGTTACAATCCAATCTGCTGCAACCGTACAAGCTAGTATACACGTGCATGCCCATGCACGCACGTTTGATCTTACATAAAGCTAAACCAAATACTAAGCATGCATGCATAGCATGAGATTACACACGTTACGATAGTAATTGCGCTGGCTCAATATACTTGTTCACGCAAGTACATAATTGTTGAGCCGATCGATGATGGAGCCGCGCGCTCCAGAGTAGCCGTCCAATCGATGGATGTCGACGATCAATGGTGGATCTTTGGGTCGTGCGTAGTGCCAGAAGGTCCTGCAGTGTTTTTGGACACCTCAGCAGCCCTCCTCGTCGTGGACCATGGCGACACCGCCAGCCGCCGGCCGCCGCGTGACGACGCCTGATCCGTGTCTGCACCGTGGAGTAACACCGGCCTCGCCGCGACGGCACCGATGGAAGAATCTCCGGCCGACATAAGCACAAGGATCCCCAGATCGTGCCACGTAGTAGCGTTTTGAAGAAATGACGATATATCTTTCTGAGAGATTAGATGGAGTAGGATGATTTGGATCCTCGCAGGGCTACTTCGTTTAGTAGGCTCTGCCATGTATGACTTTTTTCTTTTTGGACTCGGCCGTATCATGTTTGCTTCTGCTATATTAATATAAAAGGCAAAGATTTTGCCTCGTTTAAAAAAAAAAGGTGCTTGCGCTCGT
Source organism: Poa pratensis (assembly GCA_947311845.1). Taxonomy (NCBI): domain Eukaryota; kingdom Viridiplantae; phylum Streptophyta; class Magnoliopsida; order Poales; family Poaceae; genus Poa; species Poa pratensis. The sequence goes on from CAMZMU010000020.1 coordinate 70,672,692, forward strand.
ATAGCTAGCTTGTGGATCGTGATAGTGGAGTACGGGATGGGATAAACTAGGCATTGCAGGGGCGTGCGTATATATACACGATCGACCGAGAAAGAGAGCAATAAGCAGCCAAGCACGTACAGTGTTGGGGTGTATTCGTGGGAAATGGCGAGGAGACTTGTTCGACAAAGTTATTCCTGGGTTAGAGCCATCGGCAGAGACGATGATGATGACGTATCCTTCTTGAGATCGGCCCCAGAGCCTCGTGTTGACGTCATGGGCACACGTCAACGGCTCATGTTAGCATCTTATGTTGTTTCATCATAGTTTTTGGGAAAATGCAACTCCACAACTATAAGATCTTCCTCGCTTATCTGAGGCGTCCAAATTCTTTATGATACGTGCACAAATTATCAACGAATAATCCTCAAATATCAATGCATTATCAATAATTTCTAAATTCATGCAATTTATTTTTTAGATTCATTACTAACAAGAAACTTCTGTACATGCATTGACAAAAAAAATTAAAACCACATATTAACATATTTTTTGTTTTGCGAAACACAGTACAACGCAGACGCTTACACACACATGCACACACTCACCCCTATGAACGCACACACGCACACCCTACCCCTATGAGCACCTCCGAAATACTGAGCTGACGGTCGGGTCTTGAGATTGACGAAGTCACCACAGGCGCCTCGCTGTCGACGGGAACGTCGCCTCCCACTGAAGAATATTCCGCCTAAATGAGAAACACCAATGCCAAATCTAGGATTTGAACTCTGGTGGGCTGGGGGTACAACCACCCTCCTAACCATCTTACCACAGGCAAGTTCACAACATATTTTTTGTTTTATCAACACATCAATTAGTAGGAATAATACTCCCGCCGATACATAAGAACTAAAGCCACGACACTTATTATGGATCGGGAGAGTATCGTTTGTTGGATGCAAAATCAACGGTCATGATAAGCGGGGATATAGCTTTGCGAAGTTTCTCGTAGTTGTGGAAAAACTGTGTTGCAGTTTCTCGTGACGTTCCACCTACGAAAATGTCAACGTGTATATAGCTTTGCGAAGCTTTGAAATGTACGTTTTTTCCAAGAGATTCTTGATATTATACTTTGTTTGCTCGGGTAAGTAACTAAAGTAGCTTCATTATTGCTGGTGCACATATGGCAAAGATCACTCGGTCAGTCCAAGCATGCATGCACACGTGAAGCGCGGGGTGAATTGTTAATCATTTGGCATCTTGAAATGAATGATCTCATCTTATCGATCGGCCGACCTAGTAGCAGCTACGCGCCTGCGCGTTCATGGTACGTACGTGTGCGCGTCGAACACGGTTGCTGTGCTTGCGCAAGAATGAATGGGGAAACATTGCACCCAAGGCATATGTTTGACTAATTCTTGCTGATTCTCCACCTCTGGACGCTTCTTTCAACACATCTTCAGAGCTCTTGCTCCCAACTTAATTTCTCACTATCTTCTCATGGATGATATACTTTTTTTCCGCATGGAATTTTGATGAGATGTACAGGCAGCCACAACTAATCTCTCCCGGAGAAACAGTATATTTTGAGGAACCACAGCCTTTGATGTGTTTTTTCCCGAGAAAACGATGAGTAAATATCAAGGAATCGGAGTTTTTGGACCATATAATCCATATTTGACTCATGCTTTTTCTATCGGTATAAATTTACCCACACACACAGAAAACATTGTAGTTTCCTTAAGTATACAAGAAAATACTAAAAGAATAAAACTAGTGGGATTAAGACTGATCCAAGAAAATGATTTTCTATCAGATTGCTCTAGAAAAACACATTGAAAATATTTGTAATTTACGAGAATTTCCTCTTTTTTTCACGGACGTCCATCCTCCTCGCCAAGAGAGAATCCTCCCTCTGAGCCTCTTTGGACCAGAGAATAGGAAAATACAGGATTCTCACACATCCATGCTGGCAACACACTCAATGTCGAAGAAGAGAACGACGAAGGAAAAGGACTAGGAGGTGCGTCTTTTGGGTCAGAACTTGGCGTTCATCCCGGAAGGGGAAAACGTAGGTGAGCAGGAAAGGAGCAAGGGCAAGAATTCAAGGGTGGTGCTTGTTGAGAAGGACATGATCATAGCCAACGAGGAGGAAAAAGGAAGAAACCGGCCTTGGATGGGGCCAATTGTGCCTTCCCGTCAGAAACAATGAATTGTAAATTGTTGGAGCTTTCGGGGAGTAGGGAACGCCGCCCCAACACTTCGAGATCTAGTTGCTTTTTCCTAAGTGTGAAGTCCTTTTTAGACTTTTTCCTTGTGAAACTAAGACAAAATAAATATTGTCCTTTGCATCATAGATTAGGTTAAAAAAAAGGTTTTGTAGGCATTGCTGGGATGATTTAAGGGGAGATTTGCCTTTATTTTGGCATGATAATCTACATGTATAGTCGATCCGTTAAGGAAAGGTGTTCATTGGTGCACATGCAAGTGAAAAGCTCATTTAGCTCAAAAAGCTATTTAATCGTAAATCAGTAATAACTTTCAAAGAAGACTAATAAACTAGTGATCCAAATGGAATGATTTACTGGATCTGTTTTTCAATTTTTCTGTACAGTTTAAATATTGAGTTCGAAATTTGGGTCTTGTCCGTTGGATCTGCTGGATTGGAAGGTAGATATGGTAGACAAAATCACTGCATCTGCGTCCCTGATGCCCATGGCCATGACCCATCACGCTGGCGCCCTAGGACGTTGAAGCCGCCGACGCTGCTCCCGAATACGGCCGCCGCCGCCGCTCTCGCTCCTTGCTCTGTTCTCCCCCGTACTCTTCCCCGCCGCGACCTAAGCGTCCTCAGCACAGCAGCGACCTTGTCGCCCTCTCATCCTTCGTCGCGGACGCGGCCATCGACTTCCTCACCGGATCCCCCCTCTCGTACCGCTCCTGCACGATTCCTCCTCTGACCGCCGCCGCCCACCACCAGTTTTCCTCTGCCTCCGCCCACACATCCATCACACTAACCCAGTAGCAGAGAACGGGAATAGAAGAAGAGGGGCGTTCTCTTTTCGGCAGGGCCATTTCTCCCCGATGCTTCGGATCGCCTCTCGCTCGGTGAGACCATGGATCTTCGACTGTAGCTGCCAAATGATTCAAATTTTCCCCAAGTGGCTGCTGCACACTTGCATCTGTTTCGAGCCCATTTCCACCCAGTCACTCTCATGCCTTTTCTCCAAATGTGTTCATTGGTCCTTTTCTTGTAGGGTTTACTTGGTGGGAAGAGATTCTACAGCGCCGCTACAAGGGCCGGCCTCTCAATCAGTGGCGTAACTGACATCATTGCCGTCGCCTCGGGGAAAGGCGGCGTCGGCAAGTCTACCACTGCAGGTCCGATTTTAGCCTCTTTTCAAATTCATTAGTGCAGAAATTTGTAACATACATCGGAATATGCATTAGGATTATAGATTTTGTACTTTAAAAAAGAAAACAAATCTGGAATTTCAGATGGAAGTAGAAATGATGCTAGACTAGATATATTCCCCTAACTATCATGAAATACAATTGATGCTTGTTAGGTATTCAATGTCAATGTTCTGTTTTAGTCTTTTAGAGGGGGTTTGGGCCAGCTTGGTGGCAATGATATAGGTGCATAATTATCTTTAGTTCATGGAAACTATGGTAACCAAACTTATACTGAATCGAGATAAACAACTTCTTTTGCTGACGCAGAAACTGAGAAGCATGTGACTTGTATTACTTGTTCCATAAAATTCCCCTTATTCCTGGTACTTGTTTCGTTGCAGTTAACATTGCTGTAGCACTTGCGAAGGAGTTTAAGCTTAAGGTTGGTTTGCTAGATGCTGACATATATGGACCATCAATTCCCACAATGATGCATCTCAATGCAAAGCCTGAAGTCAGTGAAGGTATCACTATCAGCTGTACCTCTCTCAACACATGCTGTATTTTTTCCTTCAAAGTTAAGGGCTACAACAAGCAGCTAACATTTTTGTTGCTGTGAGTTAGTAGGTTTTGTCATGGTACTGCTACATATTCTAAAATCTTAACAGATACTCCCTCTGTTCCTAAATATAAGATGTTAACCTTTTCTGTCCCACATGTATCTAGACGTGTTTTAGTGTAAGATGCACATGAATCTACACACTAAAACACGTCTAGATACGTGTGGGCCAGAAAAGGCTAAAACATCTTATATTTAGGAACAGAGAGAGTAGCTATTATTGTTTTCCCCCAGTTTTCATGTGTAGTTTCATTTTGGAATTGGATTTGAATAAATGTTGGTTTCAACACAACTTTGTTGTACTAAAATATAATCCAAAACTTATGCAGATCGACCCCAAAAGAATTCTCTTTTAGGAACTTTGCGATGATTCATTGCCAATTGATATATCTGTTCTTAGTTCTGAATGAATCAGTAAACTGAGATGGCCTACGTCTGTTAAAATATGTAGAAGTACTTGGAACAATGTAACTAATTATTCAAAACCATTTTCCATTGTCATCAGGCAAATAACACCCAGGCATGTCAATGTTCCCCTTACTTAATGGTGCTTCAGTTCACATGTAGATTGTGTTGCTGCTTTATTTTTGAGTATGTGAGCATCAACTATTGTCCATATCAGTATTTTCAGGTCAATTAAAAGCTTGAAGCTTATTGCACCTCACCCCTTGAACCAAATCCATGTGAAAAACTATACTTCAGGCAGTCTCAAACTGCGACAAAAACGTTTTGTGTCTATCACAGTTTTATCACTGCACTACGGCACTGCATGAGTTGAGTTGAATAGAGCTATTCGGACTGTAATTCTGTACTAGTCTTCAAATACCAATTAGCGTGTGAACTGTGAGTTGAGTTGAATAGAGCTATTTGTACTGCAATTGTGTACTGGTCTTCAAATACCAAGTACCATGTGAAGTGTGATGCTTGGCAGCTTAGCCTTTTAATTAGTCTCACCCTGTCACTAATATTTTTGTGGATAGTAACGTACTTACATTGCCAGAATTTTAACTGCATAGCAAATTATTTTGCCCGCTCCTTTGCTTATGTTTGCTTTGTCTCTGTTGGTTGACTTTAACTTCTTCTATCTGTAGATATGAAGATGATTCCAGTTGAGAACCATGGAGTGCGATGTATGTCCATTGGGTTTCTTGTTGAAAAAGATGCACCAATTGTTTGGAGAGGTCCTATGGTTTGTTTTTGCACGTGTTTCCATTATTTCTCATTTCAGATGTCTGAAAGACACCTGTCCTGTTGTCATCCTTAATAAATATAATTTCTTTGTAGAAAAAACATGAAGTGAACCACTTGAAACATGCATATTACTGCGCAAATACGCCATTGGAAATAGCAAGCATGCCTTAGCTATTTTTTGTGCCTAGTTTGAACTTCAAAGTGGTTTGTACTAGGAATTTTTTACAATGTACTTTATTTGGATCCATAGTAGTAGCATGGATTGAGTTGATATGTGCTATCTCAGAAATGCATTGATCATAAATAATCCCCTAACACCACACCGTTTTTGGTATCAGGTAATGAGTGCTCTTGAGAAGATGACAAGGGGAGTAGCCTGGGGTAATCTGGATGTTCTTGTTGTTGATATGCCACCGGGCACTGGTGATGCTCAACTATCAATGTCCCAAAGGCTTCGGTTATCTGGTATTTACAAGTCTGCTCTATCAAGATTCAACATGAACCTGAACATCATTTGGAGTATTTGTTTACATGTGGTTTCTGCAGGTGCTTTAATTGTTTCTACTCCTCAAGATATAGCTCTAATTGATGCTAGAAGAGGAGCAAACATGTTTCGTAAAGTTCAAGTTCCTGTATGTTCGATTTAACTTCTCTTTTGTTATTTCTGTCTTTCTTAGTTTCTAACTGTTTGAGCCTTCAGATAGAATTATATTTCCTCTTGCACCGCTTGTTTCCTTTTTATTTTGTTAATATTATTGCCAACACACATCAGTTATTGTTGTCTCACATATCTATTCATGTTAGTCCAATCACAGTAGGATTATTTCATTTGGCAAGTGAAAAATAATTAGCTTAAAATTGTAGCTTATGCCATTACACAATATTTCACCGAGTGTTCCACTCTTCCCAGCGCAACTCAGTTGTACCTTTTGGCAGATTCTAGGATTAGTAGAGAACATGAGTTGCTTCAAGTGCCCAAAGTGTGGTGAGAAATCTTACATTTTTGGGGAAGGTGGAGCTCAGAGAACCGCGGAGGACATGGATATGAAATTTCTGGGTGAGGTGAGTAAAATTCGTTAGAGTTTGATATAATTTGCATGAACTTCTTATAGCAACCATCTTGTTTCTAGTTTCCTTTTCGTCTTGAGGATTTTTCTCAATTTTTGTACTTTATTTTTTAATGATTAAATAGTGTTGGAATGAACAACCTAACTTTTCAGTTTGGATGAATGTTAGAGGCATTGGTCCATACGTGTCTTTCATGGTTTTATGCTGCAAAGTTTCAGCAATGAGTTTGGGTTGATTTGTCAATCTGTTTCGATTGATTTGCTAAAACAATATTGCTATATGTAAGGCTCTAATTACGTGGGGCCAATGGCTGAATAGGCCACCATATGGTTCTGACCAGTACCATTCATTTTCACTATTTATTGTGGATGAGAATAGTGCCTTATACGCATTTTGAGATATGCAAGAGTCTACGTGTTTATGCTTATAATGTGGCTTGATTATTAGTATGACGTAACAGTCTAGTCAGGTACTTCCAATTTTATGGTCCTTTTCAGCTGTTTTATCCATCGTTGTTTGAGTCCGGTATGAAGATTTAGGTTCAGATGTCATATGTTTACTTCAAGGTTGAAGCACAACGAGGGCCTAACTAATTGTGCAATACCAGAATGACCCTTTGTTTATTCAGTGCTGATTTATCTTAAGATAGAGGGTAGTAGTAGGGAGCCTTTTTATCCAAACCAATTTATGTTTACTGCTTGGCTATTTCAGTAGCGTTGTCTATGTGACTCCGTGAGCATAACTAATTTATAACTTCATCTTACTATTTCCTTTTCTTTTATCTCAATAGATACCTCTTGAAATCGACATCCGAACAGGTTCGGACGAAGGCAAACCAATTGTAATATCTTCGCCAAACTCTGCATCAGCACAAGCTTACCTGCGTGTTGCTGAGAAGGTGACGCAGAGGCTCAAGGAGTTAGCCGAGGAGCGACTGATGGGCCCAGAAATTTCGCTTTAAGCATATGTTGGCTATGTGTAACCATTTTCCGTTAAGAAAACTGCGATTGATTCTGGTCAGCCGTGTTCTTGCGCAAACATTTGAGCTCATCAGTTCTGCTGGGAATCCTCAAAAAAATGTTTGGCACCATTTGTGTTTGTGTGTCCCTATTATATATATCACTTTGCCTCTGGGAGAACCTTTTAACAGTTTTGCTAACCTGATTAAGGGACAAAATATCTCCGTAAACTAGCAGAATTGCCATGGCAGATATGGAGTTGATCAAATGGGTGAACGAGAGAGATGATGTAGCTCGAGATATGGCAAAGATTTGTAATTGAATTGCCTAATTAACAAGTACAAATGTTCTATTAAACCGAGAAACCTGGCTTGAGTGAGGGTGGAGTGATAGCAAGCCTCGATGACCATCTTGGGCTAGAATTTGAGTCGAGATTAAAGCAACACTGTGTAGATTGGCTTGTGATACATAACTAGTAGATTTTCAACTACGAATATAACTGTGTTGAATCAGTTCAGCTTCCATTTGAACAGAGCTCCATAAGATCTATGTGAAGGTAGTGAAGATTCAGAATTCAGAGTCCACAGTGTACAGCAGGCACGTACTAACATACATGTATCTTTGAGCTTTCTTTATCGTACTCTGTGACTCAGGGTACTCTGCATCCTTTTGCTGGTTTTGAAACGAAAACTAGGGGTATGGCACTATGGCTACTCAGCGAAAGAAGGGAGAAACTCGGTTTGAGTCTCAAGGGCTTCCTTCATCCGTAGGATTTAGTCCGCCGTGCGAGCTATTTGGCGCTTATTATTGTCTTAATGGATTTGAGCATGCCATTTTTTTTCGAACCATGCAAGAGCATTGCATGTACTAGAAGAGGGAAAAAACCACCAGATGGTGAAAGTCTTACAGAACGACCAGGGACGGATACAAACAAAAAAAGTTACCATGAACAGCCACTAACTAAAGAGCTAAAAGACGCCACAAACTACTGACAGCCTTAGTCGGACTTAGACCTCTGTAAGACCATGACTGCTACTAGAAGAAACTTGGAGACGACCTGGTTCACAAACTGATTTTACCGAGTGTCATTCTCATTCTATCTCCCTCTCTGAAAACTATGTTTGGTACTAAAACATGTGGACAGTTGCCACTCTTCTTCAGCCTATAATGAGAAGTAGAGAAGCGGTGATCTCCAAGACTTCGTCACCACGAGAACTTTACGAGGGCGACAATATGGTGTATGTGCAACACATTTGTACTACTGCTGCACTATACACGCCTATTTCATCGTCTAGCTTTGCACTGTATTAACATAACATTCCTGGCTCTAGCATCGAACTTCGGGGGTGCTGAGTCGGGGAAAGAACCACATGAAATGATATGGACAAAGCCCCCAGCTAATACTTATAAACTAAACATTGATGCTACATTTTTTGTGAATGGTTCAGGTGCAGCGGGAGCCGTTTTGAGAAACTGTAGGGGAGACGCGGTTCCTGGTGCGTGTTGGCCTCTAACAAATATTTTGGATGCAGCTACAGCAGAAGCATTGGCACTACAAAAGGGATTGCTGCTAGTAGACGGAGTCACAGAAGTGTGGAGCCCTTACACTGCTATCTTAACGGAAAGCTTCTTAATCTCCCATAGAATTGGGTCAGTTTCGGTTCAGCATTGCCGTAGAGAAGCAAATTTGGTGGCTCACAAGCTAGCTAGGTTTGGTTATGATTCAAATTCTTCTATTTTTTGGGATGATGATCCCCCTAGCTTTATTTTGCCTGATGTAATAAACGATGTAACTTTGTTTGGTTGAGGCGGCAAGTTTCAGACGCGCTCTTTTCCTTACAGGGTACCTAAGGGGACTGGAAGGTTTTTAATAAGGCGCTTGCTGACCTAATAGAGAGTGGTAAAAAATTCAAAAAAAAAACTTAACATTCTACCTCGAGTGTCAAGCTTTAATTAAATTTCTAGGTAAAATTGGTTATGTCTGCATGTACGCAAGTGTAGGCATTTACCCAGGTTGGATAGCGGAGTAGTCTATAGACCAGTCCTCCATCGGGCCTAGGTTGTTGTTTTGTTAGAGACCTTTTGGTCCTTTTTTCCTTTTATTGATTATGTACATCCTTTTCTTTTGCGGGGAGATTATGTACATCATGTTATGCAGAGACGACAAGTGAAATCCTATTTCTTGTATCTCCTCGATGTGACTTAGTCGTGAAAAACTCCCATTGTTAAAAACGGTTTCCTTTATAAAATTTTATACATGCTTTTAAGGAAACTTATTCACTATAACATAAAGCAACAAGAATCCATTATTCATTAAAACATAGAGGATACCCCTTAACCAGTAGGACACGACCTTCATATGGATCGAGTATGAAAGTTTCATGGCTTCTCTTCCTTAACTTGACGTTGCACATAAGACAATGGACGTTTGCGATGGGGGGCACGCTTGGGCCTATAGACTCCAAAGACAATCGATCTGCAATTTCTTTCTGGACCCGCTTGAGCTCTTGGAAGTACTCCTGAAGCACCTCAAGGTTGAGATCCTCTTCCTTGCGGAATAGATACCTGGCTGCCGTCCCCGAGCTCTCTACCTCTAGCTCCTTGAAGTATTGGAAGTTGCGCTGTGCTCTTTCTTCTTCCATTGCTACTTCTCTCTCCAACTGGGCTACCTTGGATTGCAAAAAAAAGGCGATCCTTGCCTTCTTATTCTAATCCTTGATATTCCTCACAACCGACCTACTCACTTTTTTGGAATACTTGACCTTGAGGGTGATTTGTGCCTAGAAGTATCTATCTTGAGATATTGATCTTGAGCGATGAGTCGTGGAATGAAAGAGGGAGATGGCCACTCCTTTTATAGATCAAAACATATCTCCAAATGCTTTGTAATTATTTGCCAAATATAGGTTGTAAAATAAGGACACATTGAAATTAATCGCAATAAAGCGTGGATGCAATCTTACAAAATTAATCCTGGACCGCACAAGCATCAACTTTGTGGTCACTTACATTTCTTCGTGTCTTCATAATCTTTGAGACATGGGAGTCCTCAAGGTTCCAAGCCTGCTATGCTTGCTATTTCTCATGCTACTCCTCTTGGCTCCTGGCTTTGATGCCAAGACTTGCAAGGAGGCCAGCAAGACCTATACCGCTATGAAATGCAGTGATGATCCATGTGTTGAGGCCTGCCACAAGGGGGGATTTATTGAAGGGACGTGTTTCCTAGTCTGGGGAAGACCCGTTATACTCAAATGTTTCCGCAAACCATGTTGAAACTACCGCATGATGATCCATGTGTTGCTGAATAAAAACGTGTTGAAACTACCGAATGATGTGTGATGCAAAAAATAAAAGATTTGTTTTCAAAAATTAATGGAGATGAGCAATTGAAAAAATGTGGCTCCACAAGATATTCCTTATTTTTTTGGCAGAAATTAAATTTCTAGGTGAACATTGCTCCTCATACACACAGAAAATAATCCTGGACCGCACAACCAATGTTGTCCTTGTTGCATAATATGTTTCCAAAGATAAGTTATCGGATAAAGATACTTAGATTGTATTCAATTTTATGAAGCCTTGTACCGCTCAAGTGGTCTTGGCCCTATATTGTGTAATTATTTTGCAAAGATGGGTTGTCGGACAAGGAACTTTAAATGAACTCTGGGAAAATCATATGTGCGGTGCTAAAACGAGTATATTCTCCCATGTACAATAGGCTTCTTTTACTATATATAAAATTTAGGCCCTGTTTTAGAAAAATGAATGTGAATATTTCGCAGCTAGTTGTGCCCGTACCCGATTATAGGATGTTACATTTATGTGTTTAAAAAATATGAAATAAATCGTGGGCATCGATTATGTTGTATCTTTTACATCTACAAAATTTCGTTAAAAAATATGGCCATAAGTGGCATGTGCAAAAATAAAAATATCTAAGTGAATAGTATCGTGTGGTATTCACACATCATTTGATTTTTTGTGCAGGACACACATTGCCATATGTTTAGATGAAACTTGTAGATACAGAAGATACAACAAATCTGTGCACATGATTTATTTCACATTTTTTGAAACTCATAAGTGCGACATTTGACAATGGGATGCAGACGCAAATAGTGACAAACTGTAGTTTACTGAAGCTTAGAATGTAAATATTTCGCAACTAGTTGTGCCCACACCCTATTATCGGACGTCACACTTATATGTTTAAAAACATATATGAAATATCGCATCGATGCGACTTAGTCGAGAAACACTACCATTGTTAAAAAATTGTTTCCTTTATGAAAAGAGTCCATTATTCATTAAAACATAAAGGATACCTTAACCAGTAGGACACGCCTTCATATGGATCGGATATGAAAGTTTCATGGCTTCTCTTCCTTAACTTGACGTTGCACAGAAGACAATGGCCGTTTGCGATAGTGGCACGCTTGGGCCTGTAGGCTCCAAACATCCCAATTGACATGTAATTTCTTTCTGGACCCGCTTGAGCTCTTGGAAGTACTCCTGAAGCACCTCAAGGTTGAGATCCTCTTCCTTGCGGAATCGATACCTTGATGTGGTCCTCGAGCTCTCTTCCTTTAGCTCCATGAAGTGTTGGACGCTACACTTTGCTCTTTCTTCTTCCATTGCCGCTTCTCTCTCCAATTAGGCAACCTTGTATTGCAAAAAAAGTGATCATAGCCTTCTTATTCTAATCTTTGATATCCGTCACAACCGACCTACTCACTTTCTTTGGAATACTTGACCTGGAGAGTGATTTGTGCCTAGAAGTATCTATCTCGAGATATTGATCTTGAGCGATGAGTCGTGGAATGAAAGAGGGAGATGGCCACTCCTTTTATTGATCAAAACATACCTCCAAATGCTTTGAAATTATTTGCCAAATATAGGTTGTCAAATAAGGACACATGAAAATAATCACAATAAAGCATGGATACAATGTTACACAATTAATCCTGGACCGCACAAGCATCATTTTTTACTTAAATTTCTTCGTGTCTTCTTAATCGTTGAGACATGGTGAAAGTGCATGTTGCCCCCATGCGTGGTTTTGGTAATTAATGACAATCCTTATGGACTAATGTTTGCATTGAGATATCCTTGTAGATCTTTTCCATATGAAAAGAAAGGAGTTCATGTGTTGGACTCTAGAAGCTTACATGGTAAAGTATGGCTTGGAAAAGAAGATTGAGGGAACATTCATGTTTATCTCCAAGCCATCCTATATGTCAAGAGAATAAGATGAAGTGCAAGTTCAATATGATCCATCTCGGAAGATATCATTTGATTGAAGCTTGCAATGGATTCATGAAGACGGAGCTAAACGAGAATCTCCCATAATGGGGTATGGGGGAGTATTTGGAGAAGTCTTCATCAAGCATGTGCTAGCAAGCATGATCAAGAAAGGTGTTCGAACTTGAGAGAGTCAAGATCGTCATCATCTAACTCAAGTGGAATGCGCAAGGCAAAGTTATGATCTTGATAGGGTTTCTATTTTACCGGTCTCATGTTGTTAGTTCGGAGACTGGGTTATAGGATAGATACCGTACTATCAAGAGGGGCTCTCAAGTGAGTAACTTGATCGCATCTTTGTGGAGAGCTCAAACCTTTGCATAGTTGGCATATCATCTTTCTTGGTTCTTATTTAGCTTTTATCCATGTGAGGAATTAGAGCTTGGTTCATCTTCATGCCAAGCTCTTGTTCATCAAAAACGGATTTCATATGAATATCTTGTTGTGTTTTTTATGTTGGAGGTTTTACCGGTATGTCTTTTCTAAGAGAGGTCAAACTCTCTTCTTGTTTTCCTCCTCACATGATGGACTATGATTTCTATATGCATGATCTTGTAGCTTGTGATTATCTTCGAAACAAGCCCAAATCATCGAAAACGGAGTCCGGATGAAAAAGTTATGGGATTTCTGTTTGCTAAGTTGGTGCAGGAATTTCTAGGCCGGAGTCTCCGGCCTGCAGACCGGAGTCTCCAGTCTGGACCGGAGTCGCCGGTCTCAGGGCAAAGTCTCCGGTCTCCCTCCGGTCTGTCGAAAAAACGGCTAAGTCTTTGATGGTGTCGCGTACTGGACTCGGTCCGGAGTATCACCAGAGACTGTCCGGAGTCTCCGGTCCCTCAGGCCGGAATCTCCGGTGTAAAATTCCTGCAACGGCTCTATTTTTTGGGGACCTATAAAAGGCCCCTTCTTCCCCAAAGAGACTAAGCTTTTCAGCAGCACGTTTTTCTCTCTCTCCCCCACCATTGTTGACCTTGGAAAGCTCGCCCCTCTCTCAATCCCTCCCATGATTCTTGCATATCTTTGAGGGAAAAGTGAGAGGAGATCTAGATCTACAATTCCACCAATCCATCTCTCCTCTAAGTGAGGGGAACCTAGTAGATCTTGATCTTGGAGTTCTTGGTGTTTCTCTCCATTGTTCTTCTCTCTTATTCCCCCATAAGCATTTGTTGCTTTGTTGGAATTTGAGAGTGAAAGACTTGAGCACTTCTTGTGTTCTTGCCATTGCATTTTGTTGCATCGGTTTGCTCTGTCCACGAGGATTCGTGGAAGTGAAAGTTCGTGAGCTTGTTACTCTTGGGTCGTTGGACCCTAGACGCCATTGTGGTGTTTGAGACCTTTTGTGGTCACTTGGGAGCTGCCAATCCTTTTGTGGGTTGTGCCTCAAGATTGTTGTAAGGGACTCGATTTCCGCCCAAAACTCCAAAAGGAAATCAATAGTGGAAGGTGAACCGAGCTTTTGGGCAAGGTTCATCGGAGAATAGGGTGAGGCCATTTGTGGCGTTTGAGTTTGAAACTCACACCCCTCCAACGAGACGTACTCCCCTAAAAAGGAGGAACTCAGGAATACATCATCGTCTCCACGTGCCTCGGTTATTTCTATACCCGAGCTCTTTACTTATGCAATTTACATTGTGATAGCCTTCGTGCTTGAAGTCCTTTATCTTGCTATCACCTTGTTGCTTGTCTTGCTTAGCATAAGTTGTTGGTGCACATAGGTGAGCCTAGTATATTTAGGTTGTATGCTTGTTAAATTAAAACACCTAGTTTTATTCCGCATTTATCAACCCGAAACAGAAAAGTTTTATTCGCCTATTCAACCCCCCTCTAGGCGACATCCTTGTCCTTTCACATGGGAGTCCTCAAGGTTCCAAGCCTGCTATGCTTGCTATTTCTCATGCTACTCCTCTTGGCTCCTAGCTTTGATGCCAAGACTTGCAAGGAGGCCAGCAAGACCTATACCGCTATGAAATGCCGTGATGATCCATGTGTTGAGGCCTGCCACCAGGAGGGATTTATTGATGGGACGTGTTTCCTAGTCTGGGGAAGACCCGTTATACTCAAATGTTTTTGCAACCATGTTGAAACTACCGCATGATGATCCATGTGTTGCTAAATAAAAACATGTTGACACTACCACATGATGTGCGTTGCCAAAAGTAATAAGATTCATTTTAAAAATAACTGGACATGAGCAATTGAAGAAACGTGGCTCCGCAAGATATTCCTTTTTTTGGCAGAAATTAAATTTGAAGGTGAACATTGCTCTTCATACACACAAAAAAATCCTGGACCGCACACCCAATGTTGTCCTTGTTGCATAATATTTTTCCATGGATAAGTTATCGGATAAAGATAGTTAGATTGTACTCAATATTATGAAACCTTGTACCGCTCAAGTGGTCTTGGCCCTATTGCATAATTATTTTCCAAAGATGGGTTGTCGGACAAGGAAACTTGAAATGAACTCGGGGAAAATCATACGTGCAGTGCTAAAACGAGTATTTTCTCCCATGTACAATAGGCTTATTTTACTATCATACGGCCAATTTAGGCCCTGTTTTAGAGCACCAAAAAATTAGGAATTCGAATATTTTGTCCACAAAAAAATGAATGTGAATATTTCATAGCTAGTTGCGCCCGCACACAATTCTAGGATGTTACATTTATATGTTTAAAAAATATGAAATAAATCATGGGCATCGATTATTTTTTATCTTTTACATCTACAAAATTTCGTTAAATAATATGGTCATAAGTGGCATGTACAAAAAAGAAAAAGATCTAAGTGAATAGTATCGCGTGGTATTCACACATCATTTGATTTTTGTGTGAAGGCCTCACATTGTCATATGTTTAGATGAAACTTTTAGATACACAAGATACAACATAATCTGTGCACATGCTTTATTTCACATTTTTTGAAACTCATAAGTGCGACATTTGACAATGGGATGCGGGCACAAATAATAGTGACAAACTGCAGTTTACTGAAGCTTAGAATGTAATATATTTCGCAACTAGTTGCGCACACACCTTATTATCGGACGTCACACTTATATGTTAACACAATATATGAAATATCGCATCAATGCGACTTAGTCGTGAAACACTCCCATATTGTTAAAAAAGTGTTTCCTTTATAAACTTTCATACATGCTTCCAAGGAAACTTATTCACTACAAGATAAAGCAACAAGAGTCATTATTCATTAAAACATAAAGGATACCCCTTATCAGTAGGAATGACCTTCATATGGATGGGATATGAAAGTTTCATGGCTTCTCGTCCTTAACTTGACGTTGCACATAAGATAATGGCCGTTTGCGATGGTGGCACGCTTGGGCCTGTAGACTCCAAACACAGTTGACTTGCAATTTTTTCTGGACCCGCTTGAGCTCTTGGAAGTACTACAGAAGCACCTCAAGGTTGAGATCCTCTTCCTTGCGGAATAGATACCTGGATGCAGTCCCCTTGCTCTCTTCCTTTAGCTCCTTGAAGTGTTGGACGATGCGCTTTGCTCTTTCTTCTTCCATTGCCGCTTCTCTCTCCAACTGGGCAACCTTGGATTGCAAAAAAAAAACCCGATCCTAGCCTTCTTATTCTAATCTTTGATATCCGTCACAACCGACCTAGTGACTTTCTTTGGCATACTTGATTTGTGCCTAGAAGTATCTATCTCGAGATATTGATCTTGAGCGATGAGTCGAGGAATCAAAGAGGGAGATGGCCACTCCTTTTATAGATCGAAAATACCTCCAAATGCTTTGTAATTATTTGCCAAATATAGGTTATCATATAAGGACACATGAAATTAATCGCAATAAAGCATGGATGCGACATTACACAGTTAAACCTGGGCCACACAAGCATCAGATTTGTGGTCTCTTACATTTGTTCGTGTCTTCATAATCGTTGAGACATGGGAGTCCTCAAGGTTCCAAGCCTGCTATGCTTGCTATTCCTCATGCCACTCCTCTTGGCTCCTAGCTTTTATGCGAAGACTTGCAAGGAGGCTAGCAAGACCTATACCACTATGAAATGTCGTGATGATCCATGCGTTGAGGCCTGCCACAAGTAGGGATTTATTGATCAGAAGTGTTTCCTAGTCAGGGAAGACCCGTTATATTTAAATGTCTCTATAAACCAGGTTGAAACTACCACATGAAGATCCATGTGTTGCTGAATAAAAACATGTTGAAAAGAACACATGATGTGTGCTGCAAAAAGTTATAAGAATCATTTTAAAAAATTACTGGAGATGAGCAATTGAAAAAATGTGGATCCGCAAAAAAAAAATCCTGTACCGCTGAATAAAAACATGTTGAAAAGAACACATGATGGTTTAGGGTTTAAGATTCATTTCAAGGTGAACATTGCTCTTCATACACAAAAAAAAAAATCCTGGACCGCACAACCAATGTTGTCCTTGTTGCATAATGTTTTTCTAAAGATTAGTTATCGGATAAAAATACTTAGATCGTGTTCAATGTTATGAAACCCTGTACCGCTCAGGTGGCCTTAGCCCTATTGCGTAATTATTTTCCAAAGATGGATTGTCGAACAGGGAAACTTGAAATGAACTCGGGCAAAATCATACATGCGATGCTAAAACGAGTATTTTCTCTGCAAATATTTTGTCCACCAAAAAAACTGAATGTGAATATTTCGCAGCTAGTTGTGCTCGCACCCAATTATATGATGTCAAATTTATAGAAATATGTAATAACTCATGGGCATCGATTATGTTGTATCTTTTACATCTACAAAACTTCGTAGAAAAATATGGCCATAAGTGGCCTGTGCAAAAAAGAAAAAGATCTAAGTGAACGGTATCGTGCACATGATTTATTTAACAATTTTTGGAAACTCATAAGTGCGACATTTGACAATGGGATGCGGGCGCAAATAAGGACAAACTGTAGTTTACTGAAGCTTAGAATGTAAATATTTCGCAACTAGTTGCGCCCACACCATATTATCGGATGTCACACTTATATATTTAAACAAATATAAGAAATATCGCATCGATGCGTCTTAGTCGTGAAACACTCCCATTGTGAAAAAATTGTTTCCATTATAAATTTCATACATGCTTCCAAGGAAACTTATTCACTACAACATAAAGCAACAAGAGTCCATTATTCATTAAAACATAAAGGATGCCCCTTAAGCCGTACGACACGACCTTCATATGGATCGGATATGAAAGTTTCATGCCTTCTCTTCCTTAACTTGACGTTGCACAGAAGACAATGGCCGTTTGCGATGGTGGCACACTTGGGCCTGTAGACTCCAAATACAATTGACCTGCAATGTCTTTTTGGACTCGCTTGAGCTCTTGGAAGTACTCCTGAAGCACCTCAAGGTTGAGATCCTCTTCCTTGCGGAATAGATACCTCGATGCCATCCCTGAGCTCTATTTCCTTTAGCTCCTTGAAGTGTTGGACGCTGCGCTTTGCTCTTTCTTCTTCAATTGCCGCTTCTCTCTCCAACTAGGCAACATTGGATTGAAAAAAATGCGATCCTAGCCTTCTTATGCTAGTCCTTGATATCCGTCACAACCGACCTACTCACTTTCTTTGGTATAATTCATTAGGAGAGTGATTCGTGCCTATAAGTATCTGTGTTGAGATATTGATCTTGAGCGATGAGTCGTGAAATGAAAGAGGGAGATGGCCACTCCTTTTATAGATCGAAACATACCTCTAAATGCTTTGTAATTGTTTTCCAAATATAGGTTGTCAAATAAAGCGTGGATGCAATGTTACACAATTAATTGTTGACCACACAAGCATCAGTTTTGTGGTCACTTACATTTCGTCGTGTTTTCATAATCGTTGAGACACGGGAGTCCTCAAGGTTCCAAGCCTGTTATGCTTGCTATTTCTCATGCTACTCCTCTTGGCTCCTGGCTTTGATGCCCATACATGCAAGGAGGCCAGCAAGACCTATACCGCTATGAAATGCCGTGACGATCCATGTGGTGAGGCCCCACAAGGAGTGATTTATTGATGGGACGTGTTTTCTAGTCTGGAGAAGTCCCGTTATACTCAAATTTTTCTGCAAACCATGTTTTAAAATACCGCATGATATCCATGTGTTGTTGAAGAAAAACATACCGCATGATCTATGATTCAAAAAATAATAAGATTTGTTTTTAAAAATTACTGGAGATGAGCAATTGAAAAAATGTGGCTCTACAAGATTTTCCTTATTTTTTGGCAGAAATTAAATTTCAACGTAAACATTGCTCTTCATACACACAAAAAAAACCTGGACCGCACAACCAATTTTGTCCTTGTTGCGTAGTATGTTTCCAAAGATAAGTTATCGGATAAAGATACTGAGATTGTATTAGTGTTACAAAACCCTGTACCGCTCAAGTGGTCTTGGCCCTATGTGTAATTATTTTCCAAAAATGGGTTGTCGGACAAGCAAACTTGAAATGAACTCGGGAAAAATCATATGTGAGGCGCTAAAACGAGTATTTTCTCCCATGTACAATAGGCTTCTTTTACTATCATATGGCAAATTTAGACCCTGTTCTAGGGCACGAGAAAATTAGGAATTTGAATATTTTGTCCATTAAAAAATGTATGTCAATATTTCACAGCTAGTTGTGGCCGCACCCAATTTTAGGATGTCACATTTATATGTCTAAAAAATATGAAATAAATCATGGTCATCGATTATGTTGTATCCTTTACATCTACAAAATTTCATTAAAAAATCTGGCTATAAGCGGCCAGTGCAAAAAAGAAAAATATCTAAGTGAATAGTATCGCGTGGTATTCGCACATAATTTGATTTTTGTGTGCAGGCCACACATAGTCATATGTTTAGATGAAACTTTTCGATACACAAGATACAACATAATCTGTGCGCATGATTTATTTCACATTTTTTGAAACTCATAAGTGCGACATTTGACAATGGGATGCGGGCACAAATAGTGACAAACTGTAATTTACTGAAACTTAGAATTTAAATATTTCACAACTAGTTGCTCCCACACCATATTATCAGACGTCACACTTATATGTTTAAAAAATATATGAAATATTGCATCGATGCGACTTAGTCGTGAAACACTCCCATTGTTAAAAAATTGTTTCCTATATAAATTTCATACATGCTTCTAAGAAATTCATTCACTACAACATAAAGCAACAAGAGTCCATTATTCATTAAAACATAAAGGATACCCCTTAACCAGTAGGACACGACCTTCATATGGATTGGATATGAAAGTTTCATGGCTTCTCTTCCGTAATTTGACGTTGCACAGAAGACAATGGCCATTTGACGTGGTGGCACGCTTGGGCCTGTAGACTCCGAAGACAATTGACCTGCTATTTCTTTCTGGACCCGCTTGAGCTCTTGGAAGTATTCCTGAAGTACCTCAAGGTTGAGATCGTCTTACTTGCGGAATAGATACCTGGATGTCGTCCCCGATCTCTCTTCCTCTAGCTCCTTGAAGTGTTGGACGCTGCGCTTTGCTCTTTCTTCTTCTTGCCTCTTCTCTCTTCAACTAGGCAACGTTGGATTGCAAAAAGGGATCCTAGCCTTCTTTATTCAAATCCTTGATATCAGTCACAACCGACGTACTCACTTTCTTTGGCATACTTGATTTGTGCCTAGAAGTATCTATCTCAAGATATTGATCTTGAGCGATGAGTCGTGGAATCAAAGAAGGAGATGGCCTCTCCTTTTATAGATCAAAACATACCCCAAATTATTTGTAATTATTTGCCAAATATAGTTTGTCAAATAAGGACACATGAAATTAATCGCAATAAAGCGTGGATGCAATGTTACACAATTAATCCTGGACCGCACAAGCATCAGTTTTGTGGTCACTTACATTTGTTCGTGTCTTTATAATCGTTGAGACATGGGAGTCCACGAGGTTCCAAGCCTGCTATGCCTTGCTATTTGTCATGCCTCTCCTCTTGGCTCCTAGCTTTGATGCAAGACTTGCAAGGAGGCCAGCAAGACCTATACTGCTATTAAATGTCGTGCTGATCCATGTGTTGAGGCCTGTCACAAGGAGGGATTTATTGATGGGACGTGTTTTCTAGTCTGGGGAAGACCCGTCATAATCAAATTTTCTTCAAACCATGTTGAAATTACCGCATGACGATCCATGTGTTGCTGAATAAAAACATGTTGAAACTACCGCATGATGTGTGATGGAAACAATAATAAGATTCATTTTAAAAAATTACTAGATATGAGCAGTTGAAAATATGTGGCTCGGCAAGATATTCCTTTTTTTGTAAATATTAAATTTCAAGGTTAACATTGCTCTTCATACACAAAAAAAAAACCTGGACCGCACAACCAATGTTGTCCTTGTTGCATAATATTTTTCCAAAGATAAGTTATCAGATAAAGATACTTATATTGTATTCAATGTTACGAAAACCTGTACCGCTCAAGTGGTTTTGGTCGAACAAGGAAACTTGAAATGAACTCGGGCAAAATCATATGTGCCTCGCTAAAACGAGTATTTTCTCCCATGTATAATAGGCTTCTTTTACTATCATATGGCAAATTTAGGCCCTATTCTAGAGCACCAGAATATTAGGAATGCGAATATTTTGTCCACCAAAAAAATGAATGTGAATATTTCGCATCTAGTTGTGCCCGCACCCAATTATATGATGTCACATTTATTTTTTAAAAACATGAAATAAATCATGGGCATCAATTTTGTTGTATCTTTTACATCTACAAAAATTTGTCAAAAAATATGGCCATAAGTGGCATGTCCAAAAAAGAAAAGTTCTCAGTAAATAGTATCGTGTGGTATTCACACATCATTTGATTTTTTGTGTGTAGGCCACACATTGTAATAAGTTTAGATGAAAATTGTAGATAAACAAGATACATCATAACCTGTGCACATGATTTATTTAATTTTTTGGAAACTCATAAGTGCGACATTTGACAATGGGATGCGTGCGCAAATAGTGACAAACTGTAGTTTACTGAAGCTTAGAATGTAAATATTTTGCAACTAGTTGCGTCCACACCGTATTATCGGACATCAAACTTATATATTTAAACAAATATATGAAATTCGCATCGATGCGACTTAGTCTTGAAACACTCCCATTGTTCAAAAATTGTTTCCATCACAAATTTCATACATGCTTCTAAGGATTTTATTCACTACAACATAAAGATACAAGAGTCCATTATTCATTAAAATGTAAAGGATGACCCTAAACCAGTACGACACGACCTTCATATGGATCGGATATGAAAGTTTCATGGCTTCTCTCCTTAACTTGACGTTGCACAAAAGACAATGGCCGTTTGCGATGGTGGCACGCTTGGCCTATAGACTCCAAAGACAATTGACCTGCAATTTTTTTCTGGACCCGCTTGAGCTCTTGGAAGTACTGCTGAAGCACCTCAAGGTTGAGATCATCTTCCTTGCGGAATAGATACCTCGATGCCATCCCCGAGCTGTCTTCCTGTAGCTCCTTGAAGTGTTGTACGCTGCACTTTGCTCTTTCTTCTTCCATTGCTGCTTCTCTCTCCAACCAGGAAACCTTGGATTGGAAAAAAAGCGATCCTAGCCTTCTTATTCTAACCATTTATATCCGTCTCAACCAACCTACTCACTTTCTTTGGCATAATTCATCTGGAGAGTGATTTGTGCCTATAAGTATCTACCTCGAGATATTGATCTTGAGCGATGAGTTATGGAATGAAAGAGGGACATGGCCACTCCTTTTATAGATCAAAACATACCTCCAAATGTTTTGTAATTATTTGCCAAATATAGGTTGTCAAATAAGGACACATGAAATTAATCGCAATAAAGCGTGGATACAATGTTACACAATTAATCCTGGACCGCACAAGCATCAGTGTTGTGGTCACTTACATTTCTTCGTGTCTTCATAATCGTTGAGACATGGGAGTCATCAAGGTTCCAAGCCTGCTATGCTTGCTATTTCTCATGCTACTCCTCTTGGCTGTCTTTGATGCCAAGACTTGCAAGGAGGCTAGCAAGAGCTATACCGCTATGAAATGTCGTGATGATCCATGTGGTGAGGCCCCACAAGGAGGGGTTTATTGATGGGACGTGTTTTCTAGTTGGAGAAGTCCCGTTAAACTCAAATTTTTCAGCAAACCAGGTTGAAATTACCGCATAATGATCCATGTGTTGTTGAATAAAACATATCGTGTGATGCGAAAAGTAATAAGATTCGGTTTTAAAAATTACTGGAGATGAGCAATTTAAAAAATGTGGCTCTGCAGAAATTAAATTTCAAGGTGAACATTGCTCTTCATAGTTCATACACACACAAAAAAACCTAGACCGCACAACCAGTGTTGTCCTTGTTGCATAATATTTTTCCAAAGATAATTTATCGGATAAAGATACTTAGATTGTATTTAGTGTTACGAAACCCTGTACCGCTGCAAGTGGTCTTGGTCCTATTGCGTAATTATTTTCCAAAGATGGACTATCGGACAAGGAAACTGGATATTAACTGGGGGAAGTCATATGTGCCGCGTTAAGATGAGTATTTTCTCCCATGTACAATAGGCTTCTTTTACTATCATACGGAAATCTTAGGCCTGGTTCTACATTACCCGAAAATTAGGAATGTGAATATTCTGTCCACTATGAAAAAGGAATGTGAATATTTCGCAGCTAGTTGTGCCCGCACCTAATTATAGGATGTCACATTTATATGTTCAAGAAATATGAAATGAATCATGGGCATCGATTATTTTGTATCTTTTACATCTACAAAAATTCGTTAAATATTATGGCCATAAGTGGCATGTGTAAAAAAGAAAAAGATCTAAGTGAATAGTATCGCGTGGTATTTACACATCATTTGATTTTTGTGTGGAGGCCACACATTGTCATATGTTTATATGAAACTTGTAGATACACAAGATACAACATAATCTGTGCACATGCTTTATTTCACATTTTTTGAAACGCATAAGTGTGACATTTGACAATGGGATGCGGGTGCAAATAGTGACAACCTGTAGTTTACTGAAGATTAGAATGTAAATATTTCACAACTAGTTGCGCCCACATCCTATTATCGCACGTCACACTTATATGTTTAAAAAATATATGAATTATTGCCTCGATGTGACTTAGTCCTGAAACACTCCCATTGTTAAAAAATTGTTTCCTTTATAAATGTCATACATGCTTCCAAAGATACTTATTCACTACAACATAAAGCAACAAGAGTCCATTATTCATTAAACAATAACGGATACCCCTTAACCAGTAGGACACGACCTTTATTTGGATAAGATATAAAAGTTTCATGGCTTATCTTCCTTAACTTGACGTTGCACATAAGACAATGGCCGTTTGCGATGGTGGCACGCTTGGGTCTGTAGACTCTAAAGACAATTGACCTGCAATTTCTTTCTGGACCCAACTTGAGCACTCCTGAAGCACCTCAAGGTTGAGATCCTCTTCCTTGCGGAATAGATACATGGATGTCGTCCCCGAGCTATGTTCCTCTAGCTCCTTGAAGTGTTGGATGATGTGCTTTGCTATTTCTTCTTCTATTTCCGCTTCTCTCTCCAACTAGGCAACCTTGGATTGAAAGAAAATGAATCCTAGCCTTCTTATTCTAATCCTGATATCCCTCACAACCGACCTACTCACTTTCTTTGGCATAATTCATCTGGAGAGTGATTTGTGCCTAGAAGTATGTATCTTGAGATATTGATCTTGAGCGATGAGTCGTGGAATGAAAGTGGGAGATGGCCACTCCTTTATAGATCGAAGCATATTTCCAAATGCTTTGTAATTATTTTCCAAATATAGGTTGTCAAATAAGGACACATGAAATCAATCGCAACAAAGCGTGGATGTAATGTTACACAATTACTCCTGGACGGCACAACCAATATTGTCCTTGTTGCATAATATTTTTTCCAAAGGTAAGTTATCGGATAAAGATACTTGGATTGTATTTAATGTTACGCAACCCTGTACTGGTCAAGTGGTCTTGGTCCTATTGCGTAATTGTTTTCCAAACATGGGCTATCAGACAAGAAAACTTGAAATTAACCAGGGGAAAATCATTGTGCGGCGCTAAACGAGTATTTTATCCAATGTACAACAGGCTTCTTTTACTACCATATGGCAAATTTAGGCCTGATGCTAGAGCACCAGAAGCTTAGGAATGCAAATACTTTGTCCTCTAAAAAATGGAATGTGAATATTTTGTAACTAGTTGTGTCCACACCCAATTATAGGATGTCAAACTTATATGTTTAAAAAATATGAAAAAAAATCATAGGCAAGGATTGTGTTGCATCTTTTACATCTACAATCTTTCGTTCTAAAATGTGACCATATGTGGCCTGTGTAAAAAAGAAAAAGATCTAAGTGAATAGTACTGCGTGGTATTCACAGATCATTTGGTTTTTGTGTGCAGGCCAGACATTATCATATGTTTAGATGAAAATCTGTAGATACACAAAGATACAAATCCCGTGCCCACGGTTTCTTTCATTTTGTTTAAACTCATAAGTGCGACATTTGACAATGGGATGCAGGCGTAAATAGTGACAAATTGTAGTTTATCGACACTTACAATGTGAATATTTCGCAACTAGTTGCCCCCCACACCCTATTATTGGACGTCACACTTATATGTTTAAAAATATATGAAATAAATCATGGGCATGGATTATGTTGTATCTTTTGCATCGACAAAATGTTGTTAAGAAATATGACCATATGCGGTATGTGCAAAAAATAAAAAACCTAAGTGAATAATACCACGTGGTATTCACACATCATTTGTTTTTTTTGTGCGGGCCACATACTCTCATATGTTTGGATGAAAATTTGTAAATACACATGATACAATGCATCTCGAGGGGTCTTCCTCAAATCTTTCTAGCTAGGTTGTCTATTTGAGAAAAGGTGGACAAAACACCCACCTAATGGTTATCCCTGTTTTTCCGCCTAAAAGACCGAGATATATGAATAGAGGGAGGTGAATATGGGTTATAAAAAATAATTCTGATAAGCTAAGAAAACAAAAGCTTCAAAAAATCTACTGAAGAGCTAGAATGAAACTTAGCACAAGATAGCAGATAATGAAGCAATGGATGTAAACACGAGACGGCTAAGTAAAATATAATGCTACACAACATGAAATTATTAACAAGAGTAAAAGCATCAGAAACCAAAAAAGTATGAACTATGAGGGAGACTGGTAGAGGGATATAATTCTCTAAGTTGAACTTGCTGGCTGGATCGACGTCTCCGTTTGCAGAGGATATGCAAGCGTGAACCCAAGTCCTCGGACTTAGTCTTCTTCTCCACGTTAGCTCAAGTTTATTGGAACTCAAGCCCAATCTCTTTTGGATATTCTTAAGGGGATCACCAAAACCCGTAAAAACTTGTAATGGTCAATTGATAGACTAGAAGCTCAACAATGACGCCCACCGGTTAGGAGATACCGAATCTCGAGGATCTCCGGAGGCTAGAATGTGCTCTTGCTCGATGCTCAACTAAGGTAGAACTTTCTCTCTTAAAGATGTGCTCAAGAACACAGACAGAAAGGGAAACTTGCAAGGTAAATAATAGATCTAAGATCTACAATTCAGGTCAAGTCATCAAGCCTACCGGGGAGGGGTGGGTGAGGGGTCCTATTTATGGGCGCACATAGGAATATGCTGTTTAGTCTAAGCATTACAATGGTCACTAGCTAGTGCTTCACAAAGTGATGTGCGCTGAAGCAACAACCACGTAGACCTTCACCAAAAGACATGAAGCTCTAGTTTTTTTTTGGGAAAACAGTTTTACATACACTGAAGCAATAGGCTCAACACTGGTTCTTTTGAAGAGGCATCCAAATATAACATGAGCTCAATGATACGTCTCAAACGTATCTATAATTTTTGATCTTCCATGCTTGTTTTATACCAATTGCTACATGTTTTGCATCTACTTTATATCACTTTTATACATTTTTTGGGACTAACCTATTAACAAGATGCCGAAGTGCCAGTTCCTGTTTTCTGATGTTTTTGTATTCCAGAAAAGCTAGTCTGGAAATATTCTCGGAATTGGACGAAACTACACGGGGGTGCCTATTTTTCCAGAACACGCCTGACGGAGCGAAGGAGCAGCAGAGGAGGGCCACCAGGGCCCCACACGCCACTAGGGCGCGGCCCCCCTCTGCCGCGCCCTGGGGTGGTGTGGGCCCCTCGGGGGTCCGCAGCCGCCGCCCTTTCGCCTACTTATTCCCCCCGACGCGAAAACCCTAAGTACCTGAGCAAATATCCACGAAAAGTTCCAGAGACGCCGCCGTCGTCAACCCTAGCTCGGGAGGGTTCAGAACCTCTTCCCGGCACCCTGCCGGAGAGGGGAATCGTCACCGGAGGCTTCTACATCGCCATGCCTGCCTCCGGAGTGATGCGTGAGTAGTTCATCCTTGGACTACGGGTCCATAGCAGTAGCTAGATGGTTGTCTCTCCACTTTGTGCCATCATGTTTAGATCTTGTGAGCTGCCCTACATGATCAAGATCATATTATTGTAATGCTACATGTTGTGTTTGCTGGGATCCGATGAATATTGAATATTATGTCAAGTTGATTATCAATCTATCTTATATGTTATTTAAGATCTTGCATGCTTTCCGTTACTCGTAGATGCTTTGGCCAAGTAGATGCTTGTAACTCCAAGAGAGAGTATTTATGCTAGATAGTGGGTTCATGTCTCCGTTTAACCTGGGACAGTGACAGAAAGTTCTAAGGTTGTGGATGTGCTGTTGCCACTAGGGATAACCTAACGATGCTATGTCCACGGGCATATGTGTTTGTTTACATTACGCACTTTACTTAATGCAATTATCCGTTGCTTGCAACTTAATACCAACGGGGGACTCGGATGACAACCCGGCGGTGGATTATTAGTCATAGATGCTGTTGGATAACGATCTATGTATTATGTCGTAATGCCCAATTAAATATCATAGTAGTCAACATGTCATGTATATGCATTGTCATGCGCTCACTATTCGTCAATTGCCCAGCTGTAATTTGTTCACCCAACATGTTAGTTATCTTTTATGGAGAGACACCACTAGTGAACTGTGGACCCCGGTCCATTCTTTTACACTGATTAAACAACCACAAACTGCAAACTGTTCCTTTTTCATTCTCTGCAATTTAATACTCATTTTCCACACCATACGTTTAATCCTTTGTTTTCAGCAAGCCAGTGAGATTGACAACCTCACTGTTTCGTTGGGGCAAAGTAGTTTGATTGTGTTGTGTGCAGATTCCACGTCAACAGTCCAGACTCCCTGCGACAGCTATTTTTCTGGCGCCGTTGACAACCTTCTGAAGAGTTGCTGCTCCTACTGGTTCGATAACCTTGGTTTCTTTCTGAGGGAAAACTTGCTGCTGACTACATCATACCTTCCTCTTGGGGTCTCCCAACGAACGTGTGTTTCACGTCATCAAGCTATTTTTCTGGCGCCGTTGCCGGGGAGTAGAAGCTTCAGCAGACTCCACTGTCTCTCCCGTCAACAGCTATTTTTCTGGCGCCGTTGCCGGGGAGACAGCAGTCTTCTGCAAGGGGAGTTTCACGCTTCCAATCTCTTTACTTTGTTTTTGTCTTGCTTAGTTTATTTTATTTTATCTTGTTTGCTTTCAATTATCAAAAACACAAAAAAATTAGTTACTTGCATTTAGTTTATTTTCAGTTTTGTTTTCTGTTAGTCATCATGTCTAGCCCTGTTCCAGTAGTAATGTCACCTGAAGAAGAGATCTTCACTTTCAAGCAAGGGAGTGAGGAGAGTTTTAAAGATGCTTGGTCTAGAATATCTGAGTCCTATGCTAAAACTGAACCTAAAATGACTTTAAGCCTGCTTCTTAGTAGCTTTTATTTTGGTCTTGTTCTTTGCTACAGATATGCTTTAGATGCTGTGGTAGGAGGAGATTTCCTTCGTTATGATGGGGATCAAGCTTTTAATGCTATAAAAAAATTGATTACAATTTCTAGCCCCCAATCACTAAAATTGATTTGGCTTTGACAAGCATAAGTGATAGACTTAACGCTCTTGAAACGAACATATCTGGTCTAAAAGAAGGGTATAATCAGATTCGTGAACATTATGATAATGTGCCAGTAAATTTTGAACCATCGGGATGGATTCCCTCAGTAAAAGTTGTTATAAATGGTGAAACTTTTCATTCTCGCTGTGATATTATGTCTGAATTCTGTTTAATGCCCAAGAATATTTATGATTCCTTAAATCTTTGGGAGCTTTCCAAATGCGAAGATTGTATAACTTTGGGTGATAATACTATTAAATTACCAAGGGGAGTAGCTGAAGGAGTATTTACAAAACTCTTAGGGATAACAATATCTATTGATTATCTTGTCATTGAATGTGCAGGAGTAGGACAAATTACGCTTGGAAGGTCCTGTTGAAACGCTTTGGAGCAATAATAGATGTGGGCCAAGGCACTATGAATTTCGCCTCTTCACCTATGTGTAACCAAGTATTTCCTAAAGATAAAGGTAAAGGTAAGAG
Source organism: Poa pratensis (assembly GCA_947311845.1). NCBI lineage: Eukaryota > Viridiplantae > Streptophyta > Magnoliopsida > Poales > Poaceae > Poa > Poa pratensis. Next base: position 70,701,778 of record CAMZMU010000020.1, read on the forward strand.
AGCTAAGCGTAAGAATGTTGATGCTTCTTCACTTGGTAATACTTGATGCATGCTTTGTGCCTAGCTAAAAGGCGTTAAAGAAAAGCGCTTATGGGAGGCAACCCATTTTATTTTTCTGCAATTTTTCTTTTATTGAGTCAAGGAGTTTGTTTACTTCTGTAGCAACTCCTTTGTATCTTTATTTTCTCGCATTGTTGTGCCAAGAGTAGCCTCTAATGATAAGATGATGCTTAATTTTGATTGCTGCGCAGAAACAGATTTTTGCTGTTCACTGTACGAAATTCCTAAAATCACCAGATTGTTAATTAAATCTGAAATTTTTGTGCGTAATCTTTATGAATGTCTGAAACTTTCATTAGTTCAGAGTTTCTCGATCTGAGCGTCGTAAGTGCCTCGAAAAAATTCGTCTTTGCGGACTGTTCTGTTTTAGACAGATTATGCCTTTTTATTTTTGCATTCTCTCTTTTACTAGTGTTGAGTGAAATTCTTTTTTGGGTGGAAGAGCTTCACATAACATCAGTGGCTGTAGCTAATGTTTAAAGTAACAAATCATATTGCGTCTTTACAGAACATGTGAATTTTTGATTATGCACTAACCCTCTAATGAGATCTACTTTGAGTTTGGTGTGACGGAAGTTTTCAAGGGTCAAGAGAGAAGGATGATATAATAGGATCAAGAAGAGTGAAGAGCTTAAGCTTGGGGAGGCTCCCATGGATCTCCCCAGCATATTTCAAGAAGACTCAAGCGTCTAAGCTTGGGGATGCCCAAGGCATCCCCTTCTTCATCGTCAAAATTATCAGGTCATCTCTAGTGAAACTATATTTTAATTCTTTCACATCATATGTGCTTTTCTTGGAGCGTCTGTGTGCTTTTATTTTCAGTATTGCATTTTATTTTCAATAAAGCTTGACTGGACCCTAGCATTCTTGATTGGGAGAGAGACACGCTCCGCTTTTTCATGAGAATACTCCTATTCTTCACTTATATTTGTTGAGTATTCATATCTAGCGCTGTTCAGCTTTTAGCTCTTGTTTTCATGTATCTCTTGTCAGAGCTATTAGCTTTCTTTTGTAGAAAGTACTCTCTTGCTTCACTTATATTTGTTTGGAGAGTTGATGAAATAAATTGATTGGTGTTTGGTTGGTTCAGAAAATGTTGCATGTGGTAATTGGTATAAGGAAAAACTTGCTTAATCTTGTAGATCACTAAAATGGATAACTTGATGCTTGTCAATTGTTTTGAGTTAACAAGTAGATCATGATTAAATTGTGCATCACATGAGTTAAGCCTATTAGTGAAGAACTACCGTAAAGCTTGTTGAAAATTTGGTTTGCATCGGTGGTACCTCTAAGGTCTAGATATTTTCTAATAACAGGGTTTGGTTAACAAGGAAGACGGTATGAAGTCTTATAACGTTTGCAATATGTTTGTCATATAAAACTTGGTGTACGGGTTGATATTCTTGTTTGCTTACATAACCTTGCTAGCCTAAACTCTGTACTGAGAGGGAATGCTTCTCGTGCATCCAAATCCTTGAGCCAAAATCCATGCCATTTGTGTCCACCATAACTACCTATATGTGGTATTTCCTTGCCACTCCAAGTAAATTTTTCATGTGCTACCTTTAAATTATTCAAAATGTTATTATTCCCTTTTTGTGTCAATGTTTACTAGCTCATGAGGAATTAGTGTGGTTATTCTTTATTCTATTTGTCGAGTGGACTTTTACACCTGGACTAGTGGCATATACATCCGCTTATCCAATAACTTGCAAAAAGAGCTGGCAACGGGGTGCCCAGTCCCAATTAATTACAACTTTAACCAATTAATTCTCTTCACACTTTTGCCCTGATTCATCAGTAAGCAATGACAAACAGTGAAATACCTGAATGTGTGTAAACCAAAGAGAAAGAGGGATGATCTGCCTTGCTGGTAGAAATAACGTCCTTCATGGGAGCCGCTCTTAAAAGTCCGTTCGACAGGTAGAATACTGTTCTCACCCGCTACCATTCGTTGACAATTAACAAACACCTCTCAAAAATAGATACTCCTCCATGGTATGTGATTGATGGAAGGCACCCGAGGATTCGGTTAGCCATGGCTTGTGTTAGCAAGGTTGGGAGGAGTATCAAATATTTTATGCAATCTCTATATGCTTTCAAAAACCTAAAAGCTCTAGCACATGATTTAATCCCTGCTTCCCTCTGCGAAGGGCCTTTCTTTTACTTTTATGTTGAGTCAGTTTTCCTATTCTTTCTGTCTTCCACAAGCAAACACTAGTGTCAACTTTGTTACAACATGCGTTATATGCAATGTATTGGACTTGTTATACTACTTTGTGTTGACAATATCCATGAGATAAATATGTTGAAGCAAATGCTGAAACTAAATTCTTCCTTTGTGTTGATTAAATACCTTTTGTTAGAAACTATTGCTTTATGAGTTAACACTTATGCAAAACTGTTTGATGCTTGTCTCGAAAGTACTATTCATGAAAACGTTTAGCTTGTGTGATTCATTGTTTACTCATTATCTATTTGGTAGCAAATTATAGACCATTGACTTGGATCACTTCATTCATTTACATGTGCCTTGCAATATTATATGATCAAGATTATGATAGTAGCATGTCACCTCAAAAATTATTTTTTTTATCGTTTACCTACTCGAGGACGAGTAGGAACTAAGCTTGGGGATGCTGATACGTCTCAAACGTATCTATAATTTTTGATGTTCCATGCTTGTTTTATACCAATTGCTACATGTTTTGCATCTACTTTATATCACTTTTATACATTTTTTGGGACTAACCTATTAACAAGATGCCGAAGTGCCAGTTCCTGTTTTCTGCTGTTTTTGTATTCCAGAAAAGCTAGTCTGGAAATATTCTCGGAATTGGACGAAACTACACGGGGGTGCCTATTTTTCCAGAACACGCCTGACGGAGCGAAGGAGCAGCAGAGGAGGGCCACCAGGGCCCCACACGCCACTAGGGCGCGGGCCCCCCTCTGCCGCGCCCTGGGGTGGTGTGGGCCCCTCGGGGGTCCGCAGCCGCCGCCCTTTCGCCTACTTATTCCCCCCGACGCGAAAACCCTAAGTACCTGAGCAAATATCCACGAAAAGATCCAGAGACGCCGCCGTCGTCAACCCTAGCTCGGGAGGGTTCAGAACCTCTTCCCGGCACCCGATGAATATTGAATATTATGTCTCCGATGAATATTGAATATTATGTCAAGTTGATTATCAATCTATCTTATATGTTATTTAAGATCTTGTATGCTTTCCGTTACTCGTAGATGCTTTGGCCAAGTAGATGCTTGTAACTCCAAGAGAGAGTATTTATACTAGATAGTGGGTTCATGTCTCCGTTTAACCTGGGACAGTGACAGAAAGTTCTAAGGTTGTGGATGTGCTGTCGCCACTAGGGATAATCTAACGATGCTATGTCCACGGGCATATGTGTTTGTTTACATTACGCACTTTACTTAATGCAATTATCCGTTGCTTGCAACTTAATACCAACGGGGGACTCGGATGACAACCCGGCGGTGGATTATTAGTCATAGATGCTGTTGGATAACGATCTATGTATTATGTCGTAATGCCCAATTAAATATCATAGTAGTCAACATGTCATGTATATGCATTGTCATGCGCTCACTATTCGTCAATTGCCCAGCTGTAATTTGTTCACCCAACATGTTAGTTATCTTTTATGGAGAGACACCACTAGTGAACTGTGGACCCCGGTCCATTCTTTTACACTGATTAAACAACCACAAACTGCAAACTGTTCCTTTTTCATTCTCTGCAATTTAAATACTCATTTTCCACACCATACGTTTAATCCTTTGTTTTCAGCAAGCCAGTGAGATTGACAACCTCGCTGTTTCGTTGGGGCAAAGTAGTTTGATTGTGTTGTGTGCAGATTCCACGTCAACAGTCCAGACTCCCTGCGACAGCTATTTTTCTGGCGCCGTTGACAACCTTCTGAAGAGTTGCTGCTCCTACTGGTTCGATAACCTTGGTTTCTTTCTGAGGGAAAACTTGCTGCTGACTACATCATACCTTCCTCTTGGGTCTCCCAACGAACGTGTGTTTCACGTCATCACTCAACCTAGTTCTTCATTTTTTTCTGCGTGCTAAGTCTTTAGAATTTTCAAATAGATTGCTACACGAAGTATGAGCCCAAATGAGCACGCAATTAAGGTTTCAAAAAATATGGAAATGTTACAAATTGGATATCTTTACAATTAAAACCCAAAAAAAACAAAATATAGCAAAATGATCACAAAAATAAAAGCCACCAATTTTAGCCATACAATCAAAATTTAAAAAACTGAATATTTCAAAATTCAAATTTCCTTCAATAAACAAAACTCTCTTTGAATTCCAGAAAAATCCCAAATTTGCACAATTCTCGAATGTAAATAAAAAAATATATGGAAATGTTACAAATTGGATAACTTTAAAATTAAACACCGGAAAAAAATACAAAATATGGCAAAATGATCACAAAAATAAAAGCCGCCAATTTAAGCCGTACGATCAAAATTTAAAAAACTGAATATTTCAAAATTCAAATATCCTTCAATAAACAAAACTCTCTTTGAATTCCAGAAAAATCCCAAATTTGCACAATTCTCGCATGTAAATGTTTTTAAATTTGAATTTTACCACACGGACCGGAAAAATATGACAACTATATTAACATACAAAAAAAAAGTTCACTACACATGGCAAACGATCAAATTCCAAAATACAGCATTTTACAATTTTGAAAGCATTTCAAATATAAACATTTAATAAACACAAAGAGAATTTGCATAAGACGAATATATCAACATGAACAAGAAAAAAAACACGGGCTGCTTATGACATGTCAACAAATTCCAAATTCGAATATTTCAAACTTTCAAATGCCTTCCAACTACGAGCATTCAGTAAACATAAACACAATTCAAACATAAATCACTTTTCTTGAATTTCAACATATTCAGATTCAACAAAAAATTTATCCTACATCTCCATATATTTATGCATATTCCATTTTAAAAAAAAACATGGTCCAACTAATGTCACGACTACAAAAATCGACACAACAAAAAAATTGGTTGCAAAAATATATCAAAATGCTCATAACAAAAATATAAGCAACACACCTAACCATTACAGTTTACGAGAAAAAAAATGGAGATTCTCTAAAATATATCAAAAAATAACCTAAATGTATTTCCCCTAAATATGTTTAGACAAAATTCATAAAATCAGTAGCTTTAGATACGAACTCATTTCAGCATTCCGCTTTGATAAATATTTGGAAACACGCAAACAAAATAACTTCAACAAAATGCTCCAACAAATAAATTGCAAACAAAATTGAACATTTCAAATTGCTGAAGACTTTAAAAAAATAAAAAATAATGCTCACATTTTAGTTTGCTAAGTATTTAGAGGTATGCTAAAATATATCACAATAGTTACAAAAAATACATGCAAAACAACTAAATATTCCATTTTGCTAAAAAACCAATGGAAATACTCTAAGATATATCAAGGTAATGTAAACGTTTTCCCCACTGACTACATTGAATCGAATTTCACAAATACTCACACACTGTACTCTCCCTAATTATGGAGTTAAAATAAATATTTACAACAAAATACAAATATATCTGAACATTCTAACTTGATAAATATCTGGATATACTCAGAAAAAAAAAACTTCAACAAAATGCTCAGGCAAACAAATTGCAAACAAAATTTGAACATATACCAGTAAATGAATTTCTACAATCAAAATTGACTTCCTCTAATTTTATGCATTCAATTTCATTACATTTCATGCAAATGGATGTATCTCTACAAAATCCCATCTGGAAAAAATGAAACAACACAACAAAATGCTCCAACAAAATAAATAGTAATATTTGTGTCAGTGAACAAAAAAAATAGCATTTAAAATTGATGAATATTTGATGAAAACCCTACCACACTTCCTCTTTAGAACAATTTCTAAAGCATGAAAGTATTTCCAATAAATACCCTCACAACAATAAATGCTGATTATTTGTATCAGACAATAAAAATTCATATTTACATATTCCACAATCTTTAATATCTTCGGAACCTACTCATTTTACAAACGCAAATTATTCTAATCTGAAAAACACCCCGATTTCAGCAAACTTCTTTAGCTGCAAACTTCTTTCAATTTCAGCAACAAAAAAAGTACAGCCAACAGAAAAAAATTCTATAAATACCCATCGCCAAAAAATATATATATATATATAAAGAGGTTACTTATTTTTCACAAAAGACGAATAAGTTCGAACAATTCAAATTGGCCTACATGTGCACAATTTTATGAGAAAAGCAATCATATTTCACCATTTCAACTCAAATTAAGTAAACCATATTCAAATATAAATACCTTTGCGACCTAAACAATTGCTCCCCGAATATCAGTACAGACAAATATAAACAAATTTTAATGTAGATAGTCCCATTCCCAAATTTGAATTCCTTACACTAAAAGATTCACGAATATGCCAAAAATATCAACATGACCACAATATCTACGTTAAACTTTTTTTTGTAAGCAACAAAATAACCATTCCAAATACTGTGGAACATTGTCCAAATTATTGCAAATCTTGGAAATTTAAAATCCTATACATAAACACCCGTTTGACACATTTACATCAATTTAGAATATATGTATCCCATAAATCTCCTTTAAAATCAAGAAAAAACTTCCTTTCAAGAAGGGAAGGGGGCTGTGAGGTCCGCAGCGGCGCGGCAACCTCCGCGTCGCACTGCTTCCGCCGCCGCGTCCGCATGCCGGAGTCGCCGTTCCGGCGACCCAGAAATGGCGGCGCCGCCACTCTCGAGTTCCCCGCGTCGAGGCGCTTCCACTGCGCCCGCCTGCGCGTCCCAGCTCGCCGTGGTTCGACGCCGGCGTCCACGCCGCCGCCGCGGCAGCTCCGCCCGTGGGCGACGTCATCTTGACGTCACCATGGACGTGGGCTAGGCAGTGGGCCGGCCTGCTTGCTGGGCGCCTGCCGCGGCCTTTTTTTTTCCCCATCCTTTTTTTTATTTTCTAGCACTTCTGAAACATGTGAGATATAGGTCCAAGACAATTCAAATAAATTTCCAAAATAATTTGTGACCTTTCCCAAGTTATTTAAATCTTGCAAAGTTCAAATCATACATAAATCTTCATTTGACACCTTTGCGTCATGCATAAAAGTATAAATTTCAAAGTTCCCTTTCAAAATACTCAATTCATACCAATTTCTAACAAATAATAAAAAACAAAAACACTCATTACATATACTTTGGAACCTTCTCCGAAATACTTCAAACCTTCAAAATTCCAAACAATACATACCATCTTATGTAAACAAATTCAAAGAAATGACAAGTGTTACAAAATCAAACTCTTTATATCTACCCATCACAAAAAAATTGTCAACAACATTTCAGAATGATCAAAAAAAAAAAACGGCCAACTTTTTGTAGCAGAATGCAAACATATTTGAACATTTCAAATTGGTAAACAATCAAAGATAAACTACATACATTTTCCTCTTATTATGTGAAGTTAAAATTAATATATACTCACACAATGCATTTCCTCTACTTATGTTGTTCAATCAAATACTTATTGCAACATAAATACATATTCCACCAAATCAATTAGCTGACTATTCGAACTACCCTAAAATACATCAAGATCCCCATAGAAAAGTGCTTACTGCTCTAGAATATATCAACATGCTCAAATAAAGAAATGCTAAAAATGTATGGAGAAAACAAACATGTTTTAATATTTCAACTCGCGAATATTCGAATAAAATCTAATTGCACTTCCTCTAAATACATGGAGTTAAACATATTAAATGCTCACACAATGCATTTCCTCTAATTTCAACTTGGTAAATATTTGCAAGTAATATGCACCCCTTCTATTTATATGTACTCCAATTTAAAAAACTTCTCTAATTATGAAATTCAATTGAATAAATGTGTATCCCCACAGATCGACTTCAATTGAATAAATGTGTATCCCCACAGATCAACTTCAATTGACTATTGAAAAGAAAAATAGAAACATTTTCCAAACATTTCTATTTGAAATGTACCAACATGCTCACAAAAAAAAAGTGAACTATTTGAGTCAACATACAAACATATTCAGACATTTCAAGTTGCTTAATATTTGGAAAACATCCAAATGCACTTCCTCAAATTACATAGGTTTTTTTGCACATTCCAATTTGCTTAAGAATTTGATGCACTCTAAAATATATCAACATGCTCACAAAATTAAATGCCAACTATTTTTTGCCAGAATACAAACAACTTTCAATATTCCAAATTGCTTAGTATTGGAAAAAGCATCCAAATGCACTTCTTCAGATTACATGTATTTCAATTTAATAAATACTCATACCATGCATTCTCTAACTACGGAGTTAAAATGAAAATTTATGACGAAATAAGAAAAAAAAAACAAGCAATTTAAATCGCTGCGTACTTGGATATACTCTACAGATCAAATTTCAACGGATTTTGGCATTTCGAACTACAACAAAATACATATTCTCTAACTATGGAGTCATTTTACAAATTTATGAAAAAATACAAACGCAACAAAATTCTACACTATATGAACAAAACCAATTTAATTCGGCCAAAATTTGAAAATACGAAAAGAAAAACACTTGCTTCAATTATATGGACAAAAAATATTTTGGTTAACAAAAAATATATACTGCACAAAAAAAACATCAAGGGCGTGCCGTGACGGCACGCCAAATTCAACTAGTCTTCCTCAAACATTGTCCACTTTCTTATACTAAAATTTGAGGAAGAATTGAGGAGCTACTAAATTTTACACTATTAACGCCAGATGGATTTTTGTCCACCCCTGGCCCACAGTCAGCCAAACAGTCCTATCCAACATACACTCCTCTCTCCTCTCTCTCTCCCTTGGTTTGGCATCGCGTTGTCTCGTTTCCACCAGCGTCGTTGTTTCTTATCGAATCTAGCTCATGGCCTTTGCGTGCTCCCTCATGGAGGATTTCTTATGGAGGAAATAAGAACATGGTTCATGGTTTATTTATCAAATCTCTCCCAGCCACGGTGGCACAAAATAATAAAAAGAAATATAAGTACGATCCATCCATAGGACTCACGTCCATAAATCCATACACCTAAATTTATAGGAAGCTACATCTAACACTCCTCCCAAATACCCTGGTATACCCTTGATATTAAGTGTAAAAATGAAGCATTTAAGTATTGAAAGATGATATGAAGTTGTGAATTAATCTAATCCTCTCAACAATAAAGCAATAGACAACTTCCCTTTTACCCTTATTGATGTAATTTGAGAAAGTACCAACCAACACAAGTGAATTTACCTTGTTTGTCACTAGGCTAATCACAATTTAGTCAAATCTAAGACAAACCATTCCCACTATTATTCTACCCACGTCAGTTGGCAATGTTTAGCACCAAGAACGAAGTAATAAATGCATCTACAAATAAATTAGAGTAAAAATAGCATCACATGTTTCGATATTTATTATATAAAACATTGAATCCACTATCGGAAATACATAGAGTGCTCTATCCCTTCGACCTCTCTCCACTAAAAACCTTGCCATGAGCGATGGATTGTCAAAATATTGTTTTAACACGCTTTTACCTGTTTTAGTGTTTGCTTGATTCAATTTTTTTCTATTTATGGCTAATTCTTTACAATAGATTATAAAAATAAGCACAACGCAACACAAGCTCAGCTTGAGAATTGCTGAAGTGGGATGTGCTGAGATTTCGTTGTGAAATGAAAACAGACAAAGGTTTGTTTCCTAATAGGGAAAGAAAAAACTGGCTGAAAGAGTCGGCTTATCATAATTTACCTAAATGACAAAAACAACAATATAGAAAGTAAAAATTAAATTCCATGCCATGTTGAACCCTACAGAATTTTAGAACACACATATCCGCAATTTTCAAAATAAATAAATATTGAAGGTAAAATCTAATGATAAAAAATTCTTTGTCGATACACAATTGTCCACAAAATATCTGCATGGTTTTTGGTCCTACAAACAAAAAGCTCTATATAAAATTTTGTAAGGAACAAATTCTTGAACCAGAGGCTATGTATCCATTGAGTACCTTTTTGTTGAGATTTGAGAAAAAAAGTTACTCTATCCATGAAGCTATTTATCTCTTTTGCATGGGCTCGCGCATTAGATTACTCGAAGAAAAGAAAAATGGTCTGTCATCTGAATCTGACAGTATGTTTCCGTCAAGCAGTGAACGGCACTTTTCGAGTGTTCGATTGGTCGCGATAAAGCGCTCAACGACGGCACGAGCTCCCCCTCTCCGTCTCCCAAAATCCGCAGCCGTAGCCTTCTCCTCTCCCCTTCCGCCCCTCGCCGGCTGCCGTGGCTTCCTCGCCGTAGTCGCTGCCGCCTCCTTCTCCTCCCCCATCTTTCAGGTACCGAAATCTCCTCCTCCGCCTTGTTCGTATGGTGGGGTTTCACCAATTCCCATCTCCCCACACGGGGTTTGAGAATTGGGACCTACTAGTTTTTAAATTCTCGAACACGTGGGAAGGCGGAGGTTTCACCAATTCCGAGCTCCGCGCCTCAGGGTTTGAGAATTGAGACATAGATTTAATTTTAGCCAAAGGGATCGGGTGTTGGGTGACAGCGAGGTGAGGTTTGGGATCGCGGTGTATGTAGGGTTCGATGTAGGGCGACCCATGTGCCCTGCGCTGATCTGGGGAACGCGGTTTAGGTTTTATACGGGATCATGGCATGTTATGGGGACGCAGTTATCTGAAATGGGTTCTTAAGCTCGATTGGAACTAGAACAGAGTTGTTCTTGCTTGGTAGAATTCCTGTTGTTACATAACTGTTCTAACTTAAGGATGTTAGAGTCCGATATGCACGTTCAAGGAGCATGCGTGAGTGTTTGAAAGGGCGCCTGCTCGTCAGCTGCAATTTACTAGAACATAGGTCTTGCATCATGAGTCCTGGGTATGAAACAGGGCTTGTTCCTGATGTTGATTTTCAATTCTATATGTTGGTTTTAAAATTCAATGGTGGCTGTGGTTTCTCACCAAATCCTTCTTATTTTGTGTCACCAGAAAATATGGATATACCAGAAGAGAATTTCACGGGACACGACGTGGGTGAACCGCCTCAAAATCTTTACGATGAAGAACAGCTGAATCCTTACAACGTGGCGGCACAGTATAACGAAGAGCCCGGTGACTCGTACAATGAAGAGCCTGGAAACCAATACAACAAAGGGCCTGGGATTACATATGTTGAGATGCAAGCAAATTTTCCCAGCGAAGAACCAGAGAATCAGTACAATGATGAACAAGCAAACACTTACCAGGAAGAGAATGCATATAATGGGGAAGTGAAGAATCAGGAAAACTTGCAGGTAGAGGCTAGTGATAAGAGATGGCCAGGTTGGCCAGGAGATAGTGTTTTCCGTATACTGGTACCAGCCCAGAAGGTAGGTGCTATCATTGGCCGCAAAGGGGAGTTTATCAAAAGGATGTGCGAGGAGTCTAAAGCTCGCATAAAAATACTTGATGGTCTACCTGGTGTACCAGAAAGAGCAGTAAGTATCTGTATAAATCTTGATGACAAGTTTATATTCTGATTAATTTAGGCAGCATGTTTTATTATGTCGGTGGTGGATTCATTTGTGATATTTTTCTGTTGATATTTTCATTTACAATGACAGTAAATCCGTATATTGGTCTATATACACTACAACCCAGTTTCTTAGCCACTCTGCCCCATTAAGCTATATTTGGATGTCTCACTAACCTAGCAGTTTGCGCTGGCAATTATTCGGTGTGCTCAATGCCTGATGAATTTAGTTGCAGTGCGGTGCTGTTGGCTTGTTGCTTATTGCAACCTAAAGCCTTATTCGAACATGGGATATAGAAGGATAAAATTTGTTTGTTCAGCAATAGATTTTGCGCTGCCGAAAGTTGAAATACAGCTGTTGATTGAGGCACTCGTTGTGAGCAAGAGCTTGCTTTTCTGACCAAATACCAATACAATAGTACTCATGCAACTATTAGCATGCCGATAACTAGTGTTAGATTTGACTGTTATATTAATTGGAACATCTACGATATTTACCAAATTTCTGTAACGATGAAAATATTGGAGCAACTAGCATCCTTGTTCTGCATCTCTGCGAATTATAAAAGTCATATGTGTTTGATGCAGAACAGCAGACTAAAATGGTGTTGGCCCCTAGTACCAGCTCCTTTTTAGGAAATGAACTGGTTATCTATTTTAAATATATAATGGATCACCAATTGATTGCGTAGTTTTTCACATGTAAAGAAATATATATAAGATTATGATTTAGGAATACCCTGTTTTGTCAAAGGTTCACATTGTAAATCTACATGAACTGTAAATGAGAATAGGTACCACGTTTTGGTATGCACATAGCTATATTTTGTATAGGCATGTTATTTGATTTCACATTTCGGTTATTCTTTTCTTCTGAACTTGTAGTAAAATCTTTGCACTCTGTTTCCTTGTATGAGCAGTCAAGATGCTCTATAATTTGTTTGAACTTACTTTATCTAAGGATAGCTTAATATCAGTTGTCATTTGTTGTTAAAAATTCGAAGTATACCTTCAATCAATGAACACAATCAATGTTTTTGTTTTCCTCTCCTGAATTATAAATTCATACTAGTACCACTCATGACATGGGGTATAACTGAAAAAGACTGATCAGATAATCAAACAAATATATCATCAATGATGCAATGTGGTATAACTACTTCTGAGAAAGAAGCCACATCATTGCTGCTTTCTGGTTCATTCTTGAGGCATCACTGACAGGATGTAGTTTTTATGATACACAGCACTATCACTTGGCTTACCAAAGATCAAAACTCTACTTGGTGTATCAAACACCAGAGCTATACCTGTTGTATAATTAATTCATTGTTCAGTATGTTCTCTGAAAGACCTAGTTGGGGCTATCCTTGTTCCTAAACTCCAGTTTAATACCTTAGTGAAAAGTCAACATGAGAAATATATTCAATTTCCAATATGAATCTAAAAAGTACCATATGCTAAAGTTTCCTAAAGAAAAAATGAGTGGCTCTAAAATTAACAAGAATCAAATTATACCCTTCCATCAAAGTCCCATATTGAATGGCGTTGATAATGATAACACAAGTGAATGTTTGCAGGTTGTGACTGCAGTCTAAGGACCCAAATCAAACCTGGTGTCCAAAGGACATGGTCTTGAAAGTTCAGTTTTGTGCTCCTCCGCTGCAAATTCGGATATAGGTCCCTTGAGTCTTGGATGAAGATTCCTTTCCAGATACTTCCTATATTATCCGGTAATTCCACGACCTGATAGATTTTGAACTGAAAGGAGATCACTGGGACAAGGTTTTCCTACCTGATTGGATGGAAATCATCATTCAAATGAAGACAAACGGCTAAATACGAATTTTAAGGATAAACATGTGCAAGTACAACGGAGTTTTATACTACAAGTGAACGTGAAACATACTACATACTTTAAAATTAGGCTGCATAATGAATTTGTTGCTAATTTATCATCAGACCAAAGTAAAAACAACATGCATCTTGGAAAATGCCATGGGCATCCTTTTCTTTGTTTGCATCTTTCTGGAATTAGCCTAAGTGTTTTGCTAAATGAACTATCATGGTATTCGAATTCCCGACAAATGACTGATATGTTCTTAAGCGACTTGAAAAGATGTGTCTATTCTTCCTTCACAGGGCTTTAAGATCTACTGCATAGGATATACAGAAAGCCTGACCATTAAAAAATTAACGTGGAAAACAACACTCGTTATGTTGCTTTTGTATTTTGTAAAGAAGCATGCTAACCTCAACAAGAAATTGCAATCTATTGATCACCCATACTTGCTGAACACTGTTCTACTGTTGACTAGATCTGTAGGACAAACTACTCTGTTGAACTTATTGGTGTTCTTACGTGTGGATCAGTACCAGCATCAGATGCATATGCGGCTGCGCCTGAGCAGCTGACTGCTAATTTTTCCATCCTTGATATAACTTAAATAAAATGATTTTCACTAGGAGATTCATTGACGATAGTACGGAACATTATTATCTGCAGCGTTAAGCAAGACAATGTACACTTCTTGATAATCCTTATTTAGGCTCCTTATTTTTTACTCTAGAGTAGAAAACATATTCTGATTGTTTACTTTATATGTGTATAGATAATCTTAACGAAATATGCTTGTGGGATTTACACATAATTTCTTGCATTAGCAGTGCTTCACGGAGAAAAGTTTGGAAACTAAAGCATTCTTGATGTAACAAAACCTAATTACGATACACCCAAGTTATATTTTTACGTGTTTTATGTTATCCACGTGTATACTTCATTCATCAAGTTCGTCTGGGTCTAATTATTTGTTTCTAAATCATTACTGCATTATGTAATTTCATGTTGTACTCTTAAAAAAGTTGTCTCTAAGTGTGTACTAATTACTAACTTAGTGAACAATGTCGATTTTCCCATTTATAGGTAATGATTTCATCAAAGGATGAGCCAGATGAACCCGTATCTCCAGCTATGGATGGGTTACTTAGAATTCATAAGCGGATAACTGATGGTTCAGATGTTGAATTTGGTCAGCCTCAACCGGGTGCTAGTAATATAGGACCAACACGACTACTAGTGCCAGCTTCCCAAGCTGGAAGCCTTATTGGGAAGCAAGGAGCAACAATTAAATCCATACAAGATGCTTCAAAGTCCGTTGTCCGTATTGTTGGTGAGGCTTTTATATTATTTCTATGTTCATGTGCTAGATTCTTTCTTCTGAGTATATATTTGTCACTGAGCATATGCTTGTCTTGCGACTTTGTTACGCGCTGATCAAAATAAGGGAAATAAGTGATACTTATCTTAGTGTTGATACATTGGCCCACATAAATGCGCATGCTTCATTTGCTTCTTCAGTACAAAGATTAGATGCTTATTATAGCTCCATGCCTGGGCACAAACCATTCTGGTTAGCAAGGAAACTGGCCTGCTCGGGATTCAATTCTTAACTCTGAAACACTCAGTTGATACCAGTAATTTTAAAATTGGGAAATCACTCCGTCACACGAGACCGTCGTGGTGTTTAGCTGGTTTTTGGTGACGTGGCATTCCGTTAAGCTTGGATATACTGACATGACTTTTCTCAAACCATGCATGAGAGCTGCATGCGCTAAATTAATATGCTGACATGACAATCAAATCAGTTGAATGTTACTAAGTCACAATCACCAAATACAATGATAAAACTAACTGTAGGAGTACTGGGTACCAAATACTTGGACACTTGGTTTCATAGTTAGGGTGATTTTCAGACTTGGGCAATAGTTAGGGGTGGGGGTTTGGTGTGAGGATCAAATGATCTAATCGTCGTCAAAACAACCCAGTTCTGTTGTTTCTGTTACCTCATATGATTTGGGAACTTGAACCTTCCTTTTGCTGATAGGCTGTTATAGAACAACTTATCATTACTATATTATAGATTCTGAACATTTACCTCCCTCATTTTTCAACATGCTCAACTGCTTATTATTATAGCGCTTAACATTTTCATTTCTTTGGAGCTTCGGTTGGAATGTTGATATTCACATGGGATACTTTTATATTTTTGCAAAAGAGGCTACATAGCATCAGCAATATTATGCTGTGTGCAGTTTTTAATTTACTGTTACAATTTTCTTCTCAGAAAATGTGCCCCCTGTTGCATTAAATGATGATAGAGTTGTGGAGATACAAGGTGAGCCTCTTGGTGTTCACAAAGCAGTGGAACTGATAGCAAGTCACTTAAGAAAATTTCTTGTTGACCACAGTGTTCTCCCACTATTTGAACAGCAAGTAAGTTAGATTTCGTTTTGGCAGTCTTCCTATAAATAATAAGTTTCTTGTACACAGCATTTACAACCATAATTTTCTACAGATGAAAATGCACAGTGTACAGAGAGAGCAACCAATGCCAACTCCGCAGCATTGGGCCCCTCCTCAACCCTGGGCACCTCCTCCAAACCTTCCTCCTGGTGGTCCAGGTTATGGTGGAAACCCACAGTTCATGCCTCCAAGGCCGCAAGACAATTATTATCCCCCTCCAGATATGCCGCCTATGGAAAAGCAGCCGCACTTTGGCATTTCTGCATATGGACGCGAGGCACTACCAAGTGGTGCTTCCGGCAATCAGCCACCACCGCATGTGGCTTCTCAGGTTAGTTATGTTGCACGCCTGCATTTGACCTAAGACGATCGGTGCTTTTGAATTACTGCCTGCTGGCACATACTGATTTTTTGTGTATCTTCAACAGGTACATAACATGCAAATTCCTCTCTCCTATGCTGATGCTGTGATTGGGGCTGCTGGTGCTAGTATAAGCTATATCCGTAGGCACAGTGGTGCAGCAGTGACTATTCAAGAAAGCAGAGGTGCACCCGGAGAAATGACCGTGGAGATAATTGGGAGTGCATCCCAAGTTCAAACTGCCCAGCAACTGATCCAGGTATGTTTTCTCCATATCTTCTAACCTGTTGTGTACTTGCACTACTATCCACCAATGTTATTCATGATTGGTGACCGATGCATTTCATTGTGCGTTGATATTGCTGCCATTTCTTATTTTTGATACCATTTTAGAAGTGCTACAACTGGAGTGCACCATACATGTTTGTACTAGTGCATCATAAAGCTCACTGTTGGCCAACTAATTTGTTTCATTTCTAAACCATGTTGTATAGATATGAAATGTGATAGAGGCAACAGGGATAGGAAAAACTGTTGGAATTATAGGGGAATGTTATAGTTGGTGGTATTTTCATTTATGTATGCTGATAACATTCAGAAAACAAACTATGGACGGTCAAATAAAAGTTTTAGATGATGATGTAGATAAAGAAACCACCGGGCAGTGTATTTTCAAGTGTTAATAAGATTGAGAAAGAGGGCATAGTGTAGTGTCGAATCATAGAAACTCCATTGAGCAGCAAATCACTCCACCACGAAAATGCGTCTTCCGCTTACGTGTATCAACAAAACAACGGCCTCTGCCTGGCCAAAGTAAGAATCGTTGCAAAGAGTAGTTAATGGAAGTACACATTCAAATTGCTTTTGCTAGTTATGTTTATGTTGCAGCCATCTTTGGAGGGGCTGAACATGCTTCCCGTCTTCCTTTTAAGTTGACTGGTTGCTATGGCCCATTGCTTGCAGAATTTCATGGCGGAAGCTGCTCCACAAAGCCGGCCACCGGCTTCTAACCCTCCTGCTCCGCCAGTTGATCCGAGTTACAGCTCTTACCCACCACCATACGGAGCAACCTATGGATCTCCTCCCATAGGTGCAGGGCCTGCTCCTCACAATGGCGGGGGCTACGGTGGTGGCTCCTACCATCCCAACTATGGGTACTAGTCGGAGCAATTGTTAAGAAAATTTTATTGTCCAATAATTACATTCATGGATTCCTGCCGGTGTCTAACTGTATCAAACCAGTCTTGTGTCGTGTATGGTCAGTCATTGACATGTGATCTACCTGAGCTTAATCACTGCATAATTTACTTACTGAGCTGAGTTGCAGCAAATTAATCCAAATGCTTGAGGACTGAATTACGTAGCTATCGTGGCCATAGTAGCGATAGCTTGCGGCCATCTGTCTGCAGGACGGGCGCAGTTTCAAAGGGCATATCATCGCTGAAATCATTTTTTAGTAGAATACAATGAAAAACCATTAGGCTTTGCAGAGCTTCCTCACAGGGTTAGATGAATTCAAAGTCTAATCCATATCTATGGCAGAGTTCCAAAAAACATAACCACATGCATTGTGTATTTACGTACAAAATTGACTATACATGGAGTCATCGAATTTGTTTTCTGAAATTGTGCTAAATGTGGCGACGTTGATTCCAGGCACAAGGTCGGACGCACCACACGCGTTTGTCATGGTTTGACGTTCTCCTGGTTGGCACAAAAGTCAGCTGCACGTGGCTTACAAAATTAAGCCGAGGGCGAGGGCCGAGGGGTAAGCGCTGTGAGGAATCGATTAAAACATGAGGTGTAGTTGGTGCCGCAATTTTGGAGTGTACTACTGCCAAGTAAATTTATCAAGCTTTTGTTGGGTTTCATTCCGAAAACCATTGGATCTGTTCGTCTAGAGATCGGGGATGCTTCACTGGATCTCCATTCTGAAAACCATTACGTTTTTCCCAAAGGAACCAAAAAGCAATGGCCAGGACAATCAGTTGTTGTGGTGATGATCAAGACATGAAATCAAAGAGCCACACTCTCGAACTGACAAAACTGATTTTCCCAATTTGGTCTCATACCAGATTTTCAGTTATTCCCAAACCTCGCGAGCAAACTTATAGTATGAGCAACCTGTTCCTCGCGGCTGCAGAAGATGCATTCAGCACATGCTGGGATATTACGCCGCTGAAACTGCTAACCTGAAGGAAGGCAATCATGCGAACATCGCCAGAGGGTAGTTTTCATTTTGCCCAGTGCCGTGATCTTCCAGAGCTTCTTCCAAGAGCTCTTTTCCTACTCCATATCAGATGAGAGCGAAAGCCCCCTAGTGGGCACACTGCGGGTGCGATCGCCAGAGGGTAGTTTTCATTTTGCCCGGTGTCGTGATCTTCCAGAGTTTCTTCCAAGAGCTTGTTTGCTATTCCATACCAGACGAGAGCCAGAGGCCCCTATTGTGGTCCCATGACGAGGAAAGTAGCTAAACGAGCTGACCCATGGCGGGGGAAGTTCATGTCCTCGGCCGCTAGGCTGACGCTGACCAATGGGTGTCTTTCGAGCCTCCCCTACATGCGATGGGGGTGTGTCTACTCGGAGACGGGGTGCACAAGACTATGGACAAACACCGCTCTCGATTCTTTTGGGAGAGTAACGGCGCCAAACGCAAGTACCACTGGGTACGTTGGTCGGCGGTCTGCCAGCCTAAAGCCTTGGGGGGCCTAGGCATCATTGACACCAAACTCATGAATGTTTGCCTTATGGGGAAACTTATGACCGGTCAACAGGGGTTGTGGGCGGAGGAGGAATAAAGACCTCCTGGTTGACTCACATGGTTTCGGGTCACAATTCTGGAATGCTCTTCATAAAGTGAAGATGCTGCTTTGTTTGGGGGCAAAGCACAATATCCGGAGCGATGGGTCAACGAGATTTTTGTTTGACTTGTGGCAGGGGTCGGGGCCCTTTAGAGAGATATTTCCTTCTCTCTTTGCCATCACTCTGGACCCTAGCGCCTCGGTTGCGCAGGCCCACCAGGGCGGGGATTGGGCCATCCCTTTTCGCAGAGAATTTGGCCTGGCCGAGATGGTGAAGTGGAAGAACCTTCTGAGGGAGATCGCTCCCACCCAATTCTCTGAGGACGCGGATGTTCTAACCTGGTGCCTAGAGCCTTCCGGATCCTTCTCGATCAAGTCCTTATGCCGCAAACTGTGCCAGGGTAGACCCCGTAAGCACTTCAGTGTTATCTGGGGGATTGCCATCCCCCTGAAGATACGTGTCTTTCTTTGGCAGTTGATAGTGAAACACATTCCCTCCAACGATAACATTAGCCGAAGACATGAACCTTCCATGACAGGTGTACCCTCTATGATGATTTTGAGGACACGAACCACATCTTCTTTGGGTGCACGCTTGCCAGTTCCTTTGGAGCGTAGTTAGGGAATTGTTATCCTGCTCCTGGAACCCCTCATGTTTCGCGGAACTCTACAGATTAGTTCACGGGTTCAAGTGTCAGTCACGATGGGTGTTGTGGATTTTTTGTGCCGCCCTTTGTTGGACGCTTTGGAACACGAGGAACAAATTCACGATTGAGGGAATCTTCCCTTCACAGCCGGCTGATAGCCTCTACAAATTGGCTATGTATTTACCGGTGTGGAAGCCAGTAGATAGACGACATGACATAAGAGTTTTGGAGGTGGTGATCGACAGGATCTACGTGCTCCACGACACTATCCGAGATCGGGACTAGTCTCTCCCTCTCTCGCCTGCCGCTAGTTATCGTAGTGCCTACGGGCTGTGTGCACCTCGCTCCTTGTTTTGAG
Organism: Poa pratensis; assembly: GCA_947311845.1. Lineage (NCBI taxonomy): Eukaryota > Viridiplantae > Streptophyta > Magnoliopsida > Poales > Poaceae > Poa > Poa pratensis. Next base: position 70,721,942 of record CAMZMU010000020.1, read on the forward strand.
CCGAGGGTGTTGATGTAGCCTGCGTGCCACCTGGAAGTTCTTCTATGTTTGTGTGACCTTGAGTTTGTCACGATGTATGACCTAGCCGGATGGCTTTATTAATTTAAAGCTGGGCTCCGCTTGAGCCTTCCGTCTAAATAGAAAAATGATCAAGATAGCTTTGGTGTTAATTAAGTTTCTTCTGAATTGCAGGTTCCCAAAAGCATCTTTTACATGCCATAAAATATGTTCGCTTTTACTACACATGTCCTTCTGAGGCTGTCTCTGTTCTGTTGGAGTTTTTCCAACTTGATGCCCCAGAAATCTCGGATAACAGTGATGTGCATCAAACTGTGATAGTTCCCATTTAACTCACTCGTCTGATGTTCAAAATCAAATATCAAATGGAGAGATGAAAAAATATCATAACAAAACTATCCGAAAAAGAACCAAGAGTGCTTCTTGTCATACTAAAGTCGGTGATTGCAATGATTGAGACCAGGGACGACCTCAAACACAAAGGTACTGCTCTTATAGTGACTATCCTGTTTTCAGTTTTCTACCATCTCTGCGACCTTTTTTTTTGCGAGAATTCTGCGACCTTATTTTCTTGATTTATATCATGCTTTGCTTCACATCACAATCCTGAAGTGGAAGGCTTGCGATATTTTATTTTATCGTTCAGACATGATGCTATTTCCATTTCATGGCTCTTGTAGAGTTTTGTTTGAACAAATATACTGGTCTTATTTATTCTGTTATATGTATAGGTGAATTATATGCATGCCTTCCAGCTGAGTCGTCAACACTCAACAATGAAAAACTTGCTCCCTGTTTCTGTGGATTGTCACAAGCATAAAAGAGTTGAAGGACTCTGGCCGTATTGGACTTGTACACGAGATAGGAGTACTCTCTTCGGACAAGAACGCGGTCCCTCGTTTCTGTCTTGCAAAACTTCTGCACAAGTTCCTGAGTTTGTCCGTTATAGGTGAAGGATGCATTGCAGATGCAGCACTACTGCTGATTAAAATGGCAGGCAATAATAACGTGAAGGAGAAATTGAGAAAGCTTCCTATGTTGTTAGTGCAAAGTCACCAAAAGATCGTACTCTCATTGAATCCATAATCATGATGAATGGGCAAAAATCAGTTGAAGGCGCAACAAAGAATCTGGAAATGTTCAAATCGCAGTTGAGGGAACCACATAATGCATGTTTAGCAGAAAATGGCACCGAGGGAACTATTAACACAAGCTTGCCATAGAAACGTAATAAGTGGTCTACAGCGAAGTCCTGGACTACCTGTCCATTAGGCATGATACCCTGTTCATATAGTTCAACTGCTGTTCTTCCTTCCCTCGATGTCATCGATCATGAACTGAAGGATGAGACAGCAGCACATCTAAATTTTGAGCATGATCGTTGAGACCGAAACGTTTGATTGTTATTTGCACCCTAAGAAGAAGCTGGATAATGAGAGCATTCAAGAAATATCAATATCACCGCATGAAGATGGGATTTCTGATATACCAGAAGTGACCTCTCCTGTGAGGGGTACATCACTGGTTGGTGGCGTGGGAAAGAGGTGACCGAAGAAGAGTTGCCCTGCATAAAGTCAAGCATGCAAATTTTTGCTGTAAATATTGGCTAATTGTTCTCCCCTCGGTAGTAAAACAATTTTGTTGTGTAAACGACCAAATGATAGCCTTTAAATGGCGTATGGAAGAAACCCTCTGCATCCAGGTTTTGCTTAGTTTCTTCACTATATGGGACAACACACAACAGAGATTGTTGTTGCTATCATTTGCAGAACCTTTTTGCCATGAGTAAGTAAAATATATGTCTTTGCTCAGCGTAGATTAGTGAAAAGAGATGGGGGAGATGAGAAAGACGGAGATCCATGTTGGAAAACTTAAATTCCTGGTGAATAGTACTCCAGGAGAAAGAGCGGAGAGTAAACTCTGCTCTCTGCTCAATTACCTCAACCCTATGCCAGAGATCAAGGTACAAGTGATGTTTTGACGTGGAAGTTGACTGCGAAGGGGGTATATTCTCCAAAATCTGCGTACAACATTCAGCTACTGGGCCGAACTGAATGTGTCTTCAAGGAGTTGATCTGGCAGATTAAAATCCCAGGAAAGATAAGGTTCTTTGCTTGGTTGGCCATCCAAGAAAAATGTCTAACTGCCGACAACCTAGCTAAACGCAATTGGCCTCACAACTCTCTCTGCTCCCTTTGCAACCTGGGATTTGAGACTCCCTCTCACCTTTTTGCCTCCTGCCCGTTCGCCACTGGAATTTGGGGTTATTGCTTAACCAGGTTCAATTTCTCCATGGACTTGATACCTGCACAGAACCTAAGCAGCCTGCAAGAATGGTGGCTAAATGCTCTGAACAGCCTAGAAGCTCAAAGGCGAAGCCATTTCTCATCGCTAGTCATGACGGTGTGGTGGTTCATTTGGCGAGAGCGCAACGACAGGATCTTCAACAGCAAGAGCACAAGCTTTTTTGAGGTTTGTGACAAGATTTACACCGAGTTCGCCACCTGGGCGAAAGTGGGACTGAAAGGAGCCTCCTGGATCGGCGCGTTGTAGTTTTACTATGCTTTTTCATCACTGTTTTTAAAATTCCTGTGTTGTAAATTTCTGTAACAGAATACTCTTTGTGTTGCCTCATCCTCTTAATAGAAAAGATCACAGCGCTCGCTGTTATCGTCAAAAAACTCTGCTCTCTGCTAAGAGCACTGGCTGCGGAAACGCTCTATTTACCCTGGAGGAAAAAATCATCCCGTGGCTCATCAAACACCTAGTACTACCTTCAATGCAAATTACAAGGTCGATTTCATTTCGCTAAGACAAAGATTGTCCACGGATTACCCTACCAGAATATGATTTATGTGATGCAAAATCATGATCATAATTACTTCTGAATACAAATCTAGTGACATCAAATTTATGTCATGTAAATTACGTGTGCATAGAGTAATTATTGAATATTGCACCTATATTTTGGACTGAGAGGAACAGTTCGTGGTACTCTTTTTGAGGGGTAGGAACTATTTGTAGTTGTGGACTATGTTTGTGGCTGGAGAAAACCCTTTGACACGGGTACTACTGGATACCTAGTACATATTAGACATGATGTACTAGGAGAAATACTTCCGCACTTGCTACTCTAATTCCCGATGCATCGCAATCGCGTACACATCCAGCTAGCTACGGGATAAGGGTGTGAAACCTCCCTCTTCACTTTCTGATCCAATTCTAACATCAAGCTGATCCACTCTTCATGTTCCTCCCTCGATTATCCTCTTTGTCTCACGTTTGTTCTTACTATTTCACTCTTAATATGATTGACGCAGAGAAGGAAATATATATCTACATGGTTCGGTGTGCTGGGTAAATCAGCCTCTAGTGGATCAACCACTATTTTAAGTAGTAGTAATAGCTGGCCAGCTCCTTCCAACATTTGAGACTTGAGAGTACACTAGTACACGTATCATACACGACGCTGGGCAGGGCAGAACATGTCCAGATATTTTCATGTTCTGTTCTTTAAACTCCGGTTGGTCAAACTTTTGTTGTGTTTCATTAATTCCTGTCGGCCGATTCCTAATTCCCGCGTGAGCAAGACTAATTAATGCTTATTGGTTGCCAGATAACTCATCTGGTGCGTTTCTATCTACCCAAATGTGCATCGATCTCTATAAGTACACGAGTCTCACAAGCTAGGAAGATGGTCACGCTTAGCATGCTGGCAAGTGGCAACATCCATGTAACGATGCAAGTTGGACGGGCCTGCCACCAAGCCAACCTCCCGTCCCGTCAGCAAAATGCCCATCTATCCCGCTTGGGGTCCCGCTTCTCCCCGACGTGATTAGCGCTACAGTCCCACCAATCGCATTCAGAACCCGCGTCGTACAAATATGTTCTAAAAAGAGGTCGTTTGTGGATCTGGACGTAATCCGGCTGGTGATGTGCACGTTGATTGACGAGTCCCACGAGACCTATGTGTCCCACTTTTTAAATTCCTCTAATCCCGTTGAATCCCGACTGATAAATTAGTCGGGAGGTGGGATATCCTGTTCCTGTATATGTGCAACTTGCATCATTACAACCATGCATGGTCCTGGTAGCCATCGCGGTATCGTCGTCCGTCGTTGCCGGGAGGCTGTCACGGCAGCACCGTGATTGGCGTCCAGTCGGGAGCATTACAGGATTCATAGAAGAAATGTCAAGCGGTCAAAGTTGGCACGGCCCGATGAGCTTGCGCTTCTCTTACCGAGAAGGCCTTGCTCATCGACGAGCCAAGTGATGCCATGGAGGTCGACGAAGGGCTGGTCCTCCAGGGTGACGCGCTGATCCCACGGGAGAAACACAGTTTCAGCTGGAAAAACAAAATCAAGATAGCACAGACTCAATCACTCAATGTAAGTAGTGTGCGATCGAATTCCAGCTGGAACTAGCTAACGACCTTGACACGTATCAGGCGATCAACGAACCAACCAGACGTGCCACTGTTTATCAGTTACAGTATCATCCAACAATTCAAAATACGGACCACGAAGTATATCTTTGTTCTAGGTCGCATCACGCCTGTATAAGTAAACTGGTGACCACTGCCCACTGAACGGTGTGGCCACCTTTGCTTAGATATTTGCGCGTGTGTCAATTTCGAAATTGAATGGAATGTGGTGTTGGAAATATCCCGGTCTCTACAACAAAGCAACGCCTCCAGGAACCTGATCTACTGCGACCTGTTTGGAAATGTACAACACAACAACGGTATGTAGAACAATTTTGCTGTAAATATTGCTGACCGAAGAAGAGTTGCTCTCGATAAAGTCAAGCATCTAAATTTTGCTCTCCCATCAGTAGTAAAACAATTTTGTTCTGTAAACGACGAAGAAATGATAGCCTTTCACTGGGGTATGAAAGAAACCCTTTGTAACCAATTTTTGCTTAGTTTCTTCACTCTATGGACAACGGGCAAATAGCTCCTGTGCGACGTTTTTTCAGGAAATTGTCCAGGATGCGACGACGTTGGCTGAAATAGCCCTGGTGCGTGGGAATAGATCAGACAGGACTAACTGATAAAACGGTTGTCTGACTCTTAACGGAGGCTGAGATTAGGTTAGGACTTGGCTGGTTATGTGCACCTCTCCGACAGGTGGGATCCACTCAGTTGCCACGACACCGCACAGACCCGAGTAGACCGTGCTCCACTCCCGCTCGACCCGCCTGTGCTCGACGGCGCCGCCCTGTGTCAGCGGCAACGATTTCTACTCGCCAGCTGTGGAGCGCCTTTCTCGGCGGCGGCGCAGCTTTCGCTGGTGAGTAATTTTGCAACCCTACTCTCGTTCCCCCTCAATTTTGGATGCGTCCATGGCCTGAAGCTCTCGTTTCCCGGCAGAATCTCGTTTCCCGGCCGATTTGAAATCAGAGAAGCGTGGAGAGGTGCGCGTGGATTGAATGAGATGGAGCCCGAAGAGAGTTCAAATCGGTAATGCGCACCCTCTTCTAGCTTATTTTGAACTCGATTTGGTTCTCGTCCCCTGCACCCCTAGCTGACTGCCGCTTCCCGCCCGCCATTGACAGGGGAGATTCTGCACCTAGCTTCGAATTTACAGTTGAATTCTTTCCTTGTAAGGCCAAGCTAGGTGATGGTAGCGTTCGAAACATTAGAGAGACACGAGAGTTATTTGGGAGGTCAAATGTACAGATATTGATCCCCAGGAACTTCAGCGCATGGAGGAGAAGGCAGTGAAAAATTTGGTGGAGAGAATTGGGGAGAGCATTATTTGGGGTCCAGATCAAGAGGTGTCACTGCTACGGTATGCTGATAGGGAAAACACTTATGTCCGAATTGAGGATGGAGAAGATATAGTTAATGAAATTGATCGACAAGAAGGTTGGACAAGCAAAAAAGTAACCATTTGGGCAGAGCTCATTGATCTGAACCGAGGTTTCAGGGTTGGTTATGTGGGATCAAAGATGGCTTCACACAGATGGAAGATGCTGAGTGGGCTGCAGAGAAGCAGATGTTCTTGCCAATGCTTACTGAACTGACAGTGATATGTGAAGAAACAGGGGCTGCTACAGATGCAGAACAGGATGCCATGGTGCTAGGAAGGTTGTTGTTGATTGGAATTTAGTAGAATTAGCTGAACACACAGATTTGGTCATTGCACCAATAGCCGACACTAAGATGGCCGAAATGTTTGGAATTCTAGTTGATGACAGAGATAAGGAGAAGGATGACACTACTTTGCCTGCTGATGCTAACGCAATTCAGGCCATGAAGAAGTGGATGGAGAGTTGATGTTAGATGCTGCAGATGATGTAGATGATGCACATGCTGATGAGCTAGTGCATGTGTATGACAAAGACAACCCTGGCATTGAGGTGGGGAAGATGTGGACAACATGGATGAGTTTAGGATGTGTTTCAAGACCTATGCAGTGAAACATGAGTTTGAGGCCAAGACTCTGTGGACTGATCGAAAGAAATTTTATGCTAGGTGCCAAGGTTATGATGGAGGTGCCAACCCGTGCAAGTGGTACATATCTGCTAGACGATAACCTGATGGCCATACAATCAGGGTAAATCAAATCCCACATGAGCATACATGTATTAGCAGTTCACAGAGAGTTTCAAGGATGACATCACAGCTTTGGATTACACAAAGATTACTCCTATTTTAGCCAAGACACCAAACACTACACTGAAGAGACTTAAAGTTGACCTGGAAAAGATGTATCCCATTGTGCTGAGATATACCACAGTGTGGAAGGCAAAACAAAGGGCAATGAAAGAATGATATGGTGATTGGGCAAATACATTTAGGATGTTGTATAGTTTTAAAGCAGAGGTGGAGAAGAGGTCACCTGGCAGTGTGGTGGAGATAGATAGTGAGGTAAAAGAGGATGGCAAGGTTTATTTCAGCAAAAAAATTATGTGTTTAAAGCCTTGCATAGATGGATTTAAAGCAGGGTGTCGTCCATATTTGAGCATCGACTCATCTTTTTTGACTGGAAAGTGGAATGGTCAGTTGGAAGCATGCAATGCTCTTGATGAACACAACTGGATGTTTCCTGTTGCCATTGGATTGTTTCAGTCAGAGACAGAGGCATCATGGACATGGTTCATGATGCAGTTGAAAAGATGCCTAGGGCCAGCATCACCTTTGGCCATCCACACAGATGCATGTAAAGGGCTAGAAAATGCAGTCAAGATTGTTTTCCCTCATGCTGAGCAGAGGGAGTGCTTTGGCCATATGTGAATGAATCTGATAAAAAAATTCAGAGGAGAAGAATTTGGGCGCATGTGGCCGGCAGCAAGATCTTACACCACACAGACACATTCCTATCACCTTGGTAAGATAATGGCAGCATGTAGTGAGAATGATTTTGCTTCATGGTTGAACACCTACCATTCTCTGTTATGGTATAGGTCAGGTTTTAATACTGCCATCAAGTGCGATCATATCAACAACAATTTGGCAGAAAGTTTCAACAACAAGGTGAAGGAGTGATGTCTACGCACGCTTCTATTCCTGTAGACAGTGTTGGGCCTCCAAGAGCAGAGATTTGTAGAACAGCAGCAAGTTTCCCTTAAGTGAATCACCCAAGGTTTATCGAACTCAGGGAGGTAGAGGTCAAAGATATCCCTCTCAAGCAACCCTGCAATTAAGATACAAGAAGTCTCTTGTGTCCCCAACACACCTAATACACTTGTCAGATGTATAGGTGCACTAGTTCGGCGAAGAGATAGTGAAATACAAGTAATATGGATGATTATAAGTAGTAACTGCAATCTGAAATAAAGATGGCAGCACGCAAACATGTAGCAGAACTTGTTGTAAACGGTGTTTCAATGCTTAGAAACAAGGCCTAGGGATCATACTTTCACTAGTGGACACTCTCAACAATGATCTCATAACTGAATAAGTAAAAGCTACTCTTAAACACTCTCTTGTTGGATAACAAACACCATTCATTGTGTAGGGCTACAAAAGCACACCTCAAGCCGGAGTAAACAAGCGCCACAACGTCATAAAGGAGTCACACACGGTGCACACACTGTCACCTTTACACCGTGGAGAGTACCGGAGTTCATATTAAAGTAACCTATAGAGTGCATAAAGAGTAACATCTACATATTCAACTAGATTAGCACAACTGAACACAAGTAAATACTACTCGGGATTATTCTCCTTCTTGATGAAGCAAGAGTACTATGCGTAGGGCTGCAAAAGCACACCTCAAAGTCTGAGTAAACAAACACCACAATTCCCAAGAATAAGCCATGATAAATGTCTAAATTATTCATAGAGTCACACAAGTACCCACACTGTCACCTTGATACCGTGTTGTCACAATGACTCCAGAAACTAGACAAAATCACTTGAGTAGCATAAACATTATTAATGTATTCAGCGATACTAGCAATACACATGATCACATAAAGATCACACCATGGGAGAGAGAGATGAACCACATAGCTACCGGTAGAGCCCTCAGCCTCGGGGGAGAACTACTCCCTCCTCATCATGGGAGTCAGCAGCGGCGATGAAGATGGCGGTGGTGTCGATGGAGATGACTCCGGGGGCAATTCCCCGTCCCGGCGGCGTGCCGGAACAGAGATTCTGTCCCCCGAAACTTGTCGTCGATGGCGGCGGCGCTGCGGAACTCTTCGTGGAATATGGCTTGGTGTTTTAGGGTTTTCGCTCGGGGAATAAATAGGCGAAGGGGCGACGTCGGGGGCCCTCGAGGGGCCCAAACCATATGGCGGCGCGGGGGCCCCCTGCCGCCGGCCTATGGTTTGGCCACCTCCTGGCGCTTCTTCGTCTCTCCTTCGGACTCCGTGTACGTGTTGGAAAAATAGGGACGTGGCCTTTTGTTTCGTGCAATTCCGAGAATATTTGCAGAAGTACTTTTCTGAAACCAAAAACAGCAGAAAACAGGGAACTGGCACTGTGGCATCTTGTTAATAGGTTAGTCCCAGAAAATGCATAAAAGTGTATATAAAACATGTAGCAAATGGTATAATATAAGCATGGAACAACAGAAATTATGGATACGTTGGAGACGTATCAAGCATCCCCAAGCTTAGTTCTACTCGTCCTCGAGTAGGTAAAACGATAACAACAAATAATTTCTGAGGAGACATGCTTTCACACAATCTTGATCATAATATTGTAAGACATGTAAGCTGTGATCAAATCATTCAAGCAAATGTATATAGTTGATATCAAAAGATAAAGCAAGAGTCAAACAAGCTAAAAGTTTTCATGAACTATTGCTTCAAAGACATGAAACCGTACAAGGTTCATTAAAGATGATTTAAGTATCCAGCATAGGAGTTCTATCCTTCAATCCAAGCATCAAGTAAATTTTCATAACATAGAAGGATTCAGCCAAGTAAACATAAACATGAACGTCATGAATCAACTGTTTCGAAGTCTACTCAACCGGTGAGCGCAAGCATTTGGTATTGGCACCATGATGTTATGGCAAAGAGAACATTAATGGGGGTTTGGAAGGCCAAAGGAAGAAAGTCTCACAAAGCTATAAGTGATCATTAGACAAGAGGAAGTCTTATGATCGAAGCTATGTAAGGAGTAGTGATTGCCATGCAACGGATGCACATAGAGCTATATGTGTATGAAAGCTCTCTAATGGAACTAGTGGGGGTGCATCCAACTTGGTTGCTCATGAAGACCTAGAGCACTTTTGAGGAGCTCATCATTGGAATATACAACCCAAGTTCTATAGTGTAAATTCCCCACATAGTTATACAAGTAGAACATGAAAACTCTCTCACATGGAGTATAGGTGCTAAACATGAGCACAAATGATGACTATGAATAATGCAGGTGCCATAACATGAGCACAAGTGTGAACAAAGGATAGTAATGTTGCCCCCTTTTTCTTTATTCTTTTTTTTTTCTTTTTTTCCTTTTTTCTATTTTTTTTCTTTTTCTGTTTCTCTTTTCGATGGCTCAATGGCTCTTTTCACATTCAGGGGCAACATCCTAATACAACAACACACTTTTTGGTACAAATAACTCATAATAAACTAGACATGATGTATGAAACTGAATGCCTCTGCCAGTGTAGCAGGATATGCAATGATCTAGCGTAACATGGGTAAACCACACATCAGCTGTATAGAATCATGCAAAGCAATATGTATGTGATGAATGACAACAAGTCATGTAATGTAAGATGGATGTTGCATGGCAATATATCTCGGAACAGCTATGGAAATGCTGTGGTAGGTAGGTATGGTGGCTGTTTTGAGGAAGATGTATGGGCTTATGTGTAGGAGAACAAGAGGAAGTTCTCCCACGGGGTTGGATGTACTGGCGAAGTATGCACAACTCTCAATGTGAGCAGAAGGCAATGCACAGCACCGAAGAGGCTAGCAAAATATGGATGGTGGAAGTGCCAAAAACCGTAGCTTAACATTAGTCAAAAAGAACTCACAAGCTTATTGCAAACAACTAGCAGGTTCAACATTAAGAGCATGATTAAAATTCACTCCAAGAAGGGCCGTTCACGGCGGTACAAGTACCCCGTTAGATCCCTCGACCTTCAGCACAACTTAGTTACTACGATGAACTTTCAGACATGGAAAGCTATCAAATCCAACTACACCTTCAACAATTTTAGTATAGTTTGTAGTACGGTACAAGCTCAAAGACAACAATCCACTAATGATTTTAACTTAATTAACCAGCAAGCTTTACCATCTAATATCTCAAAACATTTGCAAAGAATCAAGTTATCAAAGTTTCAATGATCTACAAGATTATGCAAGTTTTCATACCACTACCACATGCAGCATTTTCTTTTTCCAAGCAAACACCAATCAACTTATTTAAACATAAACTCTCCAAATGATAATATAATGCAGCAAGAGAGTGTTTATAAACACGTGCTAACAGCTCGAAGAGATGCATGAAAAACAGGAGCTAAAAGCACTGCAGTAGCTAGTTAAGAATACTCAACAAATATAAGTGAAGAACATGAGTATTCACATGAAAAAGCGGAGCGTGTCTCTCTCCCACACAAGGATTGCTAGGATCCGAATTTATTCAAACAAAACAAAAATAAAAGCACACAGACGCTCCAAGTAAAGCGCATAAGATGTGAAAGAATTAAAATATAGTTTCACTAGAGATGACCTGATAAGTTGTTGATGAAGAAGGGGATGCCTTGGGCATCCCCAAGCTTAGACGCTTGAGTCTCTCTGAATATGGTTGGGGATGAACCACGGGGGCATCCCCAAGCTTAAGCTTTTCACTCTTCTTGATCACATAATATCACCCTTCTCGCTTGATCCTTGAAAACTTCCTTCACACCAAACTCAAGACAGTTCTCATTAGAGGGTTAGTGCATAAACAAAAATTCTCATATTCTGTAATGAAACAATCATTCCCAAAGCTTCTGGACATTAGCTACAGCCACCAATGCTTTGTGGAGCAAAGAAATCCACACAAACATCGTAAAAGAGCGAATGCAAAACAAAAGGCAGAATCTGTCAAAAACAGAACAGTCTGTAAAGACGGAATTTTTCGAGGCACTTAAGTTTCTCAGATGGATCTGGCCCAAAATAATGAAAGTTGCGTACATATCTCAGGAAGATGCGTGATTTTTCGTAGAATTTTTCGAATTTTCTACAGGGAGAAAAGCTCAAATTCGTGACAGCCAAAAATCTGTTACTGCGCAGAAATCCAAATCTTGCATCAACTTTCAATATAGAACTTTACTTGGCACAACAATGCGATAAAATAAAGATACAAAGGAGTTGCTACAGAAGTGACAAAACTCCTTGACTCAAAGAAAATAAAAATAACAGCAAATAAAAACGATGGGTTGTCTCCCATAAGCGCTTTTCTTTAAAGCCTTTTAGCTAGGCATAGTGATTTTGATAATGCTCTCATATGTATAAGAGTTGAATATAAGAGAGCATCAAAAAGCAAATACCAAACACATTTAAGTCTAACCCACTTCCTATGCAAAGGAGTCTTGTAAGAAAATAAATCAATAAAGCATAAAGTGACTAGCATAGGAAGGCAAAACAAGTGCAACTTCAAAAATTTCAACATAAAGAGAGGAGACTTAATATTATTGTGATATATGAAGCCGTGTCTCCCTCTCTCATAAGAACTTTCAGTAGGTCTTAAAGTACCCAGCAAATAAAAGCAAATCAAGAGAAAGCTCAAAACTTTCATCATAAAGAGAGAAATTTAGTAACATGAAGATTTCTATAACCATACTTTCCTCTCTCAAAATAATTTTCAGCGGCATCATGAATAAACTCAACAATATAGCTATCACATAAAGCATTCTTATCATGATCCACATGCATAAAGTATCATTACTCTCCACATAAGCATGAACATTATCATTAGTAATAGTGAGAGTAAAAGTATCACATCCATCATTGTAATCATCATAAATTGGAGGCATAGAATAATCAAATGATTTTATCCTCAATAGTAGATGGACTGAAATATCATATTCATCATTGTAAACATCATATATAGGAGGCATATCATAATCAACATAAACTATATCCTCAATAGTAGGTGGACTGAAAATATCACAATGATTATAATCATCATATATTGGAGGCAAAGTATTATCAAAGCAAATTTCCTCCTTAAAGCTTGGGGGACTAAAAATATCATATTCATCACAACCAGCTTCCCCAAGCTTAGACTTTTCCATAGCATTGGCAATAATGGTGTTCAAAGAATTTATGTAATACCATTGCTACCATCATGCAAACAAGCCTCCATAGGTTTTTTAATTTTCTCTTCAAAAGCATCATGTCCTAATTCAATATAAAGTTCATAAAGATCTCTAATTTTTTTGTTGTTTTCCATTAAGCCTAACTAGTGAAAATAAAAACAAGAAACAAAAAGAAATAATTGCAGAATCTAAAGGAAATAACTTCGAGCACTCACACACTAGCAACATACTAGAAAATAGCTTAGTAGCCAGAGGATGTGAATACCTTTTACCTTACCTCCCCGGCAACGGCGCCAGAAAATAGCTTGATGTCTACGCACGCTTCTATTCTTGTAGACAGTGTTGGGCCTCCAAGAGCAGAGGTTTGTAGAACAGCAGCAAGTTTCCCTTAAGTGAATCACCCAAGGTTTATCGAACTCAGGGAGGTAGAGGTCAAAGATATCCCTCTCAAGCAACCCTGCAATTAAGATACAAGAAGTCTCTTGTGTCCCCAACACACCCAATACACTTGTCAGATGTATAGGTGCACTAGTTCGGCGAAGAGATAGTGAAATACAAGTAATATGGATGATTATAAGTAGTAACTGCAATCTGAAATAAAGATGGCAGCAAGCAAACATGTAGCAGAACTTGTTGTAAACGGTGTTTCAATGCTTAGAAACAAGGCCTAGGGATCATACTTTCACTAGTGGACACTCTCAACAATGATCTCATAACTGAATAAGTAAAAGCTACTCTTAAACACTCTCTTGTTGGATAACAAACACCATTCATTGTGTAGGGCTACAAAAGCACACCTCAAGCCGGAGTAAACAAGCGCCACAACGTCATAAAGGAGTCACACACGGTGCACACACTGTCACCTTTACACCGTGGAGAGTACCGGAGTTCATATTAAAGTAACCTATAGAGTGCATAAAGAGTAACATCTACATATTCAACTAGATTAGCACAACTGAACACAAGTAAATACTACTCGGGATTATTCTCCTTCTTGATGAAGCAAGAGTACTATGCGTAGGGCTGCAAAAGCACACCTCAAAGTCTGAGTAAACAAACACCACAATTCCCAAGAATAAGCCATGATAAATGTCTAAATTATTCATAGAGTCACACAAGTACCCACACTGTCACCTTGATACCGTGTTGTCACAATGACTCCAGAAACTAGACAAAATCACTTGAGTAGCATAAACATTATTAATGTATTCAGCGATACTAGCAATACACATGATCACATAAAGATCACACCATGGGAGAGAGAGATGAACCACATAGCTACCGGTAGAGCCCTCAGCCTCGGGGGAGAACTACTCCCTCCTCATCATGGGAGTCAGCAGCGGCGATGAAGATGGCGGTGGTGTCGATGGAGATGACTCCGGGGGCAATTCCCCGTCCCGGCGGCGTGCCGGAACAGAGATTCTGTCCCCCGAAACTTGTCGTCGATGGCGGCGGCGCTGCGGAACTCTTCGTGGAATATGGCTTGGTGTTTTAGGGTTTACGCCTCGGGGGAATAAATAGGCGAAGGGGCGACGTCGGGGGCGCCTCGAGGGGCCCAAACCATATGGCGGCGCGGTGGGCCCCCCTGCCGCGCCGGCCTATGGTTTGGCCACCTCCTGGCGCTTCTTCGTCTCTCCTTCGGACTCCGTGTACGTGTTGGAAAAATAGGGACGTGGCCTTTTGTTTCGTGCAATTCCGAGAATATTTGCAGAAGTACTTTTCTGAAACCAAAAACAGCAGAAAACAGGGAACTGGCACTGTGCATCTTGTTAATAGGTTAGTCCCAGAAAATGCATAAAAGTGATATGAAGTGTATATAAAATATGTAGCAAATGGTATAATATAAGCATGGAACAATAGAAATTATGGATACGTTGGAGACGTATCAAGGAGTTGAAAGACTTGCATGTTGATGACTCCCAAGTGCAGGAGATCAATTGTAGTACCTTTCGAATAGAAAAGGTTGTCGAACCCACGAGGAGCTGAAGGTATTGGTTATTAGAAATGATAAATAGACAATAAAAGATGCAAGTGTTTTTGGTATTTTCGATTGTATAATTGCAAGACAGTGACAATGCAGCAAATAAATGGTAACAAGTAAAAGCTCTCAAAGAGAGAGAAAGCCCAATCCTCTATGTGTAAGAGGACAAGCTCAAGTGATGTGTAACTTATATGTGGAAAACGTTCCCGAGGGCGGCATGGATATTGCTAGGCATATAGATTTATTAAACAACACGTTGAATATCTTGTCTAGTTTTAATCTTCTTCGGACGGAGCTATTATTAGGTACAGCTAAATAAATAGACTAAACCCCTTATGATGGATCATGTGGCCAATTAAATGACAGCACAAGAATTATTAAGATATAAAATCCCACCATAGCATTACGCTCTAGGTCCCCGATACTAATACCCCGTAAAGTAACTTAATGATTCGGTCTCAGGCTTTCGTGTCCTCCCAAGTCTCCCTCACGCCATTACACTACGGTGTTCTCCTATGAGCCCATATAGGTGAAGTGTTGTGCAGTCGACGTTCGCACAACACCATCATAGAATCACACAAAAAGATAAACACTAGACAAAATACCAACACATGTCATATATAAATCATTGCCAATTCATCCTATGCCCTCAGGAACATACGGGAACTACTCACAACGTGCAAACATGGTGATATTCAGTGGCATAAGTGGTACAACACAATCTGAAAATATAACTTCACCACCAAATAATGACAAGTACTCAATCACAAACATGAATAGTAGCACAAGACAAGTATCTAGGGTATAGCAACTCTCAAACTACGAGGGGGACGGAGTGGATCACGGAGATGATGATGGAGATGGTGCTGGTCTTGGTGATGGTGATGATGTAGAGGCCTCCTCCCACGCCAAGGAGGAGAGGTGATGACGATGACGATGATTTCCCCTTCTCCGGAGCTCCGGAGCAGCAGGATCTGATCCCCCTCGGAGGGAATCAGGAGTTTCGCCGCCGCCGCGACCTCGGATAGTCTCGTAAAAATTAGGGCGTTACTTTTCGGGCGAGACGGAGACCTCGTTAAAAAGCCCCAGGCGAGGAAGTGCCCGAGGCTCCATTTGGTGGGTCCCACGCGGTCAGGGAATCTGGCCGCGTGGGCCCACCCATTTTGGGCCTCGTGGCCTTCCTCGCTTGCTTCTTCTTCCCTCTGGTGTTCTCCCGAAGAAAAACCAGCTGTGCAATTTTCCTTTTATTAATTGGGCCTTCGTAGCTCCTGAAACAATAAAAACACGAAAAAGGAGGTTTTCTGCCTCCCAGAAATTAAATACTAAAAATAGGGACTTTGTAGGAAAGTCCCCTAAATCATCTAAAACATGTAAAAACAATGATATAATATGCAAATAACATCCTAATATGGTGTATAAGTGGTATAGATGATGATATAAAATGCACGTATCAACTCCCCCAAGCTTAAACCCTTACTTGTCCTCAAGTAAGTAAGGACATAGATCATTACATGCATCAATGGACTTATGGTTGATAAATAAATACGAGCATTGTATCATCATCATATTCAATTGCAATGTAAGATTAATGAATTAAAACTCATACACATAAGGGCAGCATAAGTAGAAGCTCTAGCAATCACCCCTTACACTTTGAAAGCAAATAACCATTGTATGTTGGACAATTGAATCACACTATTTTTAACATGCTTTTGCTCTTATGGCTAGCATCATAATGTTTAATACTTTACTGAAGTTTAAAGACAAGATAAACTCTCATTGGATAACAAGTTAAAGAATACAAATGAAAAGACAGATATAAAATTATTTGCACCCTTGCTTCACTAGTAACTAGTGCAAACTTTAGTCATGGATGTTTCAATCAAGTTCTTATGCTCAAACAACCTTTATCTCACACTTTCCATGGCTAACCGAATCCTCGGGTGCCTTCCTTTCATACACTTTACAAGAGCATAAGTATTGACACATCCATGATCATTCATTTGCTCAAAAGATACTAGATTCTAACAAGAGTGTTTCATATCCTTTTCATTAACTATTCCCAACTTTTTATGCTACAAGACTATATCTCAACCTTAAACTTATTAATTCTCAAGTCATAATGACTCACTCTTTTCTTATTTATATTGAGCTAGATTCTACAATTGTCCAACATACTCAAGTTAATTAAATTCAAGGCAAGATGTGACTGAAACCTCTAAAATAAACCACGCTCATTTGCATGAGTGTTACCCATAAATCTCCAAACAAGAGAATCATGGATGACACCATACTTTAATATTCATTGATAAACCATAAGATAGGGATACATGATAATGCTCCATGAGCTCACACAAGCCTAAAAGAGATTGATAACTAAATGATAAAAGCAAAACACACCATGACTAGATAGATATGATAAACTAGTAAAGATAAAGACTAGGTGGAACTCCCCCAAGCTTGACGTCTTGCTAGAACCACTTCTGCTCTTTCTTCTTGTCTTCATAATAATTATCTTCAAGTTTTCCAACAATGCTCATCATAAGGTTGTAGGCTTTTCAAACTCCCTTGCAGCTTCTCCCAGTTTTTCCATGAGATTCTTCTCCACCGTCTTCTTGTTAGGCTTCCACTCCGGGCTTGGTACTTTCACATTCGGGATCTTACGGTCCCATTCACCAGGATAGTTCTCTTGAGTGACACGCTTGAATTCCCTGTCAATAAGAGTAGAAGCAACGTTTCTGCTAGCAAGTGCGTGTCTAGGGCCTTCCCTCCTGTGCTCATGCGCGCGTCTGCCTCTTGTTTCCAAGAGACATGTTCACCTTCACAGCAGCAACAGGGATAGGGGAAGGTGGTGCTGAAGCCAGAGGCGCGATGTCGAGGCATGGCTCGATTTCTTCCTCTTCTTCTTCCACCTTCTCCTCGTCCGGCTCGTAGTCTTCATCATCTGAGTAGTCCTTCCTCTTCCTGTTCCTCCTCCACATGGAAGTGGGGCTGAGGCCCTCGAGCTCGTCATCATCTCTGTCCATGGAGGAGCATTGGAAGGAGTCCCCGAAGACATGGCTAAAAACCTGACAGACAGAAACAGCAAAAGCAAAGAACGCTCGAAAGCTCTCGGTACGAGATTAGATTGACGAAACGGGGTATATATTGACGGTTTTTAGGCAAGACGAAGAGTCGGAGTCGAAAACGGACGAATCGGGACTCCGAGGGGCAAAAGGAGTGGGCCCACGCGGTCAGGGAATCTGGCCGCGTGGGACCCCCTCTTTTCCTTCTCGAAGCTCCGTCACGTCCAATTTTCTTGTCCCACACGTTAATTTCCATAAAAAATGATGTCCGTAAAATATTACGCAATTCCGAGAAACTTTCCAGAGTAAAAGTTACCTTTTATTGATTTTGGATTTCTGAAACTGCAAACTTCTTTGCAATTACCTCCTCCGGTGTCTGTAAAATGAATTCCTCCACCTTTCCAATGAAGCTTTTTCCTGCAATATAATGTTTAAGGCGTTGTCCATTAACCACATGAGGTTTACCTTTCATATCACCATGAAGACGGATAGCTCCTGAACGGTATACTTCCTGTATCACTAATGGTCCCTGCCACTTTGAAGCTAACTTACCTGCAGAAAACTTGAAACGAGAGTTGTATAATAGCACTTGATCACCTACTTTGAATTCTTTCTTTTTAATTTTCTTGTCATGCCAAATCTTAACTTTTTCTTTAAACATCCTGGCACTTTCATAAGCTTCATTTCTCCATTCATCTAGTAGGTTTAAATCAAGAATTCTCTTCTCTCCAGCAGTTTTAAAATCAAAGTTCAATTGTTTAATAGCCCATCTAGCTTTATGTTCTAATTCAACAGGTAAATGACAAGCTTTTCCATAAACCATTTTATAAGGAGACATTCCCATAGGATTTTTAAAAGCAGTTCTATAAGCCCATAATGCATCGTTAATTTTAAGTGGCCAATCAGACCTAGACTTATTCACTGTCTTTTCCAAAATGAGTTTAATTTCCCTATTACTTAATTCAACTTGTCCACTAGTTTGGGGATGATAAGGTGATGCAATTCTATGGTTAACATCATATTTTGCCAAAGTTTTCCTAAGAATACCATGTAAGAAATGAGAACCACCATCAGTAATTAAAAACCTAGGAACACCAAACCTGGGGAAAATGATGTCCTGAAGCATCTTCATTGCCGTGGCATGATCTGCACTTTTGGTTGGAATTGCTTCCACCCACTTTGTAACATAATCCACTGCAACCAAAATATGAGTATGCTTTGTCTTTGATTCGGGGAAAGGTCCCATAAAGTCAAAACCCCACACATCAAATGGTTCAAGTGGTAAGGAATAGTTCATAGGCATTTCATTTCTCCTACCAATATTTCCTACTCTTTGACATTTATCACAAGATTTAACATATTCAGCACAATCCTTAAATAAAGTAGGCCAATAAAAACCAGACTGTAATACCTTTGCACCTGTACGATCTCCTGCATGATGTCCTCCATAGGGACTGTCATGACAATCTCTTATAATAGCCTGTTGTTCATACTCAGGTACACAACGTCTAATAATACCATCCACACTCTTCTTATAAAGAAAAGGATCATCCCAAAATAATGTCTAAGATCATAAAAGAATTTCTTTCTTTGTTGAGTAGTGAAGTGTGGAGGTAAAACTTTACCAACAATAAAATTTGCATAATTGGCAAACCATGGAGATGCAACTTTAGCACTAGAAACATTAACAATTGCAAGTTGTTCATTAACAAAGCTATCATTAATAGGAATAGGATCATCAGGTATATTTTCCATTCTAGAAAGATGATCAGCTACTTGATTATCTTCCCCTTTCCTATCAACAATGTGTAAATCAAATTCTTGCAATAGAAGTACCCATCTTATTAATCTAGGCTTAGCATCTTTCTTATGCATTAAGTATTTAATGGCAGAATGATCAGTATGCAATGTGACTTTCGAATCAGTAATATAAGGTCTAAACTTGTCACAAGCAAATAGCACTGCTAAAAATTCTTTTTCAGTTGTGGCATAATTCCTTTGAGCAGCATCAAGTGTTCTACTAGCATAATAAATGACATTCAGTTTCTTATCAACACGTTGGCCCAAAACAGCCCCAACTGCATAATCACTAGCATCACACATAATTTCAAAAGGCAATTCCAATCAGGAGGTTGAATAATAGGAGCACTTATTAAAGCATTCTTCAAAATATTAAAGGACTCAATGCAATCATCATTAAAAGAGAAAGGAACATCCTTTTGCAAAAGATTGGTTAGGGTTTTGATATTTTGGAGAAATCTTTAATAAACCTACGGTAAAAACCTGCATGCCCAAGAAAACTTCTTATACCTTTGAGATCCCTTGGGAATGGAGCTTTTCAATAGCTTCTATCTTTGCTGGGTCAACTTCTATTCCTTTCCAGAAATCTTATGCCCAAGAACAATACCTTCAGTAACCATGAAGTGACACTTCTCCCAGTTTAAAACTAAGTGTTGGTCTTCACAACGCTGCAAAACTTTGTTAAGGTTGAACAAGCAATTATCGAAGGAAGTACCATACACAGAAAAATCATCCATAAAGACTTCCATTATCTTTTCAATATAATCAGCAAATATAGCATTCATGCATCTTTGAAAAGTAGCAGGAGCATTGCACAAACCGAATGGCATTCTCCTATAAGCAAATGTACCAAATGGACATGTAAAAGTGGTTTTCTCTTGATCATCTTTATGAACAGGAATTTGGGAGAAACCTGAATAACCATCTAAATAGCAAAAGTGAGAGTGTTTAGATAACCTTTCTAACATTTGATCAATAAATGGCAATGGGTAATGATCTTTACGAGTTGCTTTATTTAACTTCCTGAAATCAATACACATCCTATAACCAACAACAGTACGTTGAGCCACAAGTTCATCCTCATCATTTGGAACAACAGTCATTCCACCCTTTTTAGGAACACAATGAACTGGACTAACCCACTTACTATCAGCTATGGGATAAATGATACCAGCTTCAATAAGTCTTATTACCTCTTTCCTTACCACTTCCTTCATTTTTGGATGGAGACGGCGTTGATAATCAACAACAGGTTTTGCATCCTCTTCCAAATTAATTTTATGCATACATAGAGCTGGGCTTATACCTTTAAGATCATCAAGAGAGTATCCAATGGCTGGTCGGTGAGCTTTAAGCACATCAAGTAATTTCTCTTCTTCTTCAGCTGAAAGGTTAGCACTAATAATGACAGGATATATGCTCTTCTCATCCAAATATGCATATTTCAGATTTGTAGGCAAAGGTTTTAATTCAAAGCTAGGATCCCCTTTAGGTGGTGGTAGCACTCCTAAATTATCAGGTGGGATATGCAATTGTAATTGTGGTGGTTGTTGCCATAATATTTGTTCTAAAGCATCTTTTCTCATCATTAAATGGTTCATCTTGATTAAGCATATAACGTTCTACAACATCTGTTGAAGCTACAGCTACATGAGCAAGAGTTTCAATTATATCTTCAGAAATTGGCTCTTTCACAACATGTTTATCAGCAAATTTGAAAAATTGAATCAAGTTTTTCACCAGCACATTTAATAAACACTTTCTCTTTAGCAAATTAATTTCAGCACCAACAGTGTTTAAGAAAGGTCTACCAAAAATGATAGGACAAAATGAATCTTGAGGACAACCAAGCACAATAAAATCAGCAGGATATTTTATTTTGCCAACCAATACTTCAACATCTCTAACAATTCCAAATGGACTAATATAATCTTTATTAGCAAGTTGAATTGTCATACCTGTCTCTTCCATAATGATAGGATCAATATCAGGCTTGATTTCAAGATACAGAGAATATGGAATGACACTAATGCTTGCTCCAATATCACATAAGCCATGATAACTAGAAGTCCCAATAGTGCATGATATAACAGGCTTACCAACCTTGGCCGAATTGCCTTTAACAACTTTAGTAGCATCTTCACATAGATAAACATCAACAGGATCTTCTTCATTTAATTGTTTGATAATAGAGATTTGACTGTTGACTTCCATCTGTTCATAAGGCTGAGATCTTCTTCTTTTACTCTTGTTAGAAACAGCAATAAGTAAATTTTCCTTGACTTGGTTTGGATATGGTGGTGCCTCAACATACTCCTCAATTGTCAAGGATGACACTGGTTCTACCTGTTTAATAACTTTGGGTACAACAATAGATTGTTTAACAGGTTCAACATAAGCTTCAAACCCAGTTTTAGGAATACCAATATGATTAGCAAAAGATTTAGCTACCTCAATTATAACATAAGGATCAAGATTAAAAGTATCACTCAGATTTTTAAACAAGGTAGAAGTAGAGAAATTCTCTACACATGAATACTCATAGTCCAGATAGGGCTCATTACCTTTATCAAGATCCCAATGACCAGTATTCTCAGAAATAGTCTCCAATAAATTCCATGCTTCTTCTTCAGTATTATTTGTAAAGCTTCCACTAGATGAATTATCCAGAAATTCCTTTTGTTGCCTTGGTAGCCTCACATAAAAGTTTATCAGAATAATTTTCCTTGTAAGATCATGACAAGGATTCTTGCGGAGGAGTTCCTTTAACCTCCCCCAAGCTTGAGTAATACTTTCTCCCAGATGTGGCCAGAAATTAAATATATAGCAGCGGTTCTCATAAGCTTCTCTAGGAGTAAAATACTTAAGAAAGAAAACCTTCCTCAAAATACTCCAGTCCATAGTGACTTCTTCATCTAAAGACCTGAACCAAATACGAGCATTACCAGATAAAGACAGATATAACAGCTTCCTTTTTACCTGATCTTCAGAAATACCAGGAAGTCTAAATAAACCACATATAGCCTCAATTGTTTCCATGTGTTCACGTGCAGATTTAGTTCCATCCCTGTAAATGGATTTTTCATAACTCTTTTAACATGACCAACGGGAATTTTATATCCCACTTTAGGTATCTCAGGCACAGTAGTTTCAACAGTTTTAGGAGCATAAGCACTTTCATATAGAGCAAGATGTAGCGAGGCACGATTCATAAATGCCATAGTAGCAATGAGATAAAACAGTAAATAAAATTCACCTTTCAAGTTTCCTTACCAAACTTCTTACCAATAGCGCTACGCTCCCCGGCAACGGCGCCAGAAAAGTATCTTGATGACTCCCAAGTGCAGGAGATCAATTGTAGTACCTTTCGAATAGAAAAGGTTGTCGAACCCACGAGGAGCTGAAGGTATTGGTTATTAGAAATGATAAATAGACAATAAAAGATGCAAGTGTTTTTGGTATTTTCGATTGTATAATTGCAAGACAGTGACAATGCAGCATAAATGGTAACAAGTAAAAGCTCTCAAAGAGAGAGAAAGCCCAATCCTCTATGTGTAAGAGGACAAGCTCAAGTGATGTGTAACTTATATGTGGAAAACGTTCCCGAGGGCGGCATGGATATTGCTAGGCATATAGATTTATTAAACAACACGTTGAATATCTTGTCTAGTTTTAATCTTCTTCGGACGGAGCTATTATTAGGTACAGCTAAATAAATAGACTAAACCCCTTATGATGGATCATGTGGCCAATTAAATGACAGCACAAGAATTATTAAGATATAAAATCCCACCATAGCATTACGCTCTAGGTCCCCGATACTAATACCCCGTAAAGTAACTTAATGATTCGGTCTCAGGCTTTCGTGTCCTCCCAAGTCTCCCTCACGCCATTACACTACGGTGTTCTCCTATGAGCCCATATAGGTGAAGTGTTGTGCAGTCGACGTTCGCACAACACCATCATAGAATCACACAAAAAGATAAACACTAGACAAAATACCAACACATGTCATATATAAATCATTGCCAATTCATCCTATGCCCTCAGGAACATACGGGAACTACTCACAACGTGCAAACATGGTGATATTCAGTGGCATAAGTGGTACAACACAATCTGAAAATATAACTTCACCACCAAATAATGACAAGTACTCAATCACAAACATGAATAGTAGCACAAGACAAGTATCTAGGGTATAGCAACTCTCAAACTACGAGGGGACGGAGTGGATCACGGAGATGATGATGGAGATGGTGCTGGTCTTGGTGATGGTGATGATGTAGAGGCCTCCTCCCACGCCAAGGAGGAGAGGTGATGACGATGACGATGATTTCCCCCTTCTCCGGAGCTCCGGAGCAGCAGGATCTGATCCCCCTCGGAGGGAATCAGGAGTTTCGCCGCCGCCGCGACCTCGGATAGTCTCGTAAAAATTAGGGCGTTACTTTTCGGGCGAGACGGAGACCTCGTTAAAAAGCCCCAGGCGAGGAAGTGCCCGAGGCTCCATTTGGTGGGTCCCACGCGGTCAGGGAATCTGGCCGCGTGGGCCCACCCATTTTGGGCCTCGTGGCCTTCCTCGCTTGCTTCTTCTTCCCTCTGGTTTCTCCCGAAGAAAAACCAGCTGTGCAATTTTCCTTTTATTAATTGGGCCTTCGTAGCTCCTGAAACAATAAAAACACGAAAAAGGAGGTTTTCTGCCTCCCAGAAATTAAATACTAAAAATAGGGACTTTGTAGGAAAGTCCCCTAAATCATCTAAAACATGTAAAAAAAATATATAATTATGCAAATAACATCCTAATATGGTGGTATAAGTGGTATAGATGATGATATAAAATGCACGTATCACCTGTGCATGACATGGTGGACCAAATCAGGATCATGATCACGCGCTTGTGGGAATTGAGAAGAAGAATTGGTGAGATTTTGGAAGGGGATAAGCTTCCGGCAGAGGTACAACAAGTGGTCAACAGAAGCAGAAAGCTTTCACATCTATCTGTTGAGAAATCTTCATTGTGGGGTGCTGAAGTTAGAGATACAAAGAGTGGCAAGAGGCATGTTGTTGACACTGATTTGCATGAATGCACCTGCCAAGAGTGGCAACACACTGGAAAACCATGTGAGCATGCCATAATTTTTTTGGCATCTAAACCCAAGTTAAATATGCAACCATATTTGCATGATTATTACTCAGTGCAAAGATTCAGGGCTGCATATGCAACTCCAATTCCAGCACTGACAGACCAATCGCAGTGGCCTGAGGTGGAATTTGAATTTTCCATGTGTCCACCCCTCACTAGAAGAAAGGCTGGGAGGCTCAAACATAGCAGATTCAAAGCTTGGTTTGAGAAAGGTGGTAGTAGTAAGAAAAAGAAAAAAAGATAAAGATGAAAAGCCAAAAAGGCCTAAAAAAGGTAACAAAAATAGATGCAAGTTGTGTGAGGAACTTGGGCATAGAATTGGTTCCACAAAATGCCGTTACACTCCGGAAAGGCCAAAGTATGTTAATTTTGTTGTTTGTGTGTTGTTTTTGTTTTTGCTGCTTGTTTTCAGTCTAACCAAGTCATATGATTTATTTTTCAGAGAGAAGCGTGCAGAAAAAGGCCCACCTCTTGTTGTTGAACAATGTTGGCCACAGAAAAAAGCAAGACTCAGTGGTAGTAGAAAGAAGAGAAGTTTCAGTTCACTAACTGAACCTGTTCTGAATGCACAGGAGCAAACTGAACCTGTTCTGGATGTACAGCAGCAAACTGAACCTGTTCTGCACCCTGGTGTGCAAACTGAACCTGTTCTGGACCTTGATGTGCAAGCTGAACCTGTTCTGGACCCTGCTGTGCAAGCTGAACCTGTTTTGGACCCTGCTGTGCAAGCTGAACCTGTTCTGGACCTTGCTGTGGTGCAAACTGAACCAGATGTTGCTGATGTTGTCCAAAATGAACCTCTTGGCCGTGCTGTGGGTAGGCCTAGTGGTTTTGGTAAGAAAAGAAAGAGTATCAACAAGTTGCTTGCTGTACAAGTTGACAAGGAGAAGAAACCGAGTGGTGCCCGTGGTAAGAAGAGGCAAAATAAATAGAATGATGTTGTACTAAACTTGATTTGTTGTAATAAACTTGATTTGTTGTATTTGTTGTAATAAACTATGAATGATGTTGTTTTAATAATTTGCCACTTGGTCATTTGAATTCAAATTTGAACCAAAATTCAAACTTTCATGCCACTTGTGTTATGCTAAGCTTGGATGTTGCAATGATTTCAAACTATTATGCACTTTGTTTGATCTAAATGGTCATCAATCCGAGGCCTTTTGCTAACTCCTGAAAAATGTGTTTCAAATGAGCTCCAAAGGTAGGGTAAACGGCCACATTTCTAAGCAAGTTTTTTTTCCACCTTGTCTAAATGAGCCAAATAAATTTCCTAGACATCTATTCTACCTATAAAGTGTCGTTCCGAAGTGTCACTATTTATTGAATTAATTTCATATTAATTATTTTCTTTTGCATAATAATGGTTTAATTGTAAATCATAAATAAATAAAGTTTAAAACATGAAAATGAAAAACTAAGCTCAGATCTATCTTAGTCACTCCAAAATGAAGCTTTGGTGAGGTTTTGACAATTTTCATTTTCAAAAACTTTCAACCCACCTACTCTCGCCTTTGAAATCCATACTACTCTGTACAGCATTTCACATTTGAGTGAAGACATTTTCGTGCAAATGTATGTACACCATCTTTGTTTTTTTTTCTCGTTACTATATGACATAAGAAGACTATGTGCGCTGGTTTCTTCATTTTTTGAATTTTTTTGAATTAATTATGCTCGTTTGAAAGTGTTCGAGGTCTGTCACTTGATTTTAGGATTTTTCGTAAAAATGTATATAAACCTTATTTGTATTTTTTTCTAGTTACTATACAACATTACAAAACCATGTGCGCAGGTTTCTTCATTTTTTTGATTTTTTTTGAATTAGTTATGCTCAACCCTAGTTTGGTCAACCCACACAAAACCCCGTTGACCGAGGCGAAACCCCGCATAACCCCGCTAACCCTAGCTCGTATTTGTGGCCATTGGATAAGCCCTACGTTGGCCATCCGATCAAGCTTTCTAGAAGGAAACCCACAGACTCCCGCGTTTTGGCCGTTGGCCGTTGGATCGACGCCTTCTAGAAGGAATCTAGCGCACACGGTTGCGATCGGCTGAGCGACGGCGATCCGCGAGACTCGCGTTCTGCGCTCTGATTGGCTGTCATGTTTTCTTTTTTCCAACACGCACAGGGTTCGGGTGGGCAGTTGGGCACGGATTGACTGACTGTGTGGAGCACGACTTTGAGTCACTGACTCTTGGAGCCCACCGTTTGTAGGGTCCACATGTCATTGACACAAAGTCACTCTAGACTCTACGTGGACCGTTGGGCCGTCATAGTGTCCGTTGTGCTACGCGCCCGTCTAGCCTTTGCATGCATTCGTTGCCTAGTGCCGGCGATTCAGACTCCACGTCAGCCTTTGCATGCATGCCTTCCGACGTCGCACCGCAGCAATTAACCACCACGCGTCCACGCCGATTCAGAGGCACACCGATTCAGAGGCACGCTGACCCGTCGCACCGCAGCAATTAACCACACGCTTCAGACTCGAAACACCGAGCTCTTTTCAGACTCGCAGTACACACGGAAGGGGCGAGTAATCGCACGCCGATACACATGCCAACCCTAGATTGATCCTCTCTTCCTCTCCTCTCTATTTATACATCTCTCTTCCTCTCCCCTCTCCACACAAGCTAGATACATCTCCTCTCCTCTCTCCGCCCTCTCTCTCCAAGCAAATCAAGCCAGCCTGCCAATGGAGTTCACCGGAGTGACCTACTGGCCGCCGCGCACGACCCACGAGGAACTCTACCCCCGGCGTCTTTGTGGAGAACTCCCTCCGCATCTGGGCGATATCGAGGTGGAGGTCCCCGTTCGAGCTCGCCCAGGAGTTCCTCGCCGCCGGCTATCGCCACCTCAACCGCCCACGGGGCATGAGGCCCATGTTTCGCCTCTAGGAAACCCGTGACGCTCTCGACACGGTCGTGATGCTCATGGTCGCCTTCGCCAACCCGCTCGACACCCACGCGCTGCTCGGGCAAGTCTTCTGGTGCGGCTGTGAGTTCATCGCGTTCACGATGTACAACATCTACACCGTCTGGGATATGGCCTTCCCCGCCGCCAACCATATGCACAGGCTCCTGTAACGTCCCAGGATTTTTCCCCAATTAGATTTTGTTTGTTTTTCTTTTTGAATCCTCATGTCATCATGCATCTTGTTATCACCTTGCATGTTTTGCTAAAGAACTAAAAATATTATTTTTGAAAGCCCTATTTTGTTTTGTAAATAATAAATCTTTCTCCCTCTCTTTCTATTTTAATTAACCCAAAATAATATTGGGAATAATTGCAAAAAATATTTCAAATAAAAATCAAAGTTTTGTATATTATTTTGTAAAACCTTGTCTCTTTTTTTATTCCCTCTTCCCTAGTTCTTTTCCCTCTCTCCTACTCTCTTTTGTTTTCCTCGGAATTGGGAAAATTCCGAAATTCTAAAGAGGCCAGAGACCCAATTCAGCTTCCTCCCTCTCTTCTGGCCTCCTTCCTCCTTGCAGCCCATCTTGTCCTTTTGGCCCAGCTAGGCCCAGCCCAACAACCTCCCTCATCATCTTCCTTGTCGTCTTGTCCAAAAGCCAGCAGGCAGAGAGCGTGATCACCACCACCACCACGCCACTTGCTCCCCTCCTCTCCTTAAATCCTTCCTCGCGGCGCCAACCCTAACCCTAGCCGCCCCTCCTTCCTCCCAGCGCCGCCGCTCTCCTCTCTCCCTCCTACCTTCTTCTTCTTCTCCCGAGAGCACCTCCATGGCCGGAGCTTGAAGACATCGACGCAGTGACCATGGTCCTCGCCAGGAGCTGCTGAGGCCGGGAATCGAACCAGGACGTCGTCCGCGTCGAGTTCGCCGAGGAATCAGGAGCCGGAGCGCCAAGAATCGACGCCGCCAAGGTCTTCTTCCCGGCGCCGTCCGCTGCACGCCGTCGTCGCCTTCCTTTTCTTCCCGCCGTCTCCTCTCCTCCGAGCCTGCCATCGACCTCCCCCAAGGTGAGCCGCAGCTCTGGGACGCTTTTCCCCTTCCTCTCCCTTGCTCTGGGTGCCGCCGTCGCGTGGTCACCGCCGTCCATCTTCGTCGCC
The DNA here is from genome assembly GCA_947311845.1 of Poa pratensis. Taxonomy (NCBI): domain Eukaryota; kingdom Viridiplantae; phylum Streptophyta; class Magnoliopsida; order Poales; family Poaceae; genus Poa; species Poa pratensis. Next base: position 70,750,743 of record CAMZMU010000020.1, read on the forward strand.
GTCCATCTTCGTCGCCGTCGCCACTGCTCTGAAAGTCTGCAACTTTGGTGTTCAACGTTCAGTTAGCGTCGCCTGGACACTTCTTGTCCGTTCAGTTTCCAAACATGACACGAACCGAGCTGTAGCCCAGTGGCAGCAACTCTCCTCCTCCATCCAGCAGACCCGAGATCGAATCCTGGTCGGAGCAATCCAACCTTTTATTTTCCCCTGTTTTTCCTGCGCTGCATCCAGCAGTTGGGCCGCAGCCCAGCTCTGTCTGTCGCCAGCGCGCGGCAGTTAGCCTCCCGCCGCTCAGTTTTGGCCCACCTCTCCCTGCTAGCCTTTTTTTTACAAATGTTGTTTAATTCATATCTTTTGTTGTATAAATCCAATTAATACAAATTATATATGTATTTTGATCAGAAAAATGCAAGGAATATTAATATGTCATCCATGATCATGTTTGATCAGAAAAATTATATATGTATTTTGATCAGAAAAATGCAACGCGGCGGGAGCAACTGGACACATAACACTAAAGGTCGAACCCAACACCATTTCTAATCATTTTGAAGTGACAGATGAGAAGTAAAACCTTTAACTCAAATCGAGGTAAGATTGCTCCGAGATTAGAGGGTAACCAGATAAGGAGTAAAAAGAATCCTAAGATGGTTTTCACAACTCATTTTTAGGTTAAAATATTTTCACAAACACTAGACTCAACATCGACCAGTAGAAGGGTTTCCTACAGGCAGTACTGCTCTGATACCAACTTGTGGCGCCCCGACCCGACTGCTATACAGTAATACTGTGTCCCCGGTTATCCGATACCACCGGACACACTATCAAAGCATAACAGAGAGATCAAGACTTGTGGAACAACTGACACATCACAGACTCTACGACACAAAATATATAGCTCAACTCTTATAATAGAGAAAGATAGCAAATGACAACCAGAGGTCACAGACCCAACATTACAACAAGCGGAAGCAAAATAGGTTGTTCTAAACAACAAGAACCAAACTATGGCCTAAGAGGCCTACACATAAACATTCAGCGCCAGCTGTTCCGGGATGTCCCAAGCTGCCACCTGGGAACCCCAGACTACTCGTCGACGTCCACAAAAGAACCCACCTTCGAGGTCGGTGAAGTACTCTCCTGAAAATAAGCAAACGACGTTGAGTTCGACGAACTCGCAAGATTAAGAGCTAATATATGCTCGATGATTGGCTTTCAAAGTTTTATGGCTCTTTTGCATAAAGCTGATTTTATTTAATAAAACAAGACTCCATGGCATCGTCTAATCAGAATACTTTTAAAAGAGGGGTAAGAAGTAACCTCTTTTCTGGTAACCAATTCCATCACAACCATCACCATTCTCATCACCTATCTACTAGGCACCTCCCCGAATCACCCTCGAGGAAGACAACCTTGGTTATTAGTAGTACCTTTAGTACTCAAATTTTTAATCATTCCGTTCCAGTTATTCTATGATCATAGTCCATTCCCAAGTCGTCCATAACCGCGGACACGGCTTTTCGAAAAGATTTATCCCTGCAGGGGTGTACAAAGTGGAAGTCCCCGGAGTCCCGAGGGGCCCCAGCTCCTTCGCCACGCGTACCGTCCGGCCCATTGCCTGTACAATTAGCTCTCTTCCTTGGAAAGCCGGCTGGGTGGGAGCGGTGTCGACTTCTCCCTCGTTAAGGACTAACCCAGGATCATCAGTGAGGACGGAGCAGCGGATCATCGACACCGTGCCCCGTGGCCACTCATTTTCCTAACGCCACAATCCTCATCTCAGTTCATCACACCATCATCACGCACACGCAAATGGAAGCCCGAACTAGAGGACCCTGGCTAGCCCCGCCCGAGTTATTTAGTCTATGAGGGTTCCTGCAATTGCATAGGCCTCACGGATGGTTGCACGCTCGTCTTGGTTCAAGAGGTACAGAACTCGCACCTAGGCGGCGAGAACGAGACAAAACACCACAACCACAGTGGCCTCTCATCCCCACCTTTAAGCATTTTATTATCCATCACCACAATTCTCCACCATCATTCTCATCTCATCACCTGTTTCCAACATGAAGTATCCATAGCACCGCTATGCAATTACTAAGCATGGCTAAGCATCAACATAGCATAGTAAGTATCTCAGCCAGCAATACAATCCTATGGATAATAGGAGGGAATCAGGTATTGGCATCGGAATCTTAATGCAACTATAGGATACTCTAATCCAATAAAATTGACATTTGGAACCGCATGCAATATTATAGTAGAGAAAATATTTGCGGAAATATAGGATAAGACATGCTCAGAGGGGGGATTACGCTTGCCTTGTTGAGCGGAGGAGTCAAACTGCTCGTCGGAGTAATGATGCTCAACTCCGAACTCGTGATCTACCGGAGAGCAAACAACACCGGAAAGCAAGAACAACAATCAACACATGGCAATTGTGCAATGCATACAACAATGATGATATGACATTTTAAATGCACCCTAGAAGCATTGAACATGATCAACAAGTTAAATAGGGTCCCCATTAAATTTATTGCATTATTTGGAATAAGCCCCATATTTAGACTTAGTGATTATAATTACCACTAGAGCACATTATTGTAATTATGATCAATTATGCATGATGATGAAGATTTTGGATCATTCATGTTTTTCTGAGCATTTTGATATAAGGAACACATTTTTCGGAGGTCCCGGTAAAAAGTTATTACTTTTATAAGTTTCTCTTTTAAATTTATGATTTTAATATTACTAGGAGCACCGTAATTCAATTGTGATCAAATATGCATAATATTTATTTTAAAGGTTTAATCACAATTTTCTGGACATTTTGGTGTATTACCCGCATTTTTCGGATACACCGATAAAAGTTATTATTTTTGTAACTTTCCTTTTTGAAATGACCATCTGGTGAGTTTATTAGCAACACTACAATATTTCTACATTTAGAAATGAAGGGGTGACAAGAGAACCACAATTTAAACATCAGTATTGAAAAATCCGGTTGCCAGCCCGGAAATTTCCGGATTTTGCACCGGCTGAAATATTTCCCGGAATTATTTCCGGTTCACTTCCGGTTCAAATCCGGATGAAAATAACTGGGTCCAGTACCTTTTTCCTATTCCGGAAAAGAAACCGGAAAAATCCGGGTTTCTCACCGGCTACGTCAACGCGACGAACGAGCTACGGAGACGGCGACGAACGGCTGCGGCGAGGACGAGCGAGCGCGTGAGGGGAAGGGGGAAGGTGCGCAACGGCACGGGGAGCTCACCCTAGGCTCGGGGAAGGGGTCGGGAACGGCGGAGGGATGTCGACGGCGACGTATGCGAGCGGCGGAGCTCCGGCCTGCAGCGAGGAAGGCGGAGACGGCGCGGCGAAACGGGGGCGTCCCGGGCCGATTCCTCGGTCTAGGCGGAGGAGGACGACGCGGCGGAGCTGCGGTTCTGCTTCGATTCGCTCGAGGACGCTTCAGACGGCGGCGGTGAGCTCGACGGGGGCGGCGGCCATGGCGGCCCGTGGAGGAGAGAAGAGGTGGAGCACGGAAGCAGGGGCAAGTGGGGATGGGAGTGGGGGCAGGTGAGCAGCGTGTGCTCGATCTCCTTGCAGTGAAGCAGAGGGGACGGGCCTGGTGCGAGGCGCGCGGTGGTGCGGCGCAGCGCGGCCTGCTCGGTCGCTACAGGGAAAGGGAGGGAGAAGATGAATTTGCACAGAGGCCCCTGGAGGTTTTCAAAACATCACAGATTGGTCCTTGCCTCCTTTTCCTTTATTTCCAGCAGGTTTTTAGTGATTTTATAGAGGCACTTAAACAATTTGTTATATTCTGAGAAAAATCCAGTAGCCTCCTACCAACAAGTAGAAGCACCACAAAAATTGGCATAGCCAAATAAATTGTTTTGGACCATGTTTGTTCATAGGTTCAAAATAGGGCGTTTTGCTAAAATCCAAAGTATTGCTCCTTTGGAAATTTAGAGCAAGTGCAAAATATTGTTTTGAAATCTTGGAACTCCCTTAACAAATATAAGATGCCAAGATAACTTTGTTTCGCAAGTTTAAACACTTGTATTGATTTGAGATTTGTAATTGCAACAGTTTGACAATGGTTTTTTTAAAGGGTGCCAAACCAATTGTGTGTTGTTTAGCAAGTTAAAACTTGGATGCCATGATGCAATGCAACACAAAAGCGAAAATTTTACTCTGGTTTTTTTTTTTTGGTTTCCGAACTTTGGGCTGTTACAACTCTACCCTCCTTACAGGAATCTCGTCCCGAGATTCTAGAGTAGGAAAGAGGGAAAGGGTTACAACGGTACTACACAATCTTCTCGCTTCAGGTGGCTTCTTTCTTGAAGGGGTTGATTGAGGGCATCATGAAGATCTTCTTCGGCTTCACTTCGAGGTCCTCATCCAACTACACCATAGGGAAGAGGGAAACCTCACCGGGAGGATGGATCTTGGTGAAGATACCACGATCAAGTACCTCCTAGTAGAATCTTAGAATGGGATTTCAAGCATCCCATGAATTGACAGTTAGGAGACACGAGCGGGTGACGGAGGATTGACAAGAAGTTTCCAGTTGGTAGACAACTGTTTTCTCAAAGGATTCAGAATATGAACCTTGCACAAGGCCTAGAATTTCTGAAGACGAAGGTTGAACAAGATTCCAACAAATGAAGAGATAACTTGTACTAGTCGGCTTGAGTAGAACTTTCCTCACGGAGGAGCATTTCAGATCACGGGAGAAGGATCGGAAAGCTAGACCGGGAGAACTTTAAAATTCCCGGGAAAGTTAGTATCTGGAAAAGCTTCTTGATTCTCTAGACGTCGGGAACAAGCTTCTTGGGGATCACCAACTATCGTTTCTGATTGAGAGTCAAACCTGGGTAGTGTAGAGATACTTCAGACTCAGCACCGGTAGGAATAGGAAGCTTTGCAATGCATACCAACGGATTACAATTGCTAGGACCCCAAGAGTTGGACTACGAGGTCAAACTCCAAAGGAAGAACGAGATTGCAGAACCGCGGATCAGCAACTTGTCAGGAGACAGCTGCCCCACTTGATTATCTTGCAGCAAGACATGATTGAGTTCTTGATGGGAAACACCATAGACGACCAAGAAGTTCTCAGACTTCCTCTCTTTCTGGGACAATTCAATCAGTAGCTTGGATGCATAGATGAAATTCTCAAGGAATGGAGGTAACAACATACCATCCCGAGAATATTCTACACATGCACGGTCAAGTTGAGATGATTTCGGGGAACCAGACAATTCACTCAGATCCACGGCGACATCTTTCAGCAATTGCACGTGAACCGGGAAAGTCACTTCTAACTTCAGAACACATACCTTGTGAAAACACAAAGTTAGTTCCAACAATTTTCCAATGCTAACACTCAATAACCAATATGAATCTCCTCAAACATGGAGAAGATAAGAAGGTAGTTGATGGGCTCAACCACAAACTTATTCAGATACTCCAAGACGGTAGACTCATATTTCAACAGATCGTGGCATAAGTATTGGTCAGACTAACACATTCAGGTAGGTAGGTCTGAGTTTGATTTGACGATAGCCCAATTCAAATCAAGGATTTGTAGGATAGCATACCCACAAAGGAGATACCACCTAGCTTCAACACGGACAAACTAGACATCCCCTTGAAAGGAACTATTTCGGGATAGCGCTCTTGTCTTTCAACTCTCCAATTTGTTTAAGCTCAACCGAATAATTCTGGACATCCAGCACGATTTTCTTGGAGAAGGGAGTTGTTCAGAGAACCAGCTTACTCATAAGTTCAACATAACGGTCAGGTGACAACCTGGCGATACTTCTGGAAAGACCCCCAGAATATCACGATCCACATCTAGGATATCACGACATACCGGTGGATCTTGAGTTCAAGAGAGAATCATGCCTTTCAAGGCACAACGAGGTGGTCTTGGGAGCTTCGGCACGAACCTAGCTCTTTGACCGAGGGAGTGCATCAGAGCCAACTGACTTGGTAGCACTGTCAAACTCCGCTTATTGATTTGCTAACCAATCATGCTAAGGAGGGCAATTTTTTTGCGCAGTAAGAACTGCTGAGAATATCCGATAGTTACATTATTACTCACGTCTCATCATCCTCGAGTAATAAGTTACTTGGAAGACGGTGAGCAACGAAGTGTAAGAGCCTCACTTCATCAAGAGGATCATGACACTCAGCACGACCCCTTGATATAAAAAGAGTGTGACACTCTAAGGTGGAGCAGAACAAAAGCTAAACGAGGCCCTCATTCTGAAGATTACAATTCTTTGACCAGGTCCGGGAGGTGGACAAGGTACTAGAGTTATTTCTCCAAACAAGACGAAGGGGAAAATCTTGACGGACCACAAGAGTAACTTGCATCGGAACATACCAACGCACGATAAAACCTTACTGCCAACTGACAGACAACGGTCGGAAAGCCGATCAGAGTAAGAAACTTGCTCCAGAGAATCCCAAGATGTTGCAGATGCACCGGTTATTACTCAATTGTGATAACCATGCCCCAAAAGGGAGAGATGCAGCAGAGTCAAACAAAACTATAATAAGATTATTGTTGATTAGTAGCTCACCCTTAAGGACGCCGGAATCTTCTTCAGCTTCTTCAGCAGAGACGCGGTTCAGGCGACGACGCACAATAGGTCCAGCCTTGCCAGCTGGAGTGGCAGGGGCTCGTGCAGGTGTTCCCGTGACCGGTGCCTTCTGGGGGCACTCCCTGCAGTAATGGCCAGCTTGGCCACAAGTGTAGCACTTGAATCTTGGTGGAGCAGGTAGCATAGGACGATACCCACTCCCGCCTACCCCAAGTGTCGAAGTCGTGGGGCACGTGGTGGCAGGCTGAGTAATCTTCTCATGGGCATCCTTTACTGCCTCCACTATGAACTCCATAGAACAGTTAGCCGGGACATGATCATTTCCCTCGCATAGGTAGCAAGTGGCGCTAGCGGTTGGGCACTGGCCAAGTGGATGCGCGTTGAAACAGTGCGGGCAACTGCCGGGGCATTGACTCGCCTGATGTCCACCCCTTCCGCACTGACTACATGCCTTTCCTTGTGGTAGTCCCCACTGGCTGAGGTACTTAAGGGGGCACTTCCGGTACGGATGTCCAAGCTCCTTACAAGTGTAGCACCTGCGTTTGTCTATAGCTTTCTTGGGCAAATCTTTAGATGTACGAGATTCCTGCCGAACAACGGGTGTCCAGTGGGTCCCTGGGGTGGCTTCGATTCGATGGAGCGGAGGACGTTGGGCCATTCTGTAGATTTGACAAGGACGCAGTTAGTATCCACCTCGGAAGGGTTGAGACATTAGCATTAGCGTATTCAAGTACTCAGACTAGGGACGATAATGCTTTGTGCAACAACGAACAAGGAACCAACAAGATGGGACTTGGGTCGAAGATCAGCATCATGCACCAGTAGCGTGAGATTCAAATGGCTAAGAAACCACGTGATTCAAACCACACTATCCGGCACAATCCGGGACCTTATGTTCAAGCCCTTGGGTTAAAACCCAAAGAAAGAAGCAATGATTAGATTTGGTAGAAACATCTGAGTTGATTTGGGATTGCAACGCGGCGGGAGCAACTGGACACATAACACTAAAGGTCGAACCCAACCCCGTTTCTAATCATTTTGAAGTGACAGATGAGAAGTAAAACCTTTAACTCAAATCGAGGTAAGATTGCTCCGAGATTAGAGGGTAACCAGATAAGGAGTAAAAAGAATCCTAAGATGGTTTTCACAACTCATTTTTAGGTTAAAATATTTTCACAAACACTAGACTCAACATCGACCAGTAGAAGGGTTTCCTACAGGCAGTACTGCTCTGATACCAACTTGTGGCGCCCCGACCCGACTGCTATACAGTAATACTGTGTCCCCGGTTATCCGATACCACCGGACACACTATCAAAGCATAACAGAGAGATCAAGACTTGTGGAACAACTGGCACATCACAGACTCTACGACACAAAATATATAGCTCAACTCTTATAATAGAGAAAGATAGCAAATGACAACCAGAGGTCACAGACCCAACATTACAACAAGCGGAAGCAAAATAGGTTGTTCTAAACAACAAGAACCAAACTATGGCCTAAGAGGCCTACACATAAACATTCAGCGCCAGCTGTTCCGGGATGTCCCAAGCTGCCACCTGGGAACCCCAGACTACTCGTCGACGTCCACAAAGAACCCACCTTCGAGGTCGGTGAAGTACTCTCCTGAAAATAAGCAAACGACGTTGAGTTCGACGAACTCGCAAGATTAAGAGCTAATATATGCTCGATGATTGGCTTTCAAAGTTTTATGGCTCTTTTGCATAAAGCTGATTTTATTTAATAAAACAAGACTCCATGGCATCGTCTAATTAGAATACTTTTAAAAGAGGGGTAAGAAGTAACCTCTTTTCTGGTAACCAATTCCATCACAACCATCACCATTCTCATCACCTATCTACTAGGCACCTCCCCGAATCACCCTCGAGGAAGACAACCTTGGTTATTAGTAGTACCTTTAGTACTCAAATTTTTAATCATTCCGTTCCAGTTATTCTATGATCATCGTCCATTCCCAAGTCGTCCATAACCGTGGACACGGCTTTTCGAAAAGATTTATCCCTGTAGGGTGTACAAAGTGGAAGTCCCCGGAGTCCCGAGGGGCCCCAGCTCCTTCGCCACGCGTACCGTCCGGCCCATTGCCTGTACAATTAGCTCTCTTCCTTGGAAAGCCGGCTGGGTGGGAGCGGTGTCGACTTCTCCCTCGTTAAGGACTAACCCAGGATCATCAGTGAGGACGGAGCAGCGGATCATCGACACCGTGCCCCGTGGCCACTCATTTTCCTAACGCCACAATCCTCATCTCAGTTCATCACACCATCATCACGCACGCGCAAATGGAAGCCCGAACTAGAGGACCCTGGCTAGCCCCGCCCGAGTTATTTAGTCTATGAGGGTTCCTGCAATTGCATAGGCCTCACGCATGGTTGCACGCTCGTCTTGGTTCAAGAGGTACAGAACTCGCACCTAGGCGGCGAGAACGAGACAAAACACCACAACCACAGTGGCCTCTCATCCCCACCTTTAAGCATTTTATTATCCATCACCACAATTCTCCACCATCATTCTCATCTCATCACCTGTTTCCAACATGAAGTATCCATAGCACCGCTATGCAATTACTAAGCATGGCTAAGCATCAACATAGCATAGTAAGTATCTCAGCCAGCAATACAATCCTATGGATAATAGGAGGGAATCAGGTATTGGCATCGGAATCTTAATGCAACTATAGGATACTCTAATCCAATAAAATTGACATTTCGAACCGCATGCAATATTATAGTGGAGAAAATATTTGCGGAAATATAGGATAAGACATGCTCAGAGGGGGGATTACGCTTGCCTTGTTGAGCGGAGGAGTCAAACTGCTCGTCGGAGTAATGATGCTCAACTCCGAACTCGTGATCTACCGGAGAGCAAACAACACCGGAAAGCAAGAACAACAATCAACACATGGCAATTGTGCAATGCATACAACAATGATGATATGACATTTTAAATGCACCCTAGAAGCATTGAACATGATCAACAAGTTAAATAGGGTCCCCATTAAATTTATTGCATTATTTGGAATAAGCCCCATATTTAGACTTAGTGATTATAATTACCACTAGAGCACATTATTGTAATTGTGATCAATTATGCATGATGATGAAGATTTTGGATCATTCATGTTTTTCTGAGCATTTTGATATAAGGAACACATTTTTCGGAGGTCCCGGTAAAAAGTTATTACTTTTATAAGTTTCTCTTTTAAATTTATGATTTTAATATTACTAGGAGCACCGTAATTCAATTGTGATCAAATATGCATAATATTTATTTTAAAGGTTTAATCACAATTTTCTGGACATTTTGGTGTATTACCCGCATTTTTCGGATACACCGATAAAAGTTATTATTTTTGTAACTTTCCTTTTTGAAATGACCATCTGGTGAGTTTATTAGCAACACTACAATATTTCTACATTTAGAAATGAAGGGGTGACAAGAGAACCACAATTTAAACATCAGTATTGAAAAATCCGGTTGCCAGCCCGGAAATTTCCGGATTTTGCACCGGCTGAAATATTTCCCGGAATTATTTCCGGTTCACTTCCGGTTCAAATCCGGATGAAAATAACTGGGTCCAGTACCTTTTTCCTATTCCGGAAAAGAAACCGGAAAAATCCGGGTTTCTCACCGGCTACGTCAACGCGACGAACGAGCTACGGAGACGGCGACGAACGGCTGCGGCGAGGACGAGCGAGCACGTGAGGGGAAGGGGGAAGGTGCGCAACGGCACGGGGAGCTCACCCTAGGCTCGGGGAAGGGGTCGGGAACGGCGGAGGGATGTCGACGGCGACGTATGCGAGCGGCGGAGCTCCGGCCTGCAGTGAGGAAGGCGGAGACGGCGCGGCGAAACGGGGGCGTCCCGGGCCGATTCCTCGGTCTAGGCGGAGGAGGACGACGCGGCGGAGCTGCGGTTCTGCTTCGATTCGCTCGAGGACGCTTCAGACGGCGGCGGTGAGCTCGACGGGGGCGGCGGCCATGGCGGCCCGTGGAGGAGAGAAGAGGTGGAGCACGGAAGCAGGGGCAAGTGGGGATGGGAGTGGGGGCAGGTGAGCAGCGTGTGCTCGATCTCCTTGCAGTGAAGCAGAGGGGAGGGGGCCTGGTGCGAGGCGCGCGGTGGTGCGGCGCAGCGCGGCCTGCTCGGTCGCTACAGGGAAAGGGAGGGAGAAGATGAATTTGCACAGAGGCCCCTGGAGATTTTCAAAACATCACAGATTGGTCCTTGCCTCCTTTTCCTTTATTTCCAGCAGGTTTTTAGTGATTTTATAGAGGCACTTAAACAATTTGTTATATTCTGAGAAAAATCCAGTGCCTCCTACCAACAAGTAGAAGCACCACAAAAATTGGCATAGCCAAATAAATTGTTTTGGACCATGTTTGTTCATAGGTTCAAAATAGGGCATTTTGCTAAAATCCAAAGTATTGCTCCTTTGGAAATTTAGAGCAAGTGCAAAATATTGTTTTGAAATCTTGGAACTCCCTTAACAAATATAAGATGCCAAGATAACTTTGTTTCGCAAGTTTAAACACTTGTATTGATTTGAGATTTGTAATTGCAACAGTTTGACAATGGTTTTTTTAAAGGGTGCCAAACCAATTGTGTGTTGTTTAGCAAGTTAAAACTTGCATGCCATGATGCAATGCAACACAAAAGCGAAAATTTTACTCTGGTTTTTTTTTTTTTGGTTTCCGAACTTTGGGCTGTTACAACTCTACCCTCCTTGCAGGAATCTCGTCCCGAGATTCTAGAGTAGGAAAGAGGGAAAGGGTTACAACGGTACTACACAATCTTCTCGCTTCAGGTGGCTTCTTTCTTGAAGGGGTTGATTGAGGGCATCATGAAGATCTTCTTCGGCTTCACTTCGAGGTCCTCATCCAACTACACCATAGGGAAGAGGGAAACCTCACCGGGAGGATGGATCTTGGTGAAGATACCACGATCAAGTACCTCCTAGTAGAATCTTAGAATGGGATTTCAAGAATCCCATGAATTGACAGTTAGGAGACACGAGCGGGTGACGGAGGATTGACAAGAAGTTTCCAGTTGGTAGACAACTGTTTTCTCAAAGGATTCAGAATATGAACCTTGCACAAGGCCTAGAATTTCTGAAGACGAAGGTTGAACAAGATTCCAACAAATGAAGAGATAACTTGTACTAGTCGGCTTGAGTAGAACTTTCCTCACGGAGGAGCATTTCAGATCACGGGAGAAGGATCGGAAAGCTAGACCGGGAGAACTTTAAAATTCCCGGGAAAGTTAGTATCGGGAAAAGCTTCTTGATTCTCTAGACGTCGGGAACAAGCTTCTTGGGGATCACCAACTATCGTTTCTGATTGAGAGTCAAACCTGGGTAGTGTAGAGATACTTCAGACTCAGCACCGGTAGGAATAGGAAGCTTTGCAATGCATACCAACAGATTACAATTGCTAGGACCCCAAGAGTTGGACTACGAGGTCAAACTCCAAAGGAAGAACGAGATTGCAGAACCGCGGATCAGCAACTTGTCAGGAGACAGCTGCCCCACTTGATTATCTTGCAGCAAGACATGATTGAGTTCTTGATGGGAAACACCATAGACGACCAAGAAGTTCTCAGACTTCCTCTCTTTCTGGGACAATTCAATCAGTAGCTTGGATGCATAGATGAAATTCTCAAGGAATGGAGGTAACAACATACCATCCCGAGAATATTCTACACATGCACGGTCAAGTTGAGATGATTTCGGGGAACCAGACAATTCACTCAGATCCACGGCGACATCTTTCAGCAATTGCACGTGAACCTGGGAAAGTCACTTCTAACTTCAGAACACATACCTTGTGAAAACACAAAGTTAGTTCCAACAATTTTCCAATGCTAACACTCAATAACCAATATGAATCTCCTCAAACATGGAGAAGATAAGAAGGTAGTTGATGGGCTCAACCACAAACTTATTCAGATACTCCAAGACGGTAGACTCATATTTCAACAGATCGTGGCATAAGTATTGGTCAGACTAACACATTCAGGTAGGTAGGTCTGAGTTTGATTTGACGATAGCCCAATTCAAATCAAGGATTTGTAGGATAGCATACCCACAAAGGAGATACCACCTAGCTTCAACACGGACAAACTAGACATCCCCTTGAAAGGAACTATTTCGGGATAGCGCTCTTGTCTTTCAACTCTCCAATTTGTTTAAGCTCGACCGAATAATTCTGGACATCCAGCACGATTTTCTTGGAGAAGGGAGTTGTTCAGAGAACCAGCTTACTCATAAGTTCAACATAACGGTCAGGTGACAACCTGGCGATACTTCTGGAAAGACCCCCAGAATATCACGATCCACATCTAGGATATCACGACATACCGGTGGATCTTGAGTTCAAGAGAGAATCATGCCTTTCAAGGCACAACGAGGTGGTCTTGGGAGCTTCGGCACGAACCTAGCTCTTTGACCGAGGGAGTGCATCAGAGCCAACTGACTTGGTAGCACTGTCAAACTCCGCTTATTGATTTGCTAACCAATCATGCTAAGGAGGGCAATTTTTTTTGCGCAGTAAGAACTGCTGAGAATATCCGATAGTTACATTATTACTCACGTCTCATCATCCTCGAGTAATAAGTTACTTGGAAGACGGTGAGCAACGAAGTGTAAGAGCCTCACTTCATCAAGAGGATCATGACACTCAGCACGACCCCTTGATATAAAAAGAGTGTGACACTCTAAGGTGGAGCAGAACAAAAGCTAAACGAGGCCCTCATTCTGAAGATTACAATTCTTTGACCAGGTCCGGGAGGTGGACAAGGTACTAGAGTTATTTCTCCAAACAAGACGAAGGGGGAAATCTTGACGGACCACAAGAGTAACTTGCATCGGAACATACCAACGCACGATAAAACCTTACTGCCAACTGACAGACAACGGTCGGAAAGCCGATCAGAGTAAGAAACTTGCTCCAGAGAATCCCAAGATGTTGCAGATGCACCGGTTATTACTCAATTGTGATAACCATGCCCCAAAAGGGAGAGATGCAGCAGAGTCAAACAAAACTGTAATAAGATTATTGTTGATTAGTAGCTCACCCTTAAGGACGCCGGAATCTTCTTCAGCTTCTTCAGCAGAGACGCGGTTCAGGCGACGACGCACAATAGGTCCAGCCTTGCCAGCTGGAGTGGCAGGGGCTCGTGCAGGTGTTCCCGTGACCGGTGCCTTCTGGGGGCACTCCCTGCAGTAATGGCCAGCTTGGCCACAAGTGTAGCACTTGAATCTTGGTGGAGCAGGTAGCATAGGACGATACCCACTCCCGCCTACCCCAAGTGTCGAAGTCGTGGGGCACGTGGTGGCAGGCTGAGTAATCTTCTCATGGGCATCCTTTACTGCCTCCACTATGAACTCCATAGAACAGTTAGCCGGGACATGATCATTTCCCTCGCATAGGTAGCAAGTGGCGCTAGCGGTTGGGCACTGGCCAAGTGGATGCGCGTTAAAACAGTGCGGGCAACTGCCGGGGCATTGACTCGCCTGATGTCCACCCCTTCCGCACTGACTACATGCCTTTCCTTGTGGTAGTCCCCACTGGCTGAGGTACTTAAGGGGGCACTTCCGGTACGGATGTCCAAGCTCCTTACAAGTGTAGCACCTGCGTTTGTCTATAGCTTTCTTGGGCAAATCTTTAGATGTACGAGATTCCTGCCGAACAACGGGTGTCCAGTGGGTCCCTGGGGTGGCTTCGATTCGATGGAGCGGAGGACGTTGGGCCATTCTGTAGATTTGACAAGGACGCAGTTAGTATCCACCTCGGAAGGGTTGAGACATTAGCATTAGCGTATTCAAGTACTCAGACTAGGGACGATAATGCTTTGTGCAACAACGAACAAGGAACCAACAAGATGGGACTTGGGTCGAAGATCAGCATCATGCACCAGTAGCGTGAGATTCAAATGGCTAAGAAACCACGTGATTCAACCCACACTATCCGGCACAATCCGGGACCTTATGTTCAAGCCCTTGGGTTAAAACCCAAAGAAAGAAGCAATGATTAGATTTGGTAGAAACATCTGAGTTGATTTGGGATTGCAACGCGGCGGGAGCAACTGGACACATAACACTAAAGGTCGAACCCAACCCCGTTTCTAATCATTTTGAAGTGACAGATGAGAAGTAAAACCTTTAACTCAAATCGAGGTAAGATTGCTCCGAGATTAGAGGGTAACCAGATAAGGAGTAAAAAGAATCCTAAGATGGTTTTCACAACTCATTTTTAGGTTAAAATATTTTCACAAACACTAGACTCAACATCGACCAGTAGAAGGGTTTCCTACAGGCAGTACTGCTCTGATACCAACTTGTGGCGCCCCGACCCGACTGCTATACAGTAATACTGTGTCCCCGGTTATCCGATACCACCGGACACACTATCAAAGCATAACAGAGAGATCAAGACTTGTGGAACAACTGGCACATCACAGACTCTACGACACAAAATATATAGCTCAACTCTTATAATAGAGAAAGATAGCAAATGACAACCAGAGGTCACAGACCCAACATTACAACAAGCGGAAGCAAAATAGGTTGTTCTAAACAACAAGAACCAAACTATGGCCTAAGAGGCCTACACATAAACATTCAGCGCCAGCTGTTCCGGGATGTCCCAAGCTGCCACCTGGGAACCCCAGACTACTCGTCGACGTCCACAAAGAACCCACCTTCGAGGTCGGTGAAGTACTCTCCTGAAAATAAGCAAACGACGTTGAGTTCGACGAACTCGCAAGATTAAGAGCTAATATATGCTCGATGATTGGCTTTCAAAGTTTTATGGCTCTTTTGCATAAAGCTGATTTTATTTAATAAAACAAGACTCCATGGCATCGTCTAATTAGAATACTTTTAAAAGAGGGGTAAGAAGTAACCTCTTTTCTGGTAACCAATTCCATCACAACCATCACCATTCTCATCACCTATCTACTAGGCACCTCCCCGAATCACCCTCGAGGAAGACAACCTTGGTTATTAGTAGTACCTTTAGTACTCAAATTTTTAATCATTCCGTTCCAGTTATTCTATGATCATCGTCCATTCCCAAGTCGTCCATAACCGCGGACACGGCTTTTCGAAAAGATTTATCCCTGTAGGGGTGTACAAAGTGGAAGTCCCCGGAGTCCCGAGGGGCCCCAGCTCCTTCGCCACGCGTACCGTCCGGCCCATTGCCTGTACAATTAGCTCTCTTCCTTGGAAAGCCGGCTGGGTGGGAGCGGTGTCGACTTCTCCCTCGTTAAGGACTAACCCAGGATCATCAGTGAGGACGGAGCAGCGGATCATCGACACCGTGCCCCGTGGCCACTCATTTTCCTAACGCCACAATCCTCATCTCAGTTCATCACACCATCATCACGCACGCGCAAATGGAAGCCCGAACTAGAGGACCCTGGCTAGCCCCGCCCGAGTTATTTAGTCTATGAGGGTTCCTGCAATTGCATAGGCCTCACGCATGGTTGCACGCTCGTCTTGGTTCAAGAGGTACAGAACTCGCACCTAGGCGGCGAGAACGAGACAAAACACCACAACCACAGTGGCCTCTCATCCCCACCTTTAAGCATTTTATTATCCATCACCACAATTCTCCACCATCATTCTCATCTCATCACCTGTTTCCAACATGAAGTATCCATAGCACCGCTATGCAATTACTAAGCATGGCTAAGCATCAACATAGCATAGTAAGTATCTCAGCCAGCAATACAATCCTATGGATAATAGGAGGGAATCAGGTATTGGCATCGGAATCTTAATGCAACTATAGGATACTCTAATCCAATAAAATTGACATTTGGAACCGCATGCAATATTATAGTGGAGAAAATATTTGCGGAAATATAGGATAAGACATGCTCAGAGGGGGATTACGCTTGCCTTGTTGAGCGGAGGAGTCAAACTGCTCGTCGGAGTAATGATGCTCAACTCCGAACTCGTGATCTACCGGAGAGCAAACAACACCGGAAAGCAAGAACAACAATCAACACATGGCAATTGTGCAATGCATACAACAATGATGATATGACATTTTAAATGCACCCTAGAAGCATTGAACATGATCAACAAGTTAAATAGGGTCCCCATTAAATTTATTGCATTATTTGGAATAAGCCCCATATTTAGACTTAGTGATTATAATTACCACTAGAGCACATTATTGTAATTGTGATCAATTATGCATGATGATGAAGATTTTGGATCATTCATGTTTTTCTGAGCATTTTGATATAAGGAACACATTTTTCGGAGGTCCCGGTAAAAAGTTATTACTTTTATAAGTTTCTCTTTTAAATTTATGATTTTAATATTACTAGGAGCACCGTAATTCAATTGTGATCAAATATGCATAATATTTATTTTAAATGTTTAATCACAATTTTCAGGACATTTTGGTGTATTACCCGCATTTTTCGGATACACCGATAAAAGTTATTATTTTTGTAACTTTCCTTTTTGAAATGACCATCTGGTGATTTTATTAGAAACACTACAATATTTCTACATTTAGAAATGAAGGGGTGACAAGAGAACCACAATTTAAACATCAGTATTGAAAAATCCGGTTGCCAGCCCGGAAATTTCCGGATTTTGCACCGGCTGAAATATTTCCCGGAATTATTTCCGGTTCACTTCCGGTTCAAATCCGGATGAAAATAACTGGGTCCAGTACCGTTTTTCCTATTCCGGAAAAGAAACCGGAAAAATCCGGGTTTCTCACCGGCTACGTCAACGCGACGAACGAGCTACGGAGACGGCGACGAACGGCTGCGGCGAGGACGAGCGAGCGCGTGAGGGGAAGGGGGAAGGTGCGCAACGGCACGGGGAGCTCACCCTAGGCTCGGGGAAGGGGTCGGGAACGGCGGAGGGATGTCGACGGCGACGTATGCGAGCGGCGGAGCTCCGGCCTGCAGCGAGGAAGGCGGAGACGGCGCGGCGAAACGGGGGCGTCCCGGGCCGATTCCTCGGTCTAGGCGGAGGAGGACGACGCGGCGGAGCTGCGGTTCTGCTTCGATTCGCTCGAGGACGCTTCAGACGGCGGCGGTGAGCTCGACGGGGGCGGCGGCCATGCCGGCCCGTGGAGGAGAGAAGAGGTGGAGCACGGAAGCAGGGGCAAGTGGGGATGGGAGTGGGGGCAGGTGAGCAGCGTGTGCTTGATCTCCTTGCGGTGAAGCAGAGGGGAGGGGGCCCGGTGCGTGGCGCGCGGTGGTGCGGCGCAGCGCGGCCTGCTCGGTCGCTACAGGGAAAGGGAGGGAGAAGATGAATTTGCACAGAGGCCCCTGGAGGTTTTCAAAACATCACAGATTGGTCCTTGCCTCCTTTTCCTTTATTTCCAGCAGGTTTTTAGTGATTTTATAGAGGCACTTAAACAATTTATTATATTCTGAGAAAAATCCAGTAGCCTCCTACCAACAAGTAGAAGCACCACAAAAATTGGCATAGCCAAATAAATTGTTTTGGACCATGTTTGTTCATAGGTTCAAAATAGGGCATTTTGCTAAAATCCAAAGTATTGCTCCTTTGGAAATTTAGAGCAAGTGCAAAATATTGTTTTGAAATCTTGGAACTCCCTTGACAAATATAAGATGCCAAGATAACTTTGTTTCGCAAGTTTAAACACTTGTATTGATTTGAGATTTGTAATTGCAACAGTTTGACAATGGTTTTTTTAAAGGGTGCCAAACCAATTGTGTGTTGTTTAGCAAGTTAAAACTTGGATGCCATGATGCAATGCAATGCAACACAAAAGCGAAAATTTTACTCTGGCTTTTTTTTGGTTTCCGAACTTTGGGCTGTTACATTATCCTGCTGCCATGATATAGCCCCACCTCCACATCCTATCACCCTGTTGTTTGTCTACCTTGTTGGCCTTTCGAGTCGTAGCGCATGCTTAGGTTGTTACCTTTATGTTCTTGTTATTACTTGTATCTTTGAAGCCCTGGTAAGTGGCTACCTGTTTATCTGTTGTGGGACGATTGTTGTCTTAATGTTAAGGCACCGGCGGAAGGCCAGTTTGGTGCTTTGTTCCACTAGTGTCGCCCTAGGACCTGAGTTCTTGTCCTCGGACCCAAGAATGAGCGCGCTATCCACATCTGGGACCTAATGGGACTCCCCTCGACCCGTGACCCGATCCGAAGCCTGGTCCAGGGCGCCGCAAGTAGTTCGGGCTATCCATTTGGCGTACGCACATCACCCTTTTATGCAGGTGAAGATGTTGTTGATGATGATGATGGTACTTAACCGATGTGCGTACAATTTATAGGTTTGTGGACGCTTCCCAACCGGGTAGCTACCCTAGAGGAGGCCTGGGAAGGTTGTGTCGCACAACGGTTGGGTCTGTGTCGGAGCCTCGGCCGGACTCTTGATGCGGGTAAGATCCTAGCTAGGTGGTTCCCTGGACTTGGCCGAAGAGAAGTGAAAGGTCGTGTCGATCGCTCCGCGGCAATTTCGATGCGTGTGGTTAAACAATAGTGCACCCCTGCAGGGTTAAATCTTTTCGAAAAGCCGTGTCCGCGGTTATGGACGACTTGGTGATGATGCTGGCTAACAAGATCATAGACAACTTACACCTAGCAATGATAGCTCTTAAACTTGCTTCGATGTGTGAGTGCCTTTGGATTGCGTACTCGTGGGTTAAGCGAGTGAGTGATAATCGGCTGGGTATTCGTTGGTGTTAGCATCTAGTTGGTTCCCTGCTCGCGTTCTTATCCCTATCTTATAGACGAAAGTTGTAGTGTGTCTTCTATAGATGGCTTAGTGCTGCTGCTTCAGTCCACCAATCCTTATATTTTGGGAGCCTTTGTATTGCTTTCAAGTGTGCATTGCTTGCCAGGCTGGTGCACCTGACCCATCTTTGGGCTATACTCTTTTGTGCAGTCAACAGGTTTGAAATCTGACGACGTTAGCTTGGGAATCCCTCCGTCTCGGCCTGGGCAGGGATTGGACGCCATCGTTTATCTTCAGAACTCTTAGTCCAATTTGTATCTTGTCCGTAGTCGGACGCTAGTTTTGCTTTCGCTGTGATTTGTATCTTTGTAATGTATCAGTTGTTTCTTGACTCGTTTGAGTCGTTCTTGTATATATATCCTCTTTCTGTTGTTGTTGCGGATTCTTTCGTGAACTGTTGTAATGTTATCACAATTCCACCCACATAACGCGCATGTTTTGGCGTGCACGTTATGTCTGGTGGGCGTCCTAAGATCGTTATTATGTGGGTTTGGCGGGATCGATGAACTCCGCATGGTACCGATTTTGGGGCGTCACAGTTCCCCTACAACCTCAACAAGGAGTGAGCGAGCAAGAAGGGGCGCCCGAGCAAGAAGATGGGGGCGCCCAGAAGATGGTGCCTGGAGTGAAGATGGTGCAGCCCCGGCCGTTTAAGTTTTATTTACTTTCTGTTTTAGTTTCCCTTGTCGTGTCCTGTCGTGTCATTTACTTTCCGTTTCAGTTGTAAGGGTTTGAGTTGTAAGGGTGCTACCCGTGCTACTATATATATATATGTATTGTTCGTGATAATATATGCCGCATTTTCTATGAGCTAAGACAAGTAAAACAAGTAGCATTTTGCCGCATTTTATTTACATTGTCCCATGAAAAAAATGGGGCCAAAGTAAATACAAGTAACTGAAGAATATGTTTGTAAGAACTTGATTTGCCGAAGCAACATTTTATTTTAGTGGTTTTAGTTGAAGCATTTTTTTAAGAACTGAACCATTTTAGCCCTCTATGCTATATAAAAAAGTGTGTCCCTACGCGGGTGGGCTGCTTTTCTATTTGGGCCTTATTATTTTCTCACGGCCCAACATCTATTCGGCAGCCTAGAACCTTTTTTTTTGCAGCTCTGTCCGCTCCCGAGCTCTGTAATGAAATAAACTATATATGTGTGAAATAACATAAGCTGAATAAAAAACAAGAGACAGAGGTGAATTCGTTGTCCATTGGGCATGGCTAGGTTTATTGGGCCTAGAGTGTGCACGTATGTTTTTTTTTCGGACGAACACTTCTTTAAACATTTGGCCTGGCTAGGTTTTACTTGGGCCTGGCCTTTTCTCCTACTCGTTGTTTATTTTTTTTCTTCTACTGAACTCAAAATTGCACACACGTCTGCACACTGTGCCCCATACGAACTGAAACAAACCAAATAAAGGGTGGATTCGTGATGCATTTTTTTCAAGTCTTAGCCATACAGAGATTGTCCATTTCAAGCTAACTGCAACACTAATTACATTGTTTAATGACTAATGATCAGCACATAGACAACTCCAAGAGCAATTGCACATAAATAAAAAAATTGCAGCCATCAGATTGTCCTGCTTCTTCAGATCGACAAGTTTCTTTAGCTGTTTGTTCATCTTCTTCAACTCGGCCTTCACCTCCGCAAACCCCTCCGCATTGTGCACCATAGCAACCCCCGTAGCAGATCCCAATTGCTCCACCGCCGACGGCAAATTGGGGCCTAGGGATGTGCCCGACTTTTCAATCCTCTTGATGTACATATCAAGCCACTCGAAATGGTCGCATGGCAGCAGATCCTGAAAATAGGAAATATTAACCCTAATTTTCAAATCGGATGAAAACCCAAAATTGATGAAAATAAAACGAAATTGGGAGAGGGGAAACTCAGATCTCACCTTCCCCAGCTCTGGTGTGCTCTCGCATTTCACATACTCACGCCCGGCGTTGCCACTCTTGTCGCTCGTGGCCATCCGCCGCTTCAGGGCCGCCGTCCGTGGGCAATCAGGGCACCTTCCTAGTGGCACTGGACCTAAGCGCGACCATGGACACTGGGAGGCGGAAGCGGAGCTCGACGACATACCTCTACCGCCGGCGTTGCTGCGCACTGTCGCCGGAGAAGAAGGGGGACGAGAGGATGCAACGGTCGGAAAGCTCGCGGGGATGGCTCTGTTTTGTACCAGCTGATGAGGTGGACAAGAGGTGGGTCCCGCGCTCGAAGGTGCTCCTATGGGTCCTTTGCTGATGTGGATAAGTGGGGATCTCACCAGGCTCACATAATTCCAACCCCGAACCTGTCCCTTGCGGTTAAGCCCGACTGTCGCACGCGAGCTATTTCAGCCACGAGATGGCGTCAGACGTGAGCTATTTCAGCAAACGACGTCGCTATCCATCGATTAGCAAGGAAAAACGTCGCACATGAGCTATTTGCCGATGGACAACACACAACAGGGTGAGGAAAAAACACTCCCAGGCCCCTCGCGTCGCCCCCAGGCGGCGCCAGGGGGAAAAATCGCGCCGTCAAAGTCTCTCTCCCCGGCCGGCGCCTCCTGCCGCTGCCGTCGCTGGCAAAAGGTGGTCGGGGGGACGGGAATCCTTGCGTCGCGCGACGGAGACCGGCTCGTGGGGGGCGGCGGCGGTCCAGGCTGTGGAGGCCGAGCCGACGGGCTCGGGTGGAGAGGGAGGCCGGCGGCGACCTGCGGGCGGCGGCCTTGGCGCGCCGGGGTCGCCGGTGCGGGATTGGGCGTGCTCTGCTGCCGATCCTGGCAGGGCCCGAACTGGGCCCCATCTGGGCCTGGCGGGCTTCGGTGGCGCGCGTCTCCTGCGCTTCAGAGGAGGATGATGCGGCTTGGAGACTGCCATGGAGGGGGTGCCGCGGCGGCTGCAGCATGTGTGGAGCTCGGTGGTTGATGGCATGGCCATGATGCCATCCTTAAGCTCCCGAAGCTTTGTGGTCGGGTTGAACTCTGAGCGAAAGCTCGCACCGACTTCGGTCGGTGCCGACGACGGCGGCGCCTTCGGGCGTCGTTCTCCTTCTTGATCGCGTCGTTGTGGAGCTTTTCGACCTCGACTGACGTGGGTGGTTCCAAGATCTCCGGGTGAAAACCTTAGCTCCGTGGGAGCAGGTGGCGGTGATGGTCCCGTCACGACCTTGTTGGAGGCGTCGCCTTGGAGTTATTGGCCATCACGGTGCGATGGTTTCACCGCGGATGTGCAAACTGGCTGTGTGGTCGGGGGAGGTGGACGTCGGGGCAGCGGCTCCAGAAGGTGGTGGTGCGCTGAGGCGGCTGCCTCGGTCTCCGTTGCAGTGACGGTCCTATGGGGCAGGACAGTGATCTCGCACGGGTTTGGGTGACAACCTTGGGCTGTGTGGGCAGCGGGTTCGTCGACTCGGCTGGATCACCTCCAGGCTATGCGAAGGTTGATCTGGTTGCTACGCCGGGGCGGCGGCCCTGGATTTGGCGCGACGTTTGAGGTCTGCGGACGGTCGTCTTTAACAATGGTAGCAAGGGCTACGAGACGGCTAGGCCGTGCGGCGTTGTGGCTCGTGTGCTTTGGTGCCGAGTGGTGTAGGCCGGGGCGGCGGCCCCGGGATGGTGGTGTGTTTTTTTGTGGCGTTTGGTGGGCTAGTGTCGTGTGGACGACAGCCCCCTCGCTTGTGCGGTTTTTTGGCCATGCTTCCCTCATAAACAGGACATTTGTATGGTTTTTGGACCCCATTTTCCTTATAAACTGGGTCAATCTCTTCTATGGTGGATACGACCACCTTGGGCTCAAAAATGGACAACACACAACAGAGATATTTTGTTGTTATCAATTTTGGAACCTTTTCGCCATGAGTAAGTAAATCTATGCCTGTGATCCGATTACGTTAGTGAAAAGAGATTGGAACAGGAGAGATGAGAAAGACGCAGACCCATGTTGGAAATCTTTATTTCCTCGTGAATAGTACTCCAGGAGAAAGAGCGGAGAGCACTGGCTGCGGAAACACTCTATTTACCATGGAGAGAAAAAATCATCCCGTGGCTCATCTAACACCTAGTACTACCTCCATTGCAAGATTACAAGGTGGATTTCTTTTCTTTCTTTCTTTTTTTTGAAACACACAGCCCTTGTATTCATACCGTATCAGAGTTACAAACAGGAAAAAGGTGGTACAAATACAAGTACAGGACCAACAGCTTCTTCACGCCGCTGACGCCGTCGCCAGAAGGGAAGATGCCATGGCCGCCCACAAGCCCAAGACAGGGAGCACCCCCACATAGAAGAAGACCGCAAAAGCCGTCCGCCGTCAGACGCCGGAACCGAGCACGTTGAAAGAATACGGCCATGGCGCTTCCCGTCCTCGATCCGGCCGCAGTCGCCGGAGAAACTGCAAAGCCGCATCGACGCCACGAACCTCGAACCTGAGCTGCACACACAGCAGCGCTCCCGCTTCCCCCCTCGGCCAGGGAAACCAGAGACCCACCGGCAGCTCCAGCTCCAGAACAACCCCCAGAGCTCCACGGAGAGGACGGAGCAGACCTCACCGCCGCGAAGACGGAGACAGGGGACAAAAAGGCCAGAGGCAGGACGTCACCTTCGCCGTGACGACCACGCCCAAGCCACGAAAGCCCGCCAGATCCGCAGATCGACGAGCACCAAACGCCGGGAACTCGCCGACGCCGCCCCGCAGAGCGCCGCCGCGGTGGAGATCGAGTCCCAGCACCATTATTCCAGAGCGCCGCCGCAGCCACCACCTCTCCAGCGCCGCCCAGAAACCCTACACTACTATTTACACGCCTCGGGCACGGATCCGGGGTCTCCCCACTCTCCCACTGCCGCAACGGCGGCCGGAGAGGGAGGAGACCGGCGAATCGGCCGTCGGCGGAGCGAGGTAGGAGGAGGAAAGCCCTGTCGCTGCTCTCAAACAGTAACTTGAGGAGGGGAAAGTGAGGTGGATTTCATTTTGCTAAGACAAAGATTGACCGCAGATTACCCTACCAGAATATGACTTATGTGATGCGAAACCATAATCTCAATTAATTTGGAATACAAATCTTGTGAAATCATATTTATGTCATGTAAATCGTGTGAAGAGAGTAATTATTGGTTAATGCATCTATGTTTTGGAATGAGAGGAACAATTTCTTGTTTTTTTGCGGGCGAGGAACAGTTTTTTTTTAGATAATAGGCATGCCCTGTTTTAACTTAAGAAAGCAACCAGGGACAAACAGTTCGTAGTTGTGGACTATATTTGTAACTGGAGAAAACCCTTTGACGCGGAAATTTCTGGATACTCAGTACATGTATGTCAAAATCGACTGGGAGGAAGACTTCCACACTTGCTGCTCGAATTCCCGATGCATCATATTCCCGTATCCAGCTAGCTATGGGATAACGGTGAAACCTCCCTCATCGCTGGTTGATCCAATTCTAACATCAAACTTAAGAGCATTCTTCACGGTCCTCGCTCGATTATCCTCTTTCTCTCACGTTTTTTCTTACTATTTCACTCTCAATACGATCGACGTGGAGAAGGAAATTTATACCCATATCGGTGTGCTGAGTATCTCAGCCTCCAGTGGATCAACCACTATAAGTAATAGCCAGCTACTTCAACATTTGAGAGTACACTAGTGAATACACCTTATCTCATACCCGTCCCTGGGCAGGGCCGGACATGTCCAGGTGTTTCCACGTTATGTTCTTTAAACTCACCGTGGACTGTCTTAAGTCGATTTATCTTGGGCAAGACTATGGTTTCTGTTTGTCAGATAATTCATATGGTGCGTTCCGATCCGATCTGCCCAAATGTGCTTCGATCTATAAGTACATGGGGACATGCATGCTTAGGTAGCTAATTATTTAGCCTAACTCGCTTCACCCCGTCACACATACATAATCTCGAGCTAACAATATGATCAGGCTTAGCGTGCTGGCAACGGCCATGGTCCTGGTAGCCGTCGCGGTATCATCGGCCGTGCAGCCCGTCGATGCCGGGAAGACGCCGCGGCACCGTGATCGGCATCGGCAGTTTCAGAATCCATGTCGACCAACCCTGCAGCAGACACGACGGGCAAGCACGATTCCTCGGGTTCTTGAACGATCCCAACAACAACGATGGAGGCCACTGCCCTCGACACCTCGTCGCCGGGAGCAGTAATTCAGATTGAACTGGTCGGATTTACCGACGACAGCTGTGCCGGCGGGGTCACTCACATGTGTGCGATTGCATCACAGGCTAGTTGCTTCGATAGTTTGCAAACAGAAGTATCTATCAGTCGCAAAAAAGAAGTATCTATCTGCATGAAGCATGTGTCGACATTCTCTTATTATTCATCGCAAGAAGTGAGTCCTTCTCTCTGGTTTGAACAATAGCCTGAGATGCAATCGCACCTTGTGTTCAAGTTAAGTAAAACAACATGGTGGCGCGAATGCGACGGAGGATGTAAAAAACGTAAAAAAAAAAAAGGTATATGCACCATTGATCACTGAGTTTGTCCAATATAAGCACTTTAGTTAACGAACTTGAAGAATGTTGTGCACGGGGCACAAAATTTGGCAAGGATGAGCAAACCGGTCAGAATCGTGAAGTGGCACGCTGACTGGGCAGTTGATCATAGACTGAGACCTATATTTTGCAAAAAGAACCCTATAGAATTAAGTCTGTTTTTCTTTCTCTCACTGACAGGTGGGGCCCATCCGTCAGAAGGTTCTTCTTCAGATACACCTCGATGGAGACAAAACGGAGGCCAGCCTACATCCTTAACCCTAATCCCATTTTCCTCATTTCGCTTGCGCGACAGACACACACAATGGAGCGCTCCTAGCCGGCGCGATTTGCCCTCGCCGGCGTGGCCTCCCGACGCTTATGGAGGACGGTGGAGTGAGGCAGAGTAGAGAAATCGAGGAAGCTTCCTATGGTGTCCGTTTAGAAGTCACCAAAAGATCGTACCCTCATTGAATCCAGAATCATGATGAATGGGCAAAATTTAGTTGAAAGGCAACAGAGAATCTGGAAATGTTCAAGTTGTAGTTGAGGAAAGCGGATAATGTGTGTTTAGCATAAAATGGCACCGAGTGAACCATTAACACAAGCTTGCCAGAGAAACGTAATGGGTTGTCTATAGCGAATTCCTGGACCCCTGTCCATTAGGCATGATACCTTGTTCATATACTTCAAATTCTTTTCTTCCTTCCCTTGATGTCAACGATCATGAACTTAAGGATGGGATGGCAGAACATTAAAATTTCGAGCATGATGGTCAGACCAAAATGTTTGACTGTTACTTGCACCCCGGGAAGTAGCTGGATAACCAGGCAGTTCAAGAAATATCAATATGACCGCCTGATGATGAGATTCTTATTGGCTAGTTGTTAGTAAAAGAATTTTGTTCTGTAAACGAGAGTAGTCCACAATTGGTTAATACACATATGTTTGGGAATGAGAGTAGTAGTGTGTAGTTGTGGACTATATTTGTGGCTGGAGAAGATCTTTCAGCGGTTACCGCTGGATAGTTGCTGGGCCGGGTGGACGGGAGTGCGACACGTGCGGCCGCATAGGGCCCAAAATTTTCGAACAAGATTAATCAGACTGAGCATACATGGGCCGCATGCGCTGCACGCCTGCACTCGGTGGTGATCTCCCGAACAGACTCCACCATTGTTCACCTCTCGTGTCCAGGGCTCCAGGCCCCAGCGAGACGTTCCTCAGCGAGGAGGACGCACGGTGGCCGACGGCGATTAATGCCGCTATAACTCTGCTGCATCGTCGGCGCCGTCCGTGCTTCGGTGTCCTCCACGGCGACGACGCCTAGCACCCCGCCTGGTCGACCAAGTGGACAGCCGGTGGAGAGGATGCAGCCTGCAGAGAGAACGGAGCCGATCGGCGATCGATTCGAAGAAGAAAGAGAAGAACAAGTAATCACGGTGCTTGATTTGGTCATTACGCATGCGTTTTGTTCATCTCCTCCGCGTAGCGCTGATCAGCGGATTGTCAATTAATCTGGCAATCTGATTGGCATTTCGGCAGGGATCAGTCGCTGGTTTTCTTTTTTACAACGGAGCATAGTTTGATCCGAGGTGAGTTGCACTGCGAATCCTTAAATAAATTAGCAATTCTATCAATCCTCAAATATATAATATATTGTTCATCACAAAACAATTACTACAATGGGCCCATTTCAAAATTTGGCACAGACCCCCAGATTTTGCCAGTCCAACCCTTGATAGTTGTACATGAAAGTCATGGCTAGGGCTGGACCTGAAGCTCGAGGCTCGAGGCTCGGCTCGGGCTCGACAAGGCTCGGCTCGAGCTCGACTCGGCTCGAAGGTGGTGCAAGCCAAGACTAGACCTTCCAAACAAGGCTCGAGGCTCGACAAGCCGGCTCGGCGAAACTCGTAAGCCGGCTCGAAGGCTCGATGAAATAAAAAAAATTGGCATGACTTTTGTCAAATATGTAACAATTGACAATTATAATCAACAATAGATAGTGTAAATAGTTTCACAGAGCATCAACTAAGCATAACAGAAATAAAAATTCAACCACAAACACGTGCAAAGTTCAACAATAGTCTCATACATCACAAAGTTCAACCACAAACACGTGCATAGTTCAACAACAACAAATAGAACACAAAGTCTTAACAATTTAACATCAAGTTGAACCACAAAAGGACCATTGCGCCACCAGCCCATCATTTCATCTCCTTGTCGTCTCTTGTCACTTGCAAGATCAATCTGAAGTGTATAGAAACGAAATTTCATCAATATAAAAATTTCCAGCAAGTAAATCAAGTAAGTAAGCATCATTGACATTATTTTGATTCAGTATTTTGGCTGTATAAAAAGTTCCAGCAAGCAAATATAGCAAATAAGACTCATTTACACTTGTTTGCTTCAGTTTTTGTTGTATAAAAAGTTACAGCAAGTATATATAAGAAATAAGCACCATTTACACTAGTTTGCATCAAGTTTTTTTTGTTGTATAGAAAGGTCCAGCAAGCAGATACATCAAAAAATCAGAATTGACAATCTTTTGCTTCAGTTTTTTGGCTGTAAATAACGTTCCAGCAAGCAAAATAAGAACTTACCAGTTGCTCCCCACCACACTTTTTGGAAACGAAATGGTCTCCACATCATCATCATCGGAGAGATTTCTCGGCTGCACCTGCACCTGCACATAAGAGCATGTCATTGTTCTCGTCCATGTCATCATTCTTGTCATAAGAATTCTCTTCCTCATCGTCATCGGAGAGATTTCTCGGCTGCACCTGCACATAAGAGCAAGGCACAAGGGGCATGGTCATTCAATCACACTAAACAAACGGCAAGTATTACCATAGTTGCATCAATTTCAGAAGGGAAAACCAAATTACCCTTTCTGTTGGAGAAGCTCCTGCTTCCCGCTGCGACGAATCCACTGCTCCTGCTGGCGACACTGATGGTCTAGTCGAAGAGATGCCGAGTAAACCAGCTGTTTTGGAGTTCATCGCGTTGCCATAGGCAGCCCTCTTTCTCTGCGATTGTGCTCGCGAAGCAGCACTCTGCTCCTTTCGATGTTGCATCGGTCAAGGAGGTTAGGAGGGGGTGCCGGCGGTGAAGACTGAAGAGGAGTCGAGGACGGGAACGGGGGACAGGCGGACCGCAAGGTTGACGCCGGCCGCCACTGGATGCTCGGCGACGGCGCCTTGAACTCTCCACTCTCTAGGCGAACTACGGGGGGAGGCGAAGATCCATGGGCGGCGGACGGCGGTGGTGGCGGCCGGCGTCGGCGGCGGTGGTGGTGGCGGCCGGCGGCGGGGTAACCCTAGCGACGAGTGAGCGCGATGGGGAAGGAGAGAGGAAAAAAGCAGAGCACGATGGGGATGACGAGAACGAGTCAACGGGAGTTCTTTTCATCGATTCATGTTAAAAAAAAATGTTGCGGCTCTCGAGCCGGCCGAGCCGAGCCTTGAGCTTGTCGAGCCGAGCCGAGCCTCGAGCCCAATTTTCAGAAGATTTTTAGAGGCAAGCCGAGCCTGGCTCGGCTCGAGTTTTCCCGAGCCTCGAGCCGGCTCGGCTCGGCTCGATTCCAGCCCTAGTCATGGCGAACTGCTAGAAAGACTAATTACAGATGCATCATATTCCCGTATCCAGCTAGCTGATGGATACCGGTGAAACTTCCCTCTTCACTTGCTGATCCAATTCTAACATCGAGCTCCACTCTTCACGTTCCTCGCTCGATTATCCTCTTTGTCTCACGCTTGTTCTTACTCTATTTCACTCTTAATAAGATCGACGCGGAAAAGGATATTTATATCCACATGGTTCGGTGTGCTGAGTAACTCAGCTCCGGTGGATCAACCACTATTAAGTACGGAGTAATACCGAGCTATTTCAAGTTTCAACATTTGAGAGTATACTAGTGAGTAGTACACCTTATCTCACACGTACACTTCTCTTGGCAGGGCAGGGCACGTACAGGCTTTTCCATGTTCTGTTCCTTAAACTCATCGTGGAGTGTTCCTTAAACTGCCAAATCAATTTATCAAACTTTTGTTGTGTTCCAATCCTTTTGGCCTTTTCGTAATTCCGGCGTGAGCAAGACTATAGATGCGCGAGGTCCGGTTTGACCCGATGATCCGCTGGACCGAACCTAGATTTTGTTACCAATAGGTTAGAGGTTCGATCCACACAAAAATAGGTCCATCGCGAACCCGACCCTTTCGTCCCTAGGGTCGAGCCACACCTCGACAGAAGGCAGGCGACCGCTGGTCCCGTATGGAGAAAAGCATGGTCGAGTGTGTCGACCTCATTCAAGGGATGCCGGATGAAATCGCCTACTCGCCGTCCACTGCCTGGCCTGCGTCCCGCACGGCGCCTGGGTAGAGGAACGCCGCTGCCACGCCGGACTTGGCCTTGGCGCGTGCCGTCGCCGGGATGACGGGCCTAAGGACAAGGACGCGCCGCGGAGAACTTCCCAGCCAACCGTGTGTCCACGTACAACGTGAACTCAAGGTGATGGTCGGCTGGTCCCAAGACGTTCGAGCCGGCGACAGACTTCCACGTGCTCGACGCGGCCACCGGCGTTTGGCGGCAGGGCACGCCGAGGTCGGCGCGGTCGTTCTTCGCGTGCGCCGCGGCGAGCGACATGATCTACGTGGCCGGCCGGACCTGCTGCCGGACATGTCGGAGGAGGCCGCCTGGGCTCAAGGCCGGCACGGCGCGCACGGTCGCCGGCGGAGGCGGCGATTGGTTGGTGGTCACCGGCGCCATCAAGTCGGGAGGGCACGGGCTTTTGAGTGTTCAACGTCAAGTCGATGTGCTCGACCGTAGTGCCCCATCCGCCCGAGTTCGCTGGCTTCCGTCCGCGTCAGCGTTGATGTTGTCGTTTCCGACCATGCATCTCTATGCCCATGCCCGATCAGAGCCGTGTTGAGGGAGATCGAGCCAGAGAATGACAAATCTGAGCAAAGCAAATAGCGAGGGCCGAACCTGGGTTACCCATTACCCTATGAGAGGAGGTTCGGGTCGAACCTTGATCCTCGAATTTTTCTAGAGGTCCAGCGGTCCAGTAACAGGGCCGGACCGGACCGCACCTGACGCATCATGAAGCAAGACTATGGTTACTGGTTGTCAGATCATTAATTCATCGTTCATTCGTCTGGTGCGTTCCGATCTACCCAAATGTACATCGATCTATAAGCACTCGGGGACATGCATGCATAGCTAGCTAACTATTTCCCTAGCTCGCTTCTCCCCGTCACACACATATATAATACTCGCTCTGTTCCAAATTATATAAGATGTTTTATCATTTTTTTCAATCACACTATGTGGATGCGCTTCAAGGTGTATGTTCAGTTATTTCAGTATGCATGTAGTTCACATTGGAATATCCGAAACATGTTATAATTAATTTGAAACAGAGGAGTAGCTCGCAAATAATCACGAATTAGCAAGATGGTTACCTTCTCTTACTTGGTTTGTAGTTTGTACAGCCATCTGAATCTTCTGAGATGCAACCTTACAATGTTTTGAAGTTAAGTAAAGTAGCATAGTGGCGAAATGCGATGGTACCATGTTTGGTATGTCAAAAATGTAAAAAGAAAAATACTACTGGCTACACACTAAACAAAAAGACCACCTCTGTCTGCAGGGTGGGCGCAGTCCCTAAGAGCACATTATCGCTGAATGTTTTCTGAGTCATTTTTTTTTAAAGCATTGGGCTTTGCAAAGCTTCCTCACAGGGTTAGGTGAACTTACAGCCCAAGTCTAAAGTATATCTTTGTTCTATGTCGCATCACGCCTGGCTGGCAGTACTGCGATGATCAAGGGACGATGCAGTGATGCACTATGGATGTCTCTATGCTCCAAGGGTACCAAGGCACACGTAAAACCGAGAAATGGACGCGCTCACCAAACGTCTCATGTAAGTGCAAATTCCATTTCCCTTTTCTCGGTGTGGCGACATACTAAATAAATTGGCCGGTGGCCACCCTCTGCTTAGATATTTGCATGTGTGAGTGTGAACCTTTTCCTCTAAAAGGAATGTGTGTCGGAAATATCCCGATGTCGACAACAAAGCAACACCTCCAGGAACATGATCTACTACGACCTGTTTGGAAATGGACAACACAACAGCGCCACCTCTCTGCCCTAGCTGTTGGTCGAGCACCACCATTTTCATGTCTACTTCTCCTTTAAGAAAATGTCTACTTTCCTTGTTCATCGTGTGTGACTTCCTTTCCCCTTCACCTCTTTCTTCATCGTTTGTAGATCCATGCTGGGGATGCAGATGGAAGGTCCGGCGGATGAGGTGATCTGTCCACTGGACACCTAATCGATAATCAGCGGCCCGTTTAGCAAATCGGTGAAACACAAAACAAGGGCGGACATACATTTCAATTCCAGCGGCCGTCCGGATGCATGCCTAATCAATGGCCCCACCTTCTTAGTGGCGGAGCTTGGCAGGAAATATTAAGAGGACCAAGAAGACGATTATGGGTTTTCTCGAACATTTTTTTATATTTAAGCCTAACAATTATGGTTTGTCTTAAGAATTTTTAGGGAACCATTCCTCTAGATAAAAAGGATCTCGCTATCGTGTCGTTCCTAGACGACACAGGGGCACCCCACCCAATCTCCTATGGCCAGCGATCTCCTCTTCTCTCGCCGCCGCCGGAAGACGCCGTCAGGCAAAGCCCAATGCAATAGAAGATTAGAAGGTGGTGGTGGGTCTCCCGGTGGTTTCGTGGCACTCATTGAGCGGCGGCTGCGTTGAAGGGTGCCCGCAGAGGCGTGAGGCTAAGTAGCATCACTATAGCAAGGTGTAAAGATGGCGGTGATGGGCGGCTCAAATGTGATGTGACGAGGCCTTGGTACAACCACTCTCAGGCTTTGAACAAGGAGAGGGTGGCACCGGTGCAAACCCAATTCCGCCGCTCGCTACAGAGGTCATCCCCGGGCCAGAGGGAACTTTTAAGATTTTGGCGGTCCTTTATGGTTGATCAGCTTCCCATGTGCTGCGGCGGGGTCCTAGCTCGTGGTGGTTAGCTCCTGCTGCTTCTCGACATCCAGATCATGTGGGCATGGTTAACGGTGATGTGGCGACGTTTACGTTAGGACCGTACACTTGAGTGGTCGTGTTCAAGCTCGTATCTAGTATCTTCTTAAAGGCATTTCTTGGACTCCCTTCTCCAAGGTGAAAACCCTTGATGCGGCCTTAGGTGGTTGGATCCATCAACACTTGAGTGTTGTTCCCCTTTCTGAACACGTTACTTTTGGACAACCTTTATAGAAGTCTATGTGTTGCTTAGGACAGTGAAGGATGTTGTTGCTTGTTATAGCTTGTTGCTCTTTTTTTTTTCATTTGTAAATTTTATTAAATCGGTTATGTGCATCCACAAGGTTTCGACTACTCTTGATATTGTGCACCTGAAGAGACCTAGTGTGCTTATTATCATCTTGATATTAATATATTGCCTTTTATCGAGAAGGAGTAGAGAAGGCATGGAACACTTAGGATGTTGGG
Organism: Poa pratensis; assembly: GCA_947311845.1. NCBI lineage: Eukaryota > Viridiplantae > Streptophyta > Magnoliopsida > Poales > Poaceae > Poa > Poa pratensis. Next base: position 70,784,127 of record CAMZMU010000020.1, read on the forward strand.
GATATACCCAACGGGAGTATCTCTGATATGGATAAATCCAGCTTAGCCAGGGTGGCCCACGGGTGGCAAGGCAAAGGGCCTGCCGGGCGGCCCAGTAAGTCAAAGCACAAGACGGAGGCGTGGCCGACTAAGGAAAATCCAAGACGAAGTCCCATGAGCTATCTAACCCAAGGAATAAGACGGTAACTTTGTCAGATAGGTTTAGGACTATGTATTCTTGTCGGACATGGCTTTCCCTTGTAAGCCCTAGGCCAAGGAGGCTCAGGGTTTGATGCATGTAAAATGCATACATGAACTTTGCACTTTAATTGATTTTATTCCAATCATATTTGCATCATATAAGGGTTATATCAATGTTTTATCATGATTTTGGAAATATCTCAATGATTTCCTATTTTTATGGAATTAACCCTGCACAGGCAGAAAACCCCGTTTTCTTATTTTAATGTTTCAGGAACCCAAACGTCAACGAAATCACTTGGAAATTTACGGGCGTCAATATTTGGAAGGAAGAAGACCTGCGGAAAAAGGAAGCGAGCAAACGGAGGCCCGAGGGCCAAATGAGCAGGGCCCACGCGGCCAGGTACATGGGCCGCGTGGGACCCACCCATTTGGGCCTCGTGGCTCCGTTGCCGTCGATCTTCGCTCCACCGACATAGTTTTGACCTAAAAACGCCTATAAAAAAGGTCCCCCGACGTTCTCTGGAAGGAGCGCCGCACAAACACAGAAACACCGAAACGGAAATCAGGAGCTGCAGATTGGAGGGGGAAAACGCCGGCGGGGCGCTGCCGGCGTGGTCTCCATCTTCTCCATCGACTTCTCCACCGTCTCCATGATGAAGAGGGAGTAGTCCACCTCTGGACTATGGGTTTGTGGAAGTAACTTATGTATCTCTCCTCTCTTGAGCTTCACTAATTAGCACCGTATGAGCTGTTGAACATGATTACGGTCACCGTTGTAATACCTTTGTGGTGGATCTTTATGAGTTAATATATGTTTGAGATTGCAATGTTTGTTTCAGTTATGAGTATAGATGCATATTATGTACCCCGTTCTTGTCTACTTGTTTTGATCAAGCATATTTATGAGAGCATGTGTGGGGGAACGTGTGCATTAGTTGGAGTAACGGGGGGTGGCTAGTGCAGTGAACGTGAGAGATAGTTTTGCGATCCACTTTGGTATCTTTACCTCCTTACTTTGTTGCCTCACTAGGGATAAACTAAAATACCATGCTACCGGGGATGTGGGTGTGACCATTGCCACTACTCCATGACTAGATCTAGCATGTTCTTATTTTCACTTCATGTCATGATACTTAATGATATGCTCTGAGTTATCTTAATTACTGAGGTGTTATGATTTAGTTCGCATCTTGGTGGAGTATAAGAGAGGTTAATAACCAAAAGATCTCTATGTTAGGACGTGATGCCCATATATCTAAGTAACTTGTTATCAAACCCTGTGTTGCAATCTCATATGTTAACTGTGTGTGTTCCATTGTCTACCACTTTATAAAGAGAGAGTGCATTTGTGAAACCATGAACCCCAGTCCATTTTTAATCATAAGAAACACATTTCCAACACCATATACCACTTTTCTATTTTCAGCCATCATTAAATCCGAAAATACAAAAATACTTTTCATCTTGCATACATCATTCAAAAACCCAAAAATATCATTTATCATTGCATCATCCATCATTGCATATTTATTTCTTGTTTGCATTGCATAACTATCCTGATATCATTCTTACACCTTGTGCTTGACAACCACAGGTGAGGTTGAGGACCAAAACATCTAACCTTATTTTGTAGGTAACCAAAAGAAGGATAAGAAGATAAATCTACCACTTCAGATTCCCCGAGAGTTCGATATTAAACCCTCGAGTCACCCCTCGTGGGGAAAACTGTCTTCCACTTACTATACACTCTGCACTTGGAGTCTCAACCTAATCCCGTTATTTGTGCAGGCATCAAGACTTGCTCTTCGGGATCATCAGGGTTACGCTCTCATCCATACTCATTGTAACTTGTAACACGGCTATTGCCTGGTAGTAAGTTATAACAACACGTAGGATCTCGCCACCGAGATCTGAAGTTGGGTAAACCGCCGTGTTCAATCTTGTCCCGGATGACATTATGTCACCGTTGCCGACACTACGACATAGGATGTAGCCATGTAGGGAAGCTTTGCTACTTATCCTTCCCCATTAATTGTCCCTCGACTCGCCGCCACCTACCACCCGACGTACTTTCACCCTAGAACTCCCTAGTGCTTCATCATCTATTGGTGTCCTATGGAGCACTAGTTAGTTTGTTGGGTGCCCCATGCATTGTTGCCTTTACAACCTCGTCGCCATTGGCAGTCAATTTACTCGTCCCTCTATCATCCCTTCTTACCTTCATTCTCAACTCTCGCCATCCTTCATCACTCATCTCCTTCGTAGCGGATGACGCACCGTGCATTTCACCACTCAATTTCCTCTAGCATCCCTTCTTATCGTGTTTGCTCAATTTGTTGTTTGGTTTTTGTGTATTTGTGTTTGATCTAAAGGTTTGTAGATTGTCACACAACCGGTGATGGGATTTCCTGATGTGTTAGCCACACCTCTTGGCATGTTCTTTCCTTTTTTAAGCTGTCCAATCTCCATCTTAGGTGTTGTTTGAATAAAGTTTGATCATTTGCATCGTGTAGCATTGATGTATATGCTCGAAGATGGTCATTTCATTGTCTAAAAGAAGTCAAACATTCGTGGTGAAGGTAATTCGCTTGCAAATGTCCAATTAGCAACAACTACAGTATATTTTCTTATAAAGAGTAATTTATTAATATTAAGATGATACCAATCACGCTGTCCTGCTAACGAACGAATCAAGTGTGATCGCACAAGGCAGCTGCAAATGGTCGCATCTACAACTCCCACGCTGATCACGCACGAGAGATAAACAAGTTACACACCAGTGAGGAATGGCGTTGACCAACAGCCGCAAGAGATTGCCTATTAACCCACTGGGCATTGCGGATTACCGCTAGCTTTATAATAACAAACAAATTGTTCCCGCGAGTCCACGACACGTACATCAACAGCAATTAAACTAGACCAAGAAAAAGGAGAAGAACAAGAGAGTCGGTACGAAAAGAGAGGGAGAGAGGGGAGCTAGCAACAGCAACGGGCAATGGCAACTGCTCGAATAAATTACAGGCTCTGGCGCAGAGCCGCAGACATCTCTTTCACGCGAAGATCGCACAGAGGCGACACCTTGTTATGCATCCAGTATAAGTATCTCCCTCTCTCGTGCCCATCCCATTCACGCCAGCGGCCCATCATCACCGGTGTAGCTGTCGCCGGCATAATACTGCCCGCATCTCATCATCCGATTCCCACAAAATAGTAGGGAGAAAAAGGGCATCCACAACGCCTACATTCCCATTTAGTTCTCATCTCGTCCGGTTAATTCCTCGATCCTCTTCTCAGTTCACCATGACGAAAGGCAAGAACGGAGAAAGCGCCCTGCTCTCCTGATTGATTCTCTGTGTGTTTCGTTTGGTCATTTGGTCTCATCTCGTTTCTCAATCTTCTTGCTCTGTTTCTCTTTGTCGGCGCGCGCGCAGATGGGTTCGGCAGGCTGCTGCTGCTCCACGTCGCCGCGCTGTCCACGGCCGGCGTGGTGGCCACTGCCACCGTGCTGCGCCGCCGCTACCGGAGGAAGATGAAAGAGCTGCCGGCGCCGGCCATGGCGGAAATGCCGAAGGTGGTGATGGGCGAGCATGGCCACGTCGAGCATATCGAGAAGTTCTCCCACTACGTCGGTCAGTCTCGCCATTCCCTTCTCTCCCCGCAGCATAATTCTCTTTGTGCGCGCAAGTTTCCATAGTTCAGTTGTTGATTTACACCCTATTTTGATCCAAAAATCCGTCTATTCTATCAATGGCTGGAAGTTTGTCGCTGTTCTTGAATATCTGGCGATGTGCACCCCGTGGATTTTCGTCCACACAAGGATATTGTTTTGTTGTTTTGTTTGGCCATTTTGGGCCATGATTTTCGTCCACATCCAAATTTCATCTCCCGGTTAACCTTGTGTGCTTGAAATCTCGTATGCTCGATCGATTGATTCCACTTGCTCATAAAAGACAATACTACTAGGAAACAAGATCCAAAAGAAAAGCAACTTCCTCAAAAAAGAGATAAGGCAGTATCCTTTTCTGATTGGCATGGGCACTGCTTATGGAGGATTAGCATGTAGCTACTGAACTGAAATATCTTCTCCTGACTGGTACGTCCTTGTAGCACTGCGTAGGAGGATGAAACCGCCATGAGAGCGCACTGAAGAAAGCACACTGTCATAATATGGCAATTGATTAGCTTGCCTGGCTAGTGGCCCCGACTCCTCCAAGCTGACTGGGTCGATAGGGCCCTGTCGGGATCAACTTGTACATGCAACTTGTAACGGGGACGTCAGATCTCCATCGCGTGGACCATGAAAGTTTATATTCTATTTTGTCAAACCAAGAAGATAAGAAGAGATGACTTATAAGAAGCACCAAGTCGATGTCATCAGAGCCGGTGTAAATTATTCCTGCTGTAAATATTTTATTTCCAGCTAGCTAACTAATTCATTTCTTACAACGATGTATGCAGCTCGGCAGATGGGGTTCGAGGACGTGAACGAGTGCCCCCAGCTCTGCAAGGTGGCCAACAACTACCTGAAGAGGACCAAGAACTGCATGGACGACATCTACGACCTCCTGGCCAACGTCCCCGACGTGGAGTCCCTCTACGTCAAGCTCGTGGAGGAGCTGGACAAGTGCATCCTTGGCTACTTCGCCTTCCACTGGGATCTCTGCACCACCCTCATCAGCCAGGTGTGCTCATTCAGACATATTATCTACTCCTTTCCCTTGGTGGCCAAAGGGTTCTTGATTTGATACCGAATCCAAAAGTCGTGCGCCAAATTATTGCATTTTGGGAGATAAATAGTACAACCGATCTCATTATCTTTGGCTCAATTCGAAGCAAAGTTGACGTGTTATGCACTATGCTCACACATCGACACATTATGGTCGACCTGCCCTAACTTTGCCTATCAATCACGCTTAATGCATGTGCAGGCCTTGACCGTGGACAGCGCCACCAAAAAGAAGTTGAGGAACTTGGTGCTGGAAGCCACCAGGTAATAGTCAAACCCAACTGCAACCATAATTTCTTTTCACTTCCTTTTCAAGACGTGTTGTTCTTACTATACCTAGGATGTTTACGCTTGGCAGTGTACTGTTTATTGCTCTTAACTTTGTTCTGCATCTGGAAGACAAATACTGCTGAATAGAAGTAATCTGCATGTACAACAGAGTGGAATAATGGAAGTGCTAAAAAGGAATCAAATTATCTACCAAATGAAATACCTTCGTGATGTTTACAGTTAGCCGAATTAATTATAAGGTGCCAAAAAATGCACAACAAACCCTTATTAACTGTGTTTTTTTTTTGTAAAAGAATGTTCAGTTAGCCTGATTTCTGATGCACTACACATAATTTGACCAATTTTTAGGGGACCGAGACTGAATTGTGGATGTCCAACAAACAAGAATATCATTGTGATTGAGATATGTCCAAACGAGATTTTTATAAACGTTTTATGCAAGAATAACTACGCACAAAATGATATACACTTGATGCTGGGTGGTTGTTAATAGTCGTACTACTATATGAGATTGCTTATGATTTTCCTGCCACTAGGTCACAAATGGAATCTTCTAGCAACTTCACCTCTTATTAAAAACATGCATAATGATTAAAAAGACATCTTCCCTTTTGCATCCCATATTATACAGAAAAATCATATTATATGGAGTAACATATATTTCATATTATCTTATATCTATGCACATAATGCTCGCATGCATATAGAAATATGTGATGATTACAGTAATTATGATGTTATGTGGTGGAAGAAGGATATCTCATATATTCGAGAAAAGTATCTTACCTTTCATTTGAAAAATCACCTGGTAGCTAAAATAAGGCAAATCTCTTCTTTTATCCCTCTTTCCACATCATCAAACATCCTATTGCTATGATAGCACTATATTTAGATGCTCTAATTGATACCCATACACATCTGCATTCCGCAACAACATGTTTGACGCACGCATGTGTACAAATCTAATCTTGCCTCTTATTAAACCATCATTTTTTATTCCACCTTAAAAAAAATTGGCAAGAATTGACCCAAAGGTAAGTAGATGAAACAGCCGGCAGAGGTGCCACATCTGGGGAAGGTTCCCTTCTCATTTTTCGCCACATAATCATATAGTGTTAACAATTGTTTCTGCAATGACTCGCAAGACTACGACAAGTAACCAAGACATTTTTAATTTGTTCGGGGCCGCCTGGATCCCAAAAGTGATTAGAGTATGGCTAGGCGAGATGATGTAAGCTGATACGCAATAATTGGATCGAAACTTTTTAATTAGCAGAACTCCCAGATCAAAACCGTCCACTAGGCTACACGTACACATCACGAAATGGGCCAAAGCCAGGTGGATGACAATGATATTGCAAAGGCTAAATCAGTGATGAGAATTGAGGAGACATACTTCTATTGGTCATCAGTGATAGCGGCCGATCTACTCCAGTCGTTCAGCTAATAACAATAGCAGTACTACTGTACTGATCTATTTCAGTACGTCCTAGCTTGGACCTGATGAACTGAAATTAAACCTTTGAAGAAAGAACACCGCTAAGAACAGGTGCAACTGATAGCGGAAAACTTTACGATGTACTTGCAAATTGCAGAGAACATATTGGTATGCCTGTCGATGACTAGACAGAACATAAGGTGTAGTAGTAAAATTCAAACTGAAAATTTTCTTTCTCCCTCTGGCGCTCGCACGATCGACCCCCATATCATGGCACCCCATGTGTGCATGCATGCATGTAGAGGTCAATGCATCTGCGGATCTGCCATTAGCCGGGTTATTTTACAAGATTCCATTGCTAGTCAGGCCTTCTTCGAAGGGCCATTGGCCGATCTTTATTAAGATTAAGAATAGCTAGTCAGGCCTTCTAGAATTCTCCGCAAGAGTGGGACATTTTTTAATCAAAGGCGCGCATGAAATTATATTTTTAACTGATATCTCAACCGATGGGCACGCACGCAGGAAGCAGAGGTTCGAGCGGGTGACCAAGGACCTGAAGGTGACGCGCGTGTTCTCGACGCTGGTGGACGAGATGAAGGCCATCGGCATCGTCACGGGGACGAACGGCGACGAGGAGGCGCACTGCACCGACGTGATGGCTCCGGTGGCGCACGCCGACCGGTCCCCGGTCCTGCTGCTGATGGGCGGCGGGATGGGCGCCGGCAAGAGCACCGTGCTCAAGGAGATACTGGAAGAGTACGTACCAATTTGATCAAACGTACATGATCTTACTTCTTTTTCTTGAACTGTACATCTTACTTAGTTAAGTTTAATGATCTTGAGCTCATATATTTCAGGCCGTTTTGGACGGAGGCCGGGGCGAACGCATTGGTGGTTGAGGCGGACGCCTTCAAGGAGACGGACGTGATATACCGCGCCATCAGCTCCATGGGTCACCACAACGACATGCTCCAGACAGCCGAGCTGGTGCGTTATCCAGACGTTAATTTATGCGAAGTGTTAGTTAGCAAGTCATACATCAGCTGTTTTCTCTTAATTAGCTTGAATCTGCCCTAGTTTGATGATCGCTAGCTGGAGATTATTCATGCATGTTGACCTGCCCGACAGCGCAGACGACACGGATGGCCCTGCACCAGATAGAAAAACAAGAGTGAACAACCGGCCGCTGAGCGGTAGGAATCAGCAGCTATAGCTCATCACATGGGCTAGCATATACAGTATTAGCTGAACAACTTATACTCCTACTCCACTTCTCCCACCGACAGTTGCTCCAACTGTGTGTACGGAGAAATAGCATCCATCTACTTCCGTCGATGCATGGGATCTCACACATTCAGTATGTACTTATGTGAATGGTTTTGCCGGAAAGTGTGCTTCCATGTTCACCATTGCCTAGAAACATGAATTTCTCTCCTGTAGCTGCTCTCAACATCAGGAAGTAGACAGATCTCCGGGCTGTCATGAGAAAGAATGTTTGCTGGCCGGGCATCATTGCTTAACAATAGTGAGTGCTGTCCAAGACTGTCATCATAAAACAAAAGCTTGTTCCACTCGTGGTATTGCCAATACGGAGAGGCCCAATTTGGGCCTGCATGCAGTTGCAGCGAACGTGCGAAACACTACTAGGCCTTGAGCCCACGACAGATAGTGGGCTCGGCCTGCCCAAGCGTTTTAAATGTTGTTCTGTAACAAAAAAGGAACTTATGCTCAAAAAAAAAGAGGAACTTACTTTTCGAAATATTTCCCGGAATCTGGCAAAAAAAGGGATTTCGGAGAGCACCAAAGAGGAATCCGTTTGACGAAAATCTTGCTGGCTCTGACTGACAGGTGCACCAGTCGTCCACGGACGCGGCATCGTCGCTGCTGGTGACGGCGCTGAACGAGGGGCGCGACGTGATCCTGGACGGCACGCTCTCCTGGGAGCCCTTCGTGGAGCAGACCGTCGCCATGGCCCGCGCCGTGCACCGCCAGCGCCACCGCATGGGCGTCGGCTACAAGGTCGAGGACGACGGCACCGTCACCGAGAACTACTGGGAGCCCGTACCCGATGACGAGGACTTCGTCACCGCCGAAGGGACCAGGAAGCCCTACAGGATCGAGATCGTCGGCGTCGTCTGCGATGCCTACCTCGCCGTCGCGAGAGGGATCAGGTACATAACTTATCTGCTCGTCGAAGTTGAATTTTGTATAGCTAAAGAAACGAAAGCTAGTTAAGCAGGCGTGCAAGTGCTGACGGCGAGATTGCTGTTCTTGTAGGAGAGCGATCATCACGGGGAGAGCGGTGAGAGTGAAGTCGCAGCTCATGTCGCACAAGAGATTCGCGGCGGCGTTCCAGAGATACTGCCGCCTCGTCGACGGGGCCAAGCTATACAGTTCCAATTCCTTGGGCTCTCCAGAGGTATGTGTCCAGTTTCTAATCAGCTAGCCCGTACAAATTAAGTTCAACTTTTGCATAGTTTCTGATCAGCTATTTATTGGCATGCTATAGCTGATCGCATGGAAGGGCGGGATCAACGGCAGCCTGCTGGTGGAGCCGAACGAGATCGAATGCCTGGACAAAGTGGGCAACCTCAACGAGAACGCCACCTCCCTCCACGACCTCTACCCCGGCGGCGCCACCACCTGCGGATCACGGTCCATTTGGGACGACATGATCGTCGCCCCGTCCCGCGCCACCATACAGCAAGAGATCCGGAGGCCATCCGCTCCACTTCGGAGCCGACAGTGACAACACCAACAGCTTTGTAGTATATTCTTCAGCCTTGAATCTTGATGATCTTGGCCATGGTTTTGCCGCGGCAAATGGAGGCAGATTGGGGAAACTCATGTATGGTAATGTTGTTGCCGATTTTTATACGGTAATGTTTGCAACTAGCAGTTCGAATGAAATGTTTGTTGCGACATTAATTAGAGAATAAACGCTGTAATTATCCGATGAGTAATAAACTAATAATTATCAACCGATTTTACATGTCATCAGAAATGTCAACCTGAAGTTCCGCCTCCAAAGGACACACAGTGTGATCTGGCCAACGGCGTTCCTTGACGATTGGTTCGATAAAGCGGCTCTAGATTTGGATCCGGTCGAGGATGTTCGTGTGATGAGGGCGCAATAGCATCCTCCAAAAAAAATAGATTTATTTGACATTTTAAAATGCACTATACTATACATAACATGTGTATGAGACAAAACAGCGTATCCATGTTACTAAATTTTCGCAATTCCTATATATCGCCCGTTAGCAGTGCCTAGACGTCGCGCCGCTAAGGGGAGCGACCTAGTGGGCCGGCCCATAGTGCCATGTTTTGTTTGTCTTGTTTTTCCTTCTTTGTTTTCTTTTCTGTTTCTTTTCGTTTCTGTTTCTGTTTTCGTTTTTCTTTTTATTTTATTTTCCCTTTTTCTTTTTTGTTTTGTTTTTGTTTTCTTTTTTTCTTTTTCTTATTATTTTTCATTCTTTTTTTTTTGAAAATGTTTTAATTTTGAAAATGGTTCCAAATTTGAAAATGTTTCTAATTTTTAAAATGGTTCCTAAATTGAAAATGGTTCCAAATTTTAAAATGCTTCCAATTTTGAAAATGGTTCCAAAATTGAAAATTGTTCCTAACTTGAAAATGGTTCCAATTTTTAAAATGGTTACAAATTTGAAAATGGTTTCAAAATTGAAAATAGTTCCAATTTTGAAATGGTTCCTAAATTTTGAAAATGGTTCCAATTTTGTAAATGGTTCCAATTATGAAAATGGTTCCAAATCTGAAAATGGTTCTAATTTTTGAAATGGTTCCAAATTTGAAAATAGTTCCAAGTTTGAAAAGGTTTCATTTAAAAAAAATGGTCCCGATTTTAAAAATGGTTCAGATTTTAAAATTTGATCATTTTCAAAAAAAAAAGCAAAAAAAACAAAAACAAAAACGAAACGTTTTCTGCGCGCGAAACAATTGGGCCGGCCCATGTAGGCGGTGCGGAGCGAATCATGTAGGCGGCGCGGGGCGAACCCGCCGCCAACTGGCGGCATAAAGGAGCACCCATTTTATTCACCAGCTCCGTGCTTGGAGGCATAGCCGGGCCCAAAAATGTGCGGCCGCACCTAAAAAAATTTGGGGCCCAAAATTTTAATGTGGCCTTATATAGCCTGTATTTGTTTTTTAGGGAAACCTTATCTAAACCCATTGTGTAATCATCCGTGGATTCGTAGTATGACCATTTCACCATAAATCTAACCAATCCCTCCGTCACATATTAATTGAACTTAAAATGGATGTAAAATATGACAAGCTTCTAATCAATTTGTTCTCAACCATTTACTTATGTGTATGTACTCCCTCCGTACATAAAAGGATGTCTCAACTTTGTCTAAAATTGCATGTATCAACACACTATACAATGTCTAGATACATGCAAATTTAGACAAAGTTGGGACATCATTTTATGGACAGAGGGAGTAGTTTATATTCTAGATTGTCTTGTATGATATAGTGTATGTTGCCGTCATATAGGTTGCTCCCCTAGTTGCATTATTTAGATAAGCTATATTATTTTTAATCCCTACATTATTGAAAGAAAAAAACTGTAGTCACCTATTCACCCCCACTCCTCTACTTGACCTCTCAATCCTTTCAAGGGGTCTAATTTTCTGCCATTCCTCACCTCTGCTGAAGGATATACTACCATTAAGACAATAACCTATGATAAGGAAAAATCTATATATGTTATGCGGCCGTAATATTTTGATACCCTCCACCACTGCTACGTCGGAAATCCAAGGTTCCACATGAACTCCTATTCTACGGCGTGGTGGCAGGACCGCTAGGGGATTGGCTCCAGGTGTAGGTAGGGTCAAATTCCCAATGGCCATGCTAATACATAGTCCCCTTCCCTTCTGTCGAGTTGTTTAGAAGAAGCTTTCCGTTCTACGGTCCCTCGGAGCGAAGGGTTAGGCAGGTAGTACGGGCACTCTGACTTCCAGCTATGTGATGTGTGCGACTCCCGCGAAGCGAATGAATGGAAGGACCAACGATACAACGGTGACAAATCGGTGGTAAACTAATCGACAAAGTTGAGGGGCGGGTGGGATTAAAGAAAAATCTGGACACCGGGCACACTAATAGTGAATAAGAGGATGACATATGAAGCCTTTTTATCTTATTGAGATGATGAGATTGATGAGAGCGTGTGTGATAGACGAGAAACAGAATGAGGGATGCACGGTTGCTGCTGAAGAGGGGTCGTGTTTTTTTTCGCAACAAAACTGAAAAATCACACATGGCGCGCCACGAGTGTGTTTACAAAATTTGGCAATCTTCTAATTAATTTTCACCTCTATATATCTTTGTATTGGGCGTCATAGCAACGCATAGGTATTCATCTGGTATACATAGTATGTAATTGTACATTATATTTTTTAGGAAGCAATAGGATTCTGCTCTGATTTTTATTGATTTAAATAATAAGAAGTACAAGATAATGCTAAAAGTCCTAAATTACAGGAAATTAGTATGCAAATTGTCTACCCAAAACTCAAAATTAGAGAGTTTCTTCTTGGCTCTAAGAATAACCTAGGCCTTCTCTTCTTTGATTTTTTTTTTCTTGCATCTAGAAAGGCAATTTTCCATTGTAGACAATGTTATGTGTTGTTATAGTTTGGTAAGAAAATATAAGCATATGGCATGGCTCAGGTTGGTCAGGAAGAGACTTTGCCTATTCCTATCGAAATGAGTTGCATCCCCTTCCACTCCCATTGATATCGGAATGAGTCGCAACCTTTCTACTCCCATTGATACTTTCCACCAGAATAATGGATAAATAAACGAAATAAAAAAACCTTGCAAGGGTAGAGAAATGGGTGTACCAGAAATTAAAAGATATTTAACTTTGGTACTACTCTTCACCTAAATACCTTTTTTTTTTTTTTTTGCTAAAACACATACCCATGATTATGCACAAAATGACTTACAAATGAGGTCAAATTCAAAAATCTTCAGTCTTTAACAACACAGTCCTTGTGACACCACAAGATACATGTGTATTTCTTCTCCTGTGTGGTCGCAACACTGTGCCAGCTCAATAGCTTTAATTCTTAACAGACTGTCAAGTTTCCCCTTATAATGACAGGGAAACATCCAACCTGAAAGTATTGAAATCTGACAGCGATTCAGCCGGCCTTCTGGTGGACACCAGGGAGAGCTGATATAGACTTCTTTACCCAAACAAGAGCTAGCTGAGACTGAATTTTTCTCATGTACTGCAGCAGGCAGAGGATCACGTACCACTCATAAGAGCATCTCTAGTGGAACGTATATATTTGGACATGTATATCTCCATATACACGTCCATATACACCTGGGTAAATTTTACACCTCCCAGTTTTTCAGTGGAACGTGTATCAGGACATGTAAATCAGGACGTGTATATTCCAACGGCTATATTTTCAAACGGCTATATTCCAACGGCTATATTTCCAACGGCTATATTTTCAACGGCCATATTTCTGGTCTATATACTTTCCAACGTGCAAATCAGTCATACCACTAGTGTCCATGAGCATGACCCTCTCATCTAATTCAAACTGTCTCCGTGCATCCTCCCTCTCGTTTCGTGCATCCTCCTTCTTTTTGAGTGCAATCTCCTCTTTTCGCAATTCAAATTGCTGTGCATAGCGAAGATTTCTTGCCGCCTCTTTGATCTCATCCTTCTCTTGCTTTGCTGCCCACACATTTTCTAATGACAACTTGCAAGCACTGTCATTAGATTTACCTCTCCGCAATTTGTCCTTCTTCACACCATCAGGTCTTTTCTCATGTTCAAGAGCATCAGTGCGTATCGAGGTAGCATCAGTGCGTACCGAGGATGCATCAGTCGGATCATGGGTGGCTGTGCTCGGATTTGCATCAATGGTCTTCTTTTGTTTCTTAAGAGAAGTTTCAAGTTCTCTTGTCTGCCACTTTGGATGCTTCGAAAACTCTACATAGCAATGCATCAATGTGAAAGGTTTTTTTTTTTTAGATCCATTTCCTTGAACATAATGTGTGCATCGTTTGTCTGCACATACAAATATTTGTTAAAATATGCACAACACATATAGAAGTAGAAGATAGTCGCATACATTTTCTGCTATAGTCCTTCCGCTTTCTTCCCTATTTAAAATCTGCTGAAGGCAACCACAAAATTTAGAGGTCTCTTTGTTAATAAATGTGTGACGGCAATTTATTGCATTAGCATTACGCTCTGGCCATGATGATTCCTTGTGTGCGTTGTAGTACTCTGAAATTCTAGCCCAATAAGCATCTCGGTTTTGATCTGTCCCGACAATATCCAAACTTGTATTTGCCCATGCTGCTATCAGAACCTTGTCCTCATCACTAGACCAATTTTTTCCTTTGTTGGATTTTGCTTTCTCTGTTATTGCAGAACGTTGCTGCGTTGATGGTGTTGCTTGATGCTAAGTTGATGGGGTTGCTTGCTCTCCAATTGGACTTTCTGGTTGTGTTTGTGTGTAACCAAAACCCATGGTGTCCAAGAAGCATTCATCACCATCCATCTGCAAATGCACACAGCCAATGTCGATATTAGCAAATTTCTACAAATTTGGTAGCAATTATGCAGGCAACTACACACAGATGTTCTCCAAAGACCAGTACTCCAAAGACCAGTACTCCAAATCGATGCACCAGCCAAAGACCAGTACTCCAAATCGATACAACACCACCGCATCCCTCCCCCATCAGGCCATCCTTCTCCAGCGGCGCATCCTCCCCCATCCGCCTCCACCCCCGACGCCCACCACCACCGCCTCCACCCCCATCCGCCTCGCTCCTTCCCGACCTCCGTCCTGCTCCCGACCTCCGCCCCTGCTCCCCGACCTCCGTCCCTCACCTCCTCTCCTCCCAGCCCTCCATGGAGTGCCGCCCCGCGCCCGCCCCTCATCTCCTCCCCTGCCAGCCCTCCCCTCTCTCTATCTGACCATGGCGCGCGCGGCCGCCGGCGCATCTGCCTGCACGGCGTGCGGCCGCCGCCTCTCTCTCATCTCGTTTCGATCCGGAATAAATTAGGCAACATACTTGTGCTGGCCGGATTGGGCGGCGACGGCGAGACCGGAGGTGGCGGCGGCGAGCTCAGAGGCGACCTCGGATGCGGCGGCGGCGGCGGCGAGCTCGGAGCCCTCGAGCAGGTCCGGACGGGCGCGGGAACCAGGAGCACGGGGATTTCTTCGCGCCTTCTTTTTCCAGAGCGTGGATGCGGCGTGGAAGTATCCACGCCTCGTACCCAGGTGGGTGGGCGTGGAAACGGTGCACGCCCATATACACGAGCCGCTGGGAGCCTTTTTTCTCGCCTGGTCGTGTAAATTTCGTTTCCACGCCCGTTTCCACGTTCCACTAGAGATGCTCTAACCAATTAAGGCCCTACAGGTACGGTGGGTTGTTTGCTGGTGCCTTTCATATATCCCATCTCGGTTCTTGCTGCATGTGTGAAGACTCATGGGTCGTTGCAGTCATTTTCAGGGTCGTCCATGGATATATATGTGTTTGCCGTGATCTGCAGAGCCAGCTGAGAGTTGAGGTAGCAGTTGGATGGGGCACACTGATCGTTATGCGCAGTGGTCCTAGCCAGCAACTTTCCTCCATATATCATTGTCACTGGTGTTCGTGGTAAACCTGAGAAAAATCTAGGCTACCAAAAATACTGGTCTGGTTTGCCGATTTGGGCCACGCCAATAAGCTCCTCCGTAGTGTAGTTAGTTTTGTTTCCCAGGTTACAAAGTTAGGCTGTGGGTTCAGATCTGCACCAATACGGCCTTCGGGCCGAATATTGCTGCCGTTTTGGTTATTGGGCAGTAGTACTGTATTCGGATTTCCTCACAGTTCTGGTCTACGATGGCTGAGCAGTCGAACAGGTCAGCCGACGTGTAGTGTAGTCTAAGTTTTGTACGAAGAACATCCAGTCTTTGCAGTGCTGCTCTGTGGTTGCGAAGTGGCTGAACCCACGAACACAACAACTCACGGGAACACGCTGGACACAGGTTGTGCGTAAAACGTCGCCGCATTTTCTGCTCTGTAAACGACCTATTCTTCAGGCTACGACCGAGTTACAGGCTGCGCCATCCCACAGCCAGAGTCTAGCCGCCATGATCCCATGACTTGCAGGTGCTTCCCTGATGGTGATGGATCACAATTCACAGTGGCAGTCTATCCTATCTGAAGACGAGAACAACGGCCATGTCGTAAACACCCCTCACGCTGCCTGCATGGCCACTTATTTTCCTAACTGAAAAGGCTGAACTACTAATAAAACTGAACGCGCAGCACGATTCTGTGTCTGATATGATATGTTTCTTAATTATTATATCTGGTCACTAGCGTGCGAGCAACTCATTCCCAGCAAGTCACAGGGCATACAGGAGTACTGGAGTAGACACGCATGCATGGCGCAACCCCAATCATCTCGAAAACTATTCCGAATAAGATCTGGGGAATTAAATGTGTGTGCAAGACATTCCGGTTCCATGATTATGCTGTATGATTGCTTGGGTGGACTAGATCACCAGAGTATGCAAAAATTGACGCTAAATCATGTAGTTGTACCATCATCACTGGTATGAGGTTTCCTCCGATTCTTAGCACGCAAATGCTCATGCTTCACTCAAAAAAGAAGATGGAATCTTGTTTCATTTTCATGGTTTGTTAATACCCTGTTGGTGCAAGTTCAGTTCTTTTCAGTCTACTGCAAAATGATTGGAGTGTAAGAATCAACTAGCATCATAATGGATCTTTTTGTATAGTTGTCTAACCTCCCCTTGGAATCTACAAAGACGTTTGGTTCCAAGGCTTCCCATAGGGAAAACCTATATGCTGTTGGAAATTTTCATGGTTTGTTAATTACCCTTTTGATGCAGGTGCAGTTCTTTTCAGTCTAGTGCAAAAACACTATTGGTGCAAAACAAATCCCTTGTGTCATATAACATTCCTTTTTCAGATCTTTCTGACATAAAACTCTTCTTTTTGCAGGGAAGGCGAGCTTGGTCTCGCTTAGCAATTTGCCAAATCTTTAGTTGTTTAAGCTCAATGTCCGTAAAGAACACAACATAATTGACAACTAATCATATGCTAATTCACAGATGAGCAACATACATCCCCAACTTCTGCACTTTTTTATTCGAAACTAGCTTTTGCTTTTTTGCACTTGGTACAAAAGGAGGGAGAGCCGGTAAATTTCTCAATTTTCCAACCTTACAAACCTGTCATCCCCAATTTCTATCTCCCCATCCAACTCTCCGCACTCCCTCCCGAGAAAAATCTCAATCTCAGTTACCCTATCTAACATCTTGTTCTAAAATGTCATCACTTTGATACCTCCTTAAGGGAGGAGAACATTTTTGCATTCTCTCACTTACACTCGCTACAAAACATGTAGGTCAGGAGGATAACGAACACACCAACTGCTCAAATGGATCCCATTTTTGTCACCTTGCAATCCTAATTAGAAGAGAGCAGTCGACCATGGACAAGGTCTGGCGAGCTGGCATTTCCTGAAGAGAGTGTAGTTATCAAGGATTCTCTAAGCCTGTGCAGACTGAGCTGGCATTCGTGTATGGTTGTGTTCACCCTCGTATGTCACGATGAGCATGGACGCATCATCCACGCAACGTTCTACATGCTTCCTCGCTGGGCAGCCCCGCACACTGCTACATTTGTAGTACCCCCTGAATTTTGTTCAAGCAATCAATGGGTTAGTCTTATCCATAGACAGATCAAAACTAGCAACATGGTGGATTGGAGATAAAAATAGGAACACAGAGTTTCTATATCCAGCGTTTGCTAGAAAGAGAAAGATTTGTTTCTATTCAGACAGCCATGTTCATGGGTTTGCTATTACTGTGTAGCTATATTTGTGTGTTCTATCATCAACAATTTAAGATAGAGAAGGTGGGCAAGTTCGGATAGGATTATTATTATTATATAGACTGAATCACCATAGCATGATCTCAGTTGGATTAAGTAATGGTCACTTTAAGACTCATGATTGATCTATTTTTAGAAAGTATGCACAAGAATTAAAAAAACATCAGTCATGAAGTAACTATTCTATGCCAATAGTAATTAAGGTATCGACGCATCATGAATACCAGGAACATGCACAACAACCTGCACCCCGTGGATAAGATTATCATTGAGACATTATTTATCACAAGGCACTTGAGTAGATCATGGATATGTGCAGTTGTGCATATGGTAAATGATTGCATGGTGATTATAGACTCATTACAACTAATCAATCACTTATAATCAAGAATATCTGTGCAGCAAAAATTACACTAAATAGTTCATATACCTGGGATGAGGGGAGCCCTTAATTGGCTTCTGCCCATACTTCCTCCATGAGTATTCATCTGGAGGTATATCAGCAATTTTATTACTAATGGCAGGAACTTTAATCGTCCTCTTCACCCGCAACTTCCTGCTAAAATAGGGACGAAAACAATTCTCATGGTATTCTACCTTGAATAGAAGACAAAAGTCATAAACACTAAGACAGGGTATCTACCTTCTCTTTGAACAATGGCACCTTCCAGTTGCAGCGCACTTGCCATTCCCATCCTCACCACGTCCTGAGCATCGCTTCCTCGGTGCCTGCTGCGCATTCATCGGGTCACTCATCGCAGGCCCGCCGATCAAATGGAACGAGGAAGACTTGGCATCCAGGCTGGCCACACTACCATCCATGCTCAAAGATGACAAGAAAGATCTCGCGGACGACATCGTGCCCGTGGCGCTAGGGCTGTCAAACTTCAAGTTAATCCCGCTGTTGCTCCTCTTGAACATCTCAGCCTGCATCTTCTGCTGCTGTTGGTGCTGATGCTGAAACTGATATCGGGATACATTGCCAAACTGAAAATGGGCAGACAACGGCTGGACCAGCTTGGGAGGTCCTCCGATTTGGTGATGCGCGCTCTGTGAATCCAGAATGCTGTTTCTAGGATACACCTGAGAAGAGCTAGTGGAAGGATGGGCGCTGCTATTCAGAACCACCACCGGGGTGTTGTTATCCAGGAAGCCCTTCTGGCTCAAGAACCCCGGAGTCTGTTTTCTGCTTGCAACCTTAGCTCGAGGATGGCTTCCTCCTCCTTCGTTGCTGAGGAGGGAGACCACCTTCCTGAACTTTGCACAGGCGTCATCCGTCCCCAGAGCTATGCTCCTGAGCTGCGCCGGGTCCTGCGTCTGGGAGAGCAAGCCGAGCACTCTGTGGCAGCTCTCAACGGCAATCCTGTTCGCCTCCTCCACTTCCTCCATTATTAGTAACAGAAACAGAGACAATCCTTTGGTGAACTCTCCTCAGGAGCACCTCAGCTTCTTCGCAGCTCACACCGCAGCAGATCTGAAGAGCAGAAAATGAGAGAGAAAATTTTACTCAGATCTCAAGAAAAGCTCAACCTCAGCTGCTCTTCTATCGCGCAGACAAGCAGCACACACCGAAGGAGCATCAGGCTCAGCACCAAGAAAAGAAAGCGTTCCCGGACCGGATCACGGGGAAGCTGCAGGCAGGCAGGAGTGGGCACCGAGCCGGACGTGGACGGCCGCGAGGCGGAATCCAAGATTCCCCCCGCAAGAAAGAAGAGCTCGCCCAAGCAAGCACCGGAAGGCGATGCCAAGCCCGCGCGCAGAGACACCGCGAGAGCTCGCGAACTCACCTCGGGCAGGATCCGCGCGTGTGAATCTAGGAGCTGCGGCTGCGATCTCGGAGGCGACGGTCGTCGTCGCCCACCGGAGACTAGTGGTGGAAGGTATGAAAAAGAAGCGAACGGAGACCAGAGACGCACGCAGGGGCGAAGAAGAAATTAATTCCCGTTTCCTCAATTGTTTTTTTATGCAGCCGAGGCCGCCGGCTAATATAATATTGCGGTCTGGCCCCTCCCACCACTGAAAAAGCGTCTCCACTTGGCGTAGTTTATTAAGGGACTGGATTAAGTAGTGAGTGGATGCTGTGCTGGGGTCAAAATGTCGAGGGACATGCGTCAGTCAGAGTGTGATTGTTGACCATTGCTCCGCTCACACATGGAATTGGTCAGGGAATAATACACTACACATGCGTATGATTTGTTCTTCCATACTTTAATGTCCAAGATTTTGACAAGCTTAACTCTACCTAACCCACATCAGCTCCTTTAAAATTTTCGTCACAATCACAATCTGTACTTGGAAAGTTAGCGAATGCAGGAAATGTCAATTGGAACTTGATATCCACATTACTCCTACAGAGTTCTAAAAAATCCAACTATGAACACAAACTAGTTATATTTTGCGCGGCGTCACGCCGCGCGTTTAGTGAGAATATTTTTTTTTGAAAAATTGTCTAAAATCTTTTTTGTTGGACTTATTAAAAATGTTGTATATTTTTTTTGTGAGAAATATTTTTTTGGTGAGAAAGAGCTGTTCGGTGGGACAGATTTTTTTTTTTTTGTGTGTGCATGTTTTGATGTATGGTCTGCATTGTTGCAATGGACTAATAGTTTCAGGGAAATAAATTTGCATCTTCTCTAGGTTGTAATTTAAACATTTTTTGTTAAGGTTGAACGCATAATTAGAGATAGTTAAGTTATATAATTTGAACATGTTTGATGAAGTGTTTTTTTTTACATTACAGTTAGAGTACGTAAATTATGTTATTTTTAAATATCAGCCTCTTAGAGCATTTTATTTTTTTTATCTTCGAAGTCGAATAGAGTTTAATTATATTATCTCCAAATGTTAACAAATGCAATGTATGAATATTTTGTTTTCAAATTCAAATTCATTTAATCAGAGGGAGGGCTTTTGTATTTTTCTCCAAATGTTGACTGATTTTGAATGTACAAAGATGTTCGTATTATGCCATAATTAATTAGAAATTATTTGTCTGTTCATTTTGATATGTTTGTGATTTTTTTATTTGGCAGATAGTTTTTTGGTTGGTATATTATTTGTTTAATTATATTGGTTAGATTTTTTTCCCATTGTAATTATGTAATTGAACTTCATAGTTGGTGGATATATTTTGTAGTAGTATTGAACAATTTAAACAATTCTGAGAATCTAAAGAGAGTTCACGCTTAAAATTGTTCAGATTTTGAGAATTATTAAAATTAGTAAGTTCTAAGAAGTTTGCTCGTTCTAACGTTTGTAAAATGGTTAGTTGCAAAAGATTTTTCAAAAGTTTGAAATATGTAAATTTGGAATTTAATTGCGTGCTTAAATGGTTAGTTTTGAAGTATGTTTGAAAGTTTGAAGTACGCAATTTTTGAATTTAATTGCATGCTATAAATATATAACATTTATTATTTGTGGTCATGATGTTGTGTTTTTCGTATTTTTCGGTGGATATGTTCAAAGTTGTTGATTTTATAGTATTTAGTAGTTTGTGGAAATTGTTTGAGTAAATTAGGCCCACTTGTTAGGAGGTCATGTTTTTTTTTATTCCTAAAAAAAACGTAAATTATGTAAAGTGGGAAGTTTTCCATATTTGATTTATTTTCTGCATTCGTAAAATGGTAGGGTGCAAAAGACATTTAAAAGTTCGAAATATTCAAATTTTAGACTGACAGGAGGGCCCACGTGGCAGGATTTTATTATTTTAAAAATTAGTAACGGAAAATGCTAGAAAACTGACAATGGGGCCCGCAGCACGTCATGTGATGTCAGCGGCGCCATGGATGGCAGCCGAGCTCGGGCATGCTCCGCTCGCCCCAGCACGCGCCCCAGCACACCCGCGACCCTGGGAGCGGGCGGATCGGCGCGAAGGCGCCGTGGGGAAGCCGACGGGCGGCGCGGCGTGCCATATGGCCGCCGGCGGCGAGCGAAACGGTGGCGGCGGACGGCGGACGCGCGTTCGACGATTCCGGCGTCGATCCGACGTTCCGGCATCCGATAATCGGCGAGGAGGAAGAGGAAGCGGCGGCGGAGCTCCCCGCGGGCCTCTATTCGGCGGGGGAGCGTCGGAGGGCGGCGGCGCCGCCGATGTCGGGCCGTCGCGGGAGAGAGGAGGAGAAGAGGGAAAGTGTGCGCACTTTGCAGAGAAGTCCTTATTTTTTTCCATAATTACTGCTAAGTCCTCCTCGTCGGTAAAACGTGGGTAGCGGAGCAATTTCTCGGCCGCGAGGGCCCTTTTTGCAAAATGGCAAGCGCCGGTTCGTGCGGGCCGTCCGATCGCCGCGCGACGGCGCGGATCAGTGCACTGTTCAACACTGTAGCAGACTGTAGCTGCTACAGTGCGTGAGGGGCTGAGAATTCGCGATATATTCCAACTTTTATATACTTATTATATATATATACTTAGGATTACTTACAAGAACTCAAGAAACTGCAGCTGTTCGTTACTATACCAAATAAAGCTCAAATGTTTCTTAAGCCATTATGTGTCCTTTGTATCAGTCCTCATTCTTTCATTGTTCCACCTAGTGATGACATAGAAAAAACAAGGTAGTTGCATCAGATAGCTGAGCATGAAAAGAAAGTGGAAGAATTAATACAAATTTCAAGAGTAGAAATAAAATAAGATTTCACTGAAAAAATGGTAAAATACCTACACGGTCAGGGACTTTCCAGAGAGAGGCTTTTGGTTACAATGGGTCAAATCCTGAACATCTTCCATTGTTCTCGACAAAATGACAGATACTACCAGAAAAATTTGTCTATTGATTTTCTTATCACAAGCGGTATCCAACTTACGGCCTGCAGTTGGGGTAAGTCCATGATGCTATTAATCAGGTATGGTAGCTGCCGAACACGGCAACGTTGTTATACTCTCTTGATTGTGATCACGGCTATAACTAATTACCTACGTATTTTGTGGATTGCAGTAACCAAAAATACACAAGAAAATAAACAATAAATGATGGCATATGCCTGATCCTGGAATGTTGAGAGTACCCAACACTGGCTCCTGCTGTTTTCTGACTTATACAGAGATATAAATAACTGAATGTTTTGAAGCCACTTTGGAAATAGATGTAGTTTCCACGCCATCTCTACGAATTTGAACATAAGGTATTTCTTGTAAAAGTTAGAACTATTATATGGTATATCATCTTTTTATATTTTCGAGGACAGTGCAACATCCAAACACTGTAAGAGAATGATGAATGTATCATTCTGAAATGTGAAGCAACATATTATCAACATGGTGATTCCTCCAATATACTCCCTCCGTCCCAAAATAAGTGTCTTAAGTTTGTCCAAAAGTGGATGTATATATTACCAACATTATGCATAATTACTCAACCAATGATGTGGAAAATCATATTAACATTAAATACATGAACAAAGTAGCAGATAAATATGTTTGCCCTGAATTAGCTCCGATGGACAAAGAGGGGTAGGGGAACAGAACGTGAATAAATTTATTAACTCTCTGGCATCATTGACATAAGATCCCAAGATCTACCAAAGAATAAAGGCAATTCTATAACAGTGCGCAGCAATATGATCCAAATATTGAAATGCAAAGAAATAAAACAAAATACCCATATAAGGTCACATCCAGCCACTTATGAAGATATATTGAAGCATAATATGCATCCAAGTTCCATCACTCCATGTAGATAATAATTAGCATTATGCTGTTTTTCTTGTCCATTTCGCTCAGGCAAACAAATGTCAAAGAATAAGTTTACAGACAGTAGACACTGAAGGATAGTGCTATTATAGCAACTAGCACAACAGAAGTGCTACTCCGTTATTGCTGCTAGACAGAAAATTGTACTCCTACGCCCAATATGTTTATGGCCAAATAATGATGCATGTTCACCGGAGGGCAGGTTGTTCAGTTTAGTAACTTGAAAAAAACAAATGTAGCACTCACCAGCCGATCATGAAGTTCAATGATCATTAAATTGATGCAGTGTCTACAGAACAGAGTGAGCTCCAGAAGCTATAGGTTTTCATCCCATCAACAACACCATCCTTGTGTAGCCTGTAACACCACTATTCTGAAGCTCGCCACCATGCAGCCCGACAAATCACTCACAAGGCCACACTGCTCATTCTCAAGGCAATGTCAGTCCATGGAACAACATAACTGTTATCGGCAGTGTAGGAATTGGAACACAATCAATAGCCAAGGGGATTAAATTGAGCAATTGGAACAAAAATCAATAGCATACCCACAGGTTCAAAAGCAACATCATACTAGTAACATCATTTAAGTTATGACACTTCTGCTACCTGCCACAGTACACAAATCAACATTTTCCAAGTCTCCAAAAGCAAAATCGTACAGCAACAACAATATTAAAATCATTTAGCATGACATAACAGAGAACACTAGATAGTCAGGACATTGCAGTTGCAGCATACGAGTAAACTATTCAGGATCCAATGTTTCCCAAAAGAAGCACCACATCATTTACTATTTCAGATCAGCCACAAGACATACTAACACCATTCACCAATTTCCGTTCAGCACCAACATACTTCTAGAGAAACAGACGAACTACCACTAGCACTACAGTCTACACCGACTAAGAGATACACATAAAGCAGATCTAAGAGGAGGTGAACTTGGTGACAGCCTTGGTGCCCTCAGAGACGGCGTGCTTGGCGAGCTCGCCGGGGAGGACGAGGCGGACGGAGGTCTGGATCTCCCTGGAGGTGATGGTGGGCTTCTTGTTGTAGCGGGCGAGCTTGGCGGCCTCGCCGGCCAGCTTCTCGAAGATGTCGTTGATGAAGGAGTTCATGATGGACATGGCCTTGGAGGAGATGCCGATGTCGGGGTGGACCTGCTTGAGCACCTTGAAGATGTAGATCTTGTAGGTCTCGACAGACTTCTTGCCCTTCTTCCTGCCCCTCTTCTCACCGCCGCCCTCCTTGGCGGCGGTCTTCCCAGCGGGGAGGCTCTTCCTAGCCTTGGGCTTCTTCACGGCAGGGGCCTTCTCGGCCTTCTCCGTCGCTGGCTCCTCCTCCACGGGCTTCTTCGCCGCCGGCTTCTTCTCCGCCTTGGGGGCCATCGCTGCTACGGGAGGGAGAGGAGGGGAATTCGCTGGTGGGTTGTGTGCAGTGGAAGGTGGGGAATCTTGGATTGCGACTAGTGGAATTTTGCGCGTCGTGACGACGCGCCTGACGAGGTGTACCCTCATCAAATCCCATGGTTAAGGATCTAGGGTTGAGATTATGGGGAGAGAACGTGGTAGTACTGGTAGTTTCGTCGGCTGACAAGCAGAGGCAAAGATTTACCCAGGTTCAGGCCCCTCGGGTGGAGGTAAAGACCCTACTTCCTGCTTGTCTGTTATTGATCGCTGGAGATTATGTGGTTACAGGTGGCTCCGGCGAGATGACGATCTCGCAAGAGTTTGGTGGTTCGAGTATGGCTTGGTCCTAGATCGGCACCCCTCCCAGCCTTTAAATAGGCTGGGTCTCGGGAGTTTGTAACCGACCTAGTTTACACATAAGGAAAGTATAAACCGACTATGTCTATGTCTAAACTTGGAAGTTACTTCATCTTGTTGGGCCTCTCGTCTTGGGCTTCGAGTCGTATCTTCGCTAGTTGGGCTTTTAGTCATCACGTGCACCAGGTACCCTCACAGTAGGGTACCCGAGATGTATATCCTTGTCAGTAGCCCCCGAGTACTTGTCTGACTCGAAGAATCAGGCATGGACTCGTTCGCAAGTGCACGTCATATTTTAGTACTATAATTGGAATTCCTGTATGAATAGCACATGTTGGCTATGTCGAGTATTTCATCGACTGTGGTTTTTGCTTATGATGATCAAGGGATAATAGCTTAGCAGGCCCAGTTCACTCGACGGATCGGGACTGGTTAACTACACATTTGGGTAACACCTTACTAGCTTTCAATCAAACTCGAGTCCCCGGACTCGAATCTGGAACAAACTGGTCAGATTCGACTAGGCCGCTGAGGTCTTACTGAGTCGATCTGCAGTATAACTTTGAATTTTACCCAACGCGTCCGTCGGGATTTTTCATCATGTCTGCTGACACGGAAAATATAAGGATTGACGTTGCTGGAACGGTCCTTAGCCCAGCTCGAAAGTTCGGCGGGTCTTACCTTTGCACTATGCATGCAGCATCCGAGGTATTTGCGACGGACGCAACTCGGGAATGTTTCGAGTATGATTTTGCATATGAACGCAGTCGATATATTCATCGACTGACACTTTGATACTATTTTATCGGGTGCGCGACAGCGCTCCCGATGGGAGTAGCCCCCGAGATTGTGCTTTATTGATTGCAATGAAGGATAATCTCAAAACCATCTTTCTCTACATTTGTTAGTCGAAGAAAACCTTTGCCATAATTCTATCGGGTGCGCGTCAGCGCTCCCGATGGGAGTAGCCCCCGAGATTGTGCTTTATTACTTGTAATGGAGGATAATCTCAGAATCACCCAGTCATGATCATCTTTAGTCGAAGAAATTTTTGATACGCTCCCGATGGGAGTAATATGTATTTGATCGTAGAACAGTCGAGTGACCATACACGACAACAATCGAGTGATTAGTATGCTTTGGGCGAACCCGACATCTTTTCGGAACAAATTTGCTGCAATGACGTCAGGGATGACGTTTTATGGCGACTGCGCCACCTGACACGCGGTGGCGTGCGCTGTGCTGCGAGAGATGGGACGTGACACGTCTTGTGGGCCCATTGTACAGCCGTTTGGACTGGATTTGACCGTTCAGGCACGATTTCTCCGGGCCATGATGGTAGTTCCTAGATTCCCGTGCGTAGTGGGCGGAGTGGCCGGCGACGGTTGCCCTCCGTGGCTGCCACGTGTACGGTTAGATTTGCTTATGTGCCCACGATCTCGCATCGACGGTGCGGATTCTTTTGCTTTTGAGGTTAAAAAGGGGACGACGGCGTAAATAGTGTTTTTACTTGCCATTTGCTCTCCGCCGCCGCTACTTCTTCTTCCTCCTCTCGCATCGCCATTGCCTCAGAGCAAAGCTTGCGCAACCACCACCGCGATGACGAAGCCTACCACCCGAAGGGGCAGGAGTGCTGCATCGGCGGACAGCGCCGCGGGAGCCGCTGCCAGCGGCTTGAAGAGGGAGAAGGGCGCGTGGACCAAATCCACCTGCAGCAAGAGGATGCTCACTGGCCTGCGGAACGACGGGCTGATCCCTGAGGACACCTCTCAAGTTCGCCTCCCCGGTGCCGAGGTAATCCCGCGCCCAGGCCCCAATGAGCGGGTCTGCTTTGTTGATTTTGTGAACAGGGGATTCTCCTTCCCTGTTCACAACTTTCTTCGTGCACTGATGCACGTGTATGGAGTGCAATTGCACGATTTCACGCCCAATGGGCTTTTGCACATTGCGTGTTACTTCGTCCTTTGCGAGTGCTTCTTGGGCGTCGCACCCCACTTTGGTCTGTTCCGCCGCATCTTCAACGTCAAGCGCCAGCACAGCACCAAGGGACCTGGTGGTTTTGGAGTACAAGCTCGACCTGATGTCGAGTACTTCAAGATCAACTTCCTGGAGTCTGTGCAAGGATGGCGCCAGAAGTGGTTCTACATCAAGGATGTGACCATTGGCGACCAAACCTTCGGGTTGCCCCTTTGACGCAGACGCCCTGGTGAAGAAGAGGCCATCATGGATCGCCCAGCCGACCGGAGTCGAAGCCGAAGAGGCTGACATTCTGATGGAGAAGGTGCTGAAGCTTCAGACCACTGCTGGTCGAGAGGTCACAGGGATCCATCTGCTAGCCATTATGGCCAAGAGGCGAGTGCAGCCCTCCGAGCCCGAGTGCATGCTTTGTGGGCATATGGTGGGGCTTCTGATCCAACCCGCTCACGCGCAGTGGAGCTATCTGATGCGGAAGCGGAGAAGTTGGTAAGGAGCCTTACCAAGCTTACCGATGAAGATCCCTGCGAGATGAACTCGCCTGTGCCTCCTTATGAGACCAGCAACCCTCTGCCAAGGTAACAATTGATACTACATCTCAGTTGATATGTTATGCATGTGTGATGTTGAATCCTTTGTTGTTTATGTGTGCAGGGTCACAAAATGTTTGAGTCAATGCCTCCCTTGCCAGAGAGCGGCCCAGTCCCAGACAATGAGCCACTCGAGGTAGATTCTGATGATGAGATGGCTTCACTCGCCACCGCACACACGCCAGAAGCCGATGAGGGCGATGCTGAGGTGCAGGGCAAGCAAAAGCGGTCACGCGACGAGGAGGATACAGCTGACTCGGAGGAAAAGGAGGAAGACAAGATGGAGTCGATGACGGCGCCACTCGAAATTCCTCCGATTCGCTCGCTTCCCCTCGACCACCGAAGAAATCGCGCCCGAGCATGGGTGTGCTTGCGCCTGGTCGATTGTGCGACCTTACTGAAGAGTAAGTACTATGTGCACTTTCTTTGTCATGTTATGAATAATATCACCTTGTATACTTATAATGTGTGAAACAGTGTTTCCTCCGATGAGGATATGCCTCCGCCACCTACGGCGGAAAAGAGCAGCGCAGCGTCCACTGCACGGACGCTGCCACCAGAGCAGCCGCCTACCCCGGCGACTCCTGCCGCTACAGCCACAGCTACGCCACCCCAGCCGGAGGTTGCAGCAACTGAGAGTGGAGCTGCGGCTGCAGGTGTCCCTGCGTCGACTTCTTCCTTCTTGGAACACGTAAGTTTGTGCTTGCCAAAGTTTGAATCAAATGCGAATTTTTTGCCTATACTCAGTTATTGAGTTGTGAATTTGCCCATGTCGTGTACTTAGGCGTTTGTGCGAGAGTTGCTGAAGGCTGGTGCCCAGTATGTGCACAAGGAGACTGAAGCCGCCACCCTGCAGCAGCAACTCGAAGTTGCAAAGAGTGCGTATCTTTTTATGCTATCACCACTTGTTGAGGTGATTTCTCTTGCAGCCTACTAATCATGTGCATCTGTTTTTGTAGAGGCCGCCACTGAAGCGGCAGAAAATTTGAACAACGCCACCCGTCGAGTGGCTGATCTGGAGAAGAGGCTGAAAACAGCCGAAGTTAGGAGGAGTCGGCGATTGGTCGACTCTCTGCCGCCAGCACCAGCTTAACTGGTAAGAATTTTTGCTCTGCTCCTTAGATGTTTGAGGTTTATGATACATGGTGCTGATTATTTTACCCTTATGCTAGGCGTGATGGATGGCCCGACTGCTACTGGCAAGCAGAGCCTTGGCACTCACTTGATGAAAGTGTGGCTGTCTCGGAGGCCACCAGTAGCAGAGCAGGGGAGATGCTAACGCAGGCGGCGAGTGCCCTGGGTGCCCTCCATGGCAGCTTCTTCCCCGGCGAGGAGCTACCATCTTCCTTTGCAGAGCTGGTTGATCTATTCAAGCCTGAAGGGACTGCCGTTGCTGACTTCAGTCGCGAGCAAATGGTAAGTGGTGCTCAGACTACTTTTCTCATGTTGCTCGCGCACGGAGTCGAGGCAGATTTTGACACAGCCACAAAGAAGTTTCCACGGGGTCCTGATGGCAAAACCGTCGGGCTCGGCACTTGGATGGAAGCCGCCAAAACATATGCCCAACAGCTGGTAACAACTGTTGAAGAAAGGGCAGCCAAGGTCCAGGCGAAGAAAACTTCCTCCAAGAAGTCGACGACTTAGCCAGTGACCCCTTTGTTTGACTAGGTCTAGGAATTGCGTCACTTTGCTTTTGCTATATGTAAATTATCAGACATCGTATCTGTCTTATTATGAAACATGAACTTCAGTGATCGGGAGGCGCAGCCCCCGAGCCTTTTGTTTGAATTCTTTATGCTTCCTTATGCGTTGAATTATTCTGACTGTAGAACCGAGCTTCTAAACCATCGACTGGCCCTGTTGTGGGCGGTTCTTCGAAGTCACGAAGCGTTAATGACCAGAAAATTATGGACTTTCTTCATCAAAAGCTTTCCGAAGTTACTGCGAGCTGAAGGAAACGCAAAATGCGTATGCTGAGTTGCAGTCGAGGTCATCCCAACTACAGAGCGAGAAGCCTTTTTGCTTGAGGAGTTGGAGAGAATAAATCTGCAACTCGAATGTAAGACATTTTTGAATCATCGAGATCTCTCTTAGCAAGGTGACTCGACTGGGCGATGATGAGCCCTTTGCTTTTGCGCAGGTGTTTGTTCTGACCCAATAAAGGAGGAGGCACGAATTCAGGATCGACTCGATGGTCATGCGAGTAGCACTGAGTACTCCGCCCACCCCTTCTGGTCAGACAGGGAGAAGAGTGCCATTTTGGTAAGGCTTCTGGACCGTGCTTGGCGCACAGCCATTCGACTGGAGACTTGCAGGCTGGCTTTATTTCGAGTCCACGAAGCTTTGTTTCCTTTGAATGAGCAACCACAGGGCCTTGTGGCTTTGCTGAAGAAATTTCGAAAAGGCAAGGCGATCAAGAAGTTTGTGCGTGAGCAACTGATTAGCGGGCTAACGTTGCTCTTGCTTTGTGCGATCGCACCTTCCGCACCTTGATTTGAAAAGATTGCGATGGGACCCGCACCCTTACCAGGTGGTGGTCCTGTGCCGATGGAGGAGCACTACCAAGAGACACGAGTGGACGCACTGGTCCTAATCCATCGTGTGCTGAAGGAGGAGGAAAAATGGACCGAACCCAAGGAAGAACCTGTTGAGTAGGTTATGTGTATGGGAAGTAACTCCAAAGTGTAAAACGCAACACTTGTGATTATTGTACATTATTTGTTTACACGTATGCAGCCCCGAGCCTGTTGAGCGGGGTGTATGAAGCAACATGCTGTAAAATTAGGACTATCCAGCCCCCGTGTATTTTGAGTGAACTTGATAGAAATATTTTAGAGTATCAAACATAAGCTGCACAGTCCATGACTATTTATGTGCGGTTATGAATTTTTGCAATACTTGAAGCTTCTAGGCTCAACCCTCGAATAATTGAGTGGGTTGAGCAACTTTTGTGTTTATGTATGTTTTTATGACCCAGCCCCCGAGTATTCGAGTGCGGCTGGGGTATTATGTTGTGAACAAGCGGAAACACATGCTTTTTGAGATAGCGCAGCCCCCGAGTGCTCGGGTGAGGCTAATTTTGTGAAATCAATTTATGCGAGTAGTAAGCAGAGAAATATGAGGAATCATGAATTATATTCCTTTTTTGAATGTTAAGCTGCAGGCCGCCTCATTAAAAACCTTCCAGTCCCCTTAGGTACCCTGGTAAGGAAAAGAGCGCGTCTGAAACCTGCAGCTATCCGACATATGTGCCTATTACATTGTTCGACTGATCAATCTAAGCATAGAAACGGCGCAGCTGCGCAACGTTCCAAGGATTATGCGAGAGTTCTCCTGTCTTCGCGTGCTTCAGTCTATATGCTCCACCACCAACACCTCGGTGATGATAAAGGTCCTTCCCATGGAGAAGCGAGTTTATGCACCTTCTTTTGCTTCAGTCGAAGTACCAGGTCGCCAACCTCGAAGGACCTGGTACGCAGTCGACGGCTGTGATAGTTGCGGAGGTCCTGCTGATAAATAGCTGTGCGTGCGAGCGCCGTGTTACGCGCTCTTCTAGCAAGTCGACTGCGTCTTCGAGTGCCTCGTCTGCATCTTCTTCATTGTATGCTTCGACTCTTGGTGCGTTGAACCTTACGTCTGATGGCAGAATTGCCTCTGCGCCGTAGACCATGAAGAATGGAGTGAATTGCGTTGAGGCATTGGGTGTTGTGCGTAGGCTCCATAGCACAGACGGAAGCTCTTCTACCCAAGCACCCGCAGCCCTTTTGAGTGGCACCAGGAGGCGCTTCTTGATCCACTTGTCACAAGCCCATTGGCCTTTTCGACTTGGCCGTTTGATTGCGGGTGCGCCACAGATGCATAATTGAGCGTGATATCTTGCTCTTTGCAGAAGGATTTGAACTCCTCAGCCGTGAAGTTTGTACCGTTGTCCGTGATGATGCTGCTTGGCACACCAAAGCGATATATGATGGACTTTATGAAATTGACTGCTGTAGTGGCAGTCGAACTTGTGATGGGTACTGCTTCAATCCACTTGGTGAACTTGTCGACCGCCACCAGAAGGTGAGTATGCCCTCCATGGGAGGATTTTTTGAGTGGCCCAACCATATCGAGCCCCCACTGGGCAAAAGGCCAGGCCAATGGTATTGTCTTCAACGCCGATGCGGGTGCGTGCGGCTTTGTGGCAAATTTTTGGCAGCCGATGCACCTTTTGACTATGTCCTCCACGTCTTTGAGTGATCGACTGCTGGCGTGATGCCCGCAAGTTCCTGCATGAATATCACGAAGGATGGCTTGGCCATCTTCAAATGCTATGCAACGCTGGAACATACCTGATATGTTGCGTTTGTAAAGTTCACCGTTGATGACAGTGTATGCTTTAGATCGTCGAGTGACGCGTCTTGACTCTGTGAAGTCTTCGGGTACCTCGCCGCGGAGTATGTATGCGAGGAAAGGTTGAGTCCAAGTTGGATCGATGAGGAGTACCTCGACTGGTGGGTCCTCTGTGCTGGGTGCTTTGCTCTTGGCTGGTGCGGCTGTTGCAGGAGGTTCTCGCTTCTTTTTGATTGATCTATGCTCTATGCGCTCGAAAAAGACACCAGGTGGCACTGGAGCTTTGGTCGCGCCAATATTGGCTAACTTATCCGCTTCTTCATTGCTTTCACGCCCTATGTGCCGTAACTCGCAGCCTTCGAAGCTGCCCTCCATGATGTTGTACAAGTCACGGTAGGCGATCATGTTATCTGCGATTGCGTCACAAGCCTTCATTGTTTGCTGCACCACCAGATTCGAGTCGCCGTAGATCATCAGTCGAGTGCACCCGAGGGCTTTGGCCATCCTCATGCCATGTATCAGAGCTTCGTATTCTGCCTCGTTATTGGATGGGAACTCGAATCCCATTTGCAGGATGTAGCGGAGCTTGTCGCCCTTTGGTGATATGAGGATGACACCTGCGCCTGCGCCTTCGTTTTTCTTCGAGCCATCGAAGTACATGGTCCAAGAATTGGACACATCTGGTGCTCCTGGGAGCTGAGCTTCAATCCACTCGGTGTGGAAGTCGGGTAAAACTTGTGCTTTGATGGCCTTCGGGTAATCATACTTAATGTCTCTTGGAGCTAGCTTGATGAGCCATTTTGCTACTCGCCCAGTTGCATTGGGGTTTGTGAGGATGTCCCCGATCCCTGAAGTACTGATTACAGTGATCGGGTGCTCGGAGAAGTAATGCGTCAGCTTCCTTGAGGACATGAACACGGCGTATGCCAGTTTCTGATAATGCGGGTACCGCTGCTTTGATGTGGAGAGTACTTCACTCAAGTAATAGACTGGACGTTGTATGCTTTGCACGTGCCCCTCCTCCCTGCGTTCGACCACTAGAACGGTGCTTACCACCCTGTTAGTTGCAGAGACATATAGGTATAGTGGCTCGCGTTCCTTTGGTGCTACGAGGATTGGAGGGCTTGTGAGGACTCGCTTGAGGTCCGTGAAGGCTGCTTCGGCTTCTGGCGTCCACTCGAACTTATCTGCTTTCTGCATCAGTCGATAGAACGGGAGTGCTTTTTCGCCTAGCTTGCTGAAGAATCGACTGAGCGCTGCTACTCGACCCGCCAATTTTTGCACGTCGTGGAGCTTTGAAGGCTTTGCATCGTCAAGATGGCCTATATTTTCTCCGGGTCCGCCTCGATTCCTAGAGCTGAGACTAGATACCCGAGGAGTTGCCCAGCTGGCACGCCGAAGGTGCACTTCTTCGGGTTGAGCTTGATGTGGAAGCGCTTGAGGTTTGCGAATGTCTCCCGCAAGTCATCGAGTAGCGTGCTTTCTTCTCTTGTGGTGATGACTATGTCATCTACATAGACTTGGACGTTTCGCCCAATCTGCTTCTTGAGGCAATCTTGCATCATGCGCTGATAGGTTGCGCCTGCGTTTTTGAGCCCGAAAGGCATTGTGGTGTAGCAGTAGACCCCGAGTGGGGTTATGAACGCCTTTTTTCTTCATCCTCTTCCTTCATCCTTATCTGGTGGTAACCCGAGTAAGCATCCAGGAAGGATAAGCGAGCGCACCCGGCGGTGGAGTCGACGATCTGGTCGATTCGAGGTAGTGGAAAGTGATCCTTTGGACAGCACTTATTGAGTGCTGTAAAATCAACACACATCCGCAGGATGTCTGTATGCTTCTTTTCTACAAGTACGGGGTTAGCCACCCATTGTGATTTCTTGATCTCTCTGATGAATCCTACTGCGAGTAGCCTGTCGACTTCGGCTTCGACTGCAGTTCTTTTTGGGCCAGATATGCGGCGCATTGTTTGCTTGACTGGTTTAGCACCTGGAAGTAGCTGGAGAGAGTGCTCGGCGAATTCCCTGGGAATACCTGGCATGTCTGCTGGACACCATGCAAATATATCCCAGTTCTCACGGAGGAATTCGATGAGCGCGCTTTCCTATGCGATAGGCAGACTCGACGAGACATTGACTGTCTTGGTCGGATCTGTCGGGTGCACCTGATGCGATCTTGTGTCGTTGGTGACACTGAATGCTCTGTCGACTGCAACCTTTTTGTGCTCTGGCATAAGTGTTCGATCGTTAGAAACCGCTAGGTCGGCGAGTGTTGCTTCCATGCCAAACATCTCCGTGATTTTGCTGAATTCTCGGTCGCAAGAGTCAGACTTTTGGAAGTTCCCCTTGACTGTGATTACTCCTTTTGGTCCAGGCATCTTCAGCTGGAGGTATGCATAATGTGGCACCGCCATGAATCGAGCGAACGTCGGGCGCCCAAGTATAGCATGGTATTGTGATTTCCAGTCGACCACCTCGAACTCAATCGATTCTGTCCTGAAGTGGTGCTTGTCCCCGAACGTTACGTCGAGTTGTATGGTACCCTCTGAACTTATTGCTTTCCCTGGAACGATACCGTGGAAGGTATTTGAGGATCTTGGCAGGTTTTCGACTGACCTATTCATTTTGCGGAGCGTATCTGCGAAGATGATGTTTATGCCGCTCCCACCATCCATGAAGACCTTGGACATGGCGTAGCCTCCAATTTGCACCTCGAGTACCAGAGCAGAGTGCCCTGGTCGAACAACCGACGGAGGGTGGTCCTCTTTGCTGAAGCTTATTGCAGTATCAGATCCCTTTAAGTACTCTGTCACCGCAGGCGGTGACATGACCGCCATGTTTACCTGTCGAGTGCGAAGCTTTTGCTCCCTGTTGGAAGGTCGACCTTTCTGTATCATGTACATCTGCCCTTGGGGCGGAGGGTACTGTGGTTCGTCCACCCGAGGCACGGGCTGTATGGCACCCGCGAGATTTCCGCATGGGGCAGGCTGTGGTGGTGGAGGTGGTGCCATCAGAACAGGCACGTTGTTTGGCTGAGGCGCGGGTGCAGGTACTTGTGCGGCTGCTGCCTTTCTGCGATTTACGTAATCAGTCGCCATCTGGTCGAACTCCCTGCAGTTTCTCATCGAGTGGTTGGACCGCAGTTTTCCATCGTCCCCCTTGTACAGGTGGAATCTGCAATCAGCGTCCATCTTTTCTTCGAATGATCGCTCAGATTGTGCCCGTGACTTGCGCCAATCCTTCCTCTTGTAGCTGTCACTGCGTTGGCCATCGCGTCGATCATCTCGACTGTTTCGCCGATCATCTCGACTGTCTCGCCGGTCGTCTCGACTGTCTCGCTCTTCCGACCGTCGGTCGCTTCTGTCCTGATCGTTGCGGGGTGTGGAGAACCCAGCCGCCATGAATTCGGGTCTGTCGTCATCGTAATGATGTTTTGAACGTTTGCGCCTTCGGTCATCTCTGTACGAGTCTCTATGGCTTCGACTGCTATTGTGGGGACCCCGGATTAGGTATCCGAGATACCCGTTATGTTTCCTGCAACAATCCCATGATCAGTCTGTTGTTGCACATAACTCGAATTGGTATCACAGATCACCCATAAATACCGAATAAATTTACTTACTTGATTGAAGCCATAACTTCATCAGGTACTCGCAGCGGAAATCACCAAATCAACGTGGAGCCCAAGTCACTTGCCAACCCTACAGGCAGCTGACTGGGAAGCGCCCTAGTTCGCATTGGCGTCATTAACCACTTCTTCTTCGGACTGCTCTTCTTCAAGATCTGGCTAAGACAATAGCCAGGGACGAAACCAATATGAGTACATTTGAATGTACTCGCAAACTACCCCGAAATGAGCATGCACTACTCCTTTTATTGTTTAGATAAAACTTTGTTTTGAAATCTCTATACCTTTATTGAAAAAGGAAAGAAAGGCTTTTAGAACTTTTTCCATAAATCTGTTTTTGTAAGAAGTCTCGTTTAAAACGTTTTCCCGAAAATACATCTTTGTTGAAAAAGGTAAGAAGTCTCTTTTACAAGTATTTTCCCGGAAAATCCCCCTTTGTTTATTTCTCCAAAACTCCTCCTTTTCCGACCAGAACCATTCCTGGTCAAATCAGTTTTCCAACAACCTTCTACCAACCCCTTGGTATAGTTGCATAAAACATTTTCCACCTTCAGGACACAAAACTTTGCACTTCTCGATCAGAGCCCCTCAGGGTCCTCCTCTTTTCCAGCAACCTCATACCGACTCGTCGGTATAGTTGCACAAATACAACATCTCCATTTTCCTTTTTAAATCTTAAACATTTCCAAAACTTGCACATGGTCAGAGGACAGCCTCCCAACTGTCCATATCCGGGGACTCGGCTATTCGAATAGTTTTACCCTCTGCAGAGGTAGCATGCTTTTCCCACACCCATCCGGTAACTCATCGTGTCAGCCACGTCCCGCCATACAAGATGTATGCGAAGTTGAGTCACCGACCGTAGCCTGTCCTTTGCTCATGCTAGTATAGGACCCTGCCGCTACGAAAACTTCCGTCGACACTCAGGCCAACTCCCCAACAGGAACCCCAAGTGTGAGGACTCGTAGTTCTGCCGGCGAGCGAACCCTTCAATCCTCCCACCAACGTGTTAGGACCCAGGTCGGGGGGTAGGTCACCAAACCACTATCACCAAACCATTGTCACCAGACCATCGTCACCAAACCATTGTCACCAGACCATCGTCACCAAACCATCCCCTCATGGAACGAGGTCATCCTCGTTGTTGAGGCATCCAGTACTAATATGAGCAAATTGTATGACTAAGCCCCGTTCCCATATGGGGGTAAACGTGGTCGCACAGGTTATTGGCTGGTCGTCATAGTACAAAGACACAATGTGCATTTTTCATAAACACCTCCATTCTCCAGTTCTCCACTTCCATACCGACATCTCGGTATTCCATATCCACACCAGTAATTTCAAAGGAGTTTTGAGTAAACAATATTTTTCCCATCCTATAGTTTGATATACTCTATCTTATATATCTACATTGGTGGCAAAATAGTTTCCATATACTTTTTGGAAAAGGTTTTATAAATCTTTGCTTTAAAAGTAAAACATTTGATCAAAGTAGATGCATATATATTTAGGTGCAAGCTCAGAGAGTAGCTTGCCTTGCTCGGCAAAGTGAACTTGGTCTTGATCTGCAGTTTCAACAATTTCTCCTTCCTCAACAACTCCGTTCCAAAGACCACACCGGTAGCGTTTATGTCTAGCGTCGCAAACATGAAAATAAAACAACACTCAATAAGCAAACCAAACCACAAGTGGTATACCAACAAGTAATCACACCACAAGCATCAAACTAAACATTCAAGCAACAACTAAGATCTACATTTACAAGGGCATTATACTAATCGGGAGTATAACACCATACACATGCCAAAACAAGAGGGCACAAGGACATCCCCAATTAGAGGTACTTTCTCTAATCAGGAAATACTTCAGACAAAAGTTAAACTACCAATTAATCTTGGTAATTCCAAAATATCTCACTAAGTTAAGGTGGAGACATTCACAAGACACTCACGCTAGTACTCAACTCAAAGACCATCAAGTTCATCAAGCAATGCGAACATGCTACTCACACCAACATGTCTAACAAATACCACTAACAGTACTAACATATTATACATGATAAACAATGATAACATGCAAGCAACAGAACCACAACAATCATTAACTAGCAAGGCATACATTTAAATCACACACAAAATTCTCACATTAAAATAAATAAGCATAGCAATTCTTAATTACTAGAGGAAAGATTATATAGGGAATAAAAATCTAACAAATACATGATTCACTAATAGTTCTCCTAATATGCTAATAAAAATAGGGGAACATGTCACAACAGTGGATTACCACCCTGCACATGCTAGGAAACATTTTTATAACAATAAAGTTATAACACAACAATTAATAATTGTCTAATAAAAATAGGCAGAAAAGACCTAAACCTTATAATTAGCACCACAGTCAATCAATGACTCCTAAATTCAAACCAATTTAGGGAGATGTTCTCCTACACATATAGAAGACAGAACAATTGGATTTACTCCAAAATTCATCTCACAAAAATTCACAAAAATCACCAAAATGCCACTGATGTGTTTTAAAGAATGAATAGAACTTTTGTTTTAGGTTTCATTTGCATGCAAGGCTTAGATATCTAGAAAGGTGCCACTTCAGGCTATCCAAAGAATTTTAGTTTGCAATATTTGGATTTATAAAACTCTAGATATTTAATATTTGGTGCAAAACATACTTTTTACAAGATTAAATCCAGCACACACATAACTACACATTTTGAAAAATGGCCAGTGCTACCTAATCAAGAAAATACATAGGAACTCTACAAAATTTGCCTCACTCAAATATCTATCACAGATTTATCACAAATGAATTAAAGCTTCACTGTAAAATTAAACAGGAAATAAAACAGATTAATAGATCTACTGGAAAAAAAAGACAGACGGGCCAGATCTGGCCCAGATCCGGCCGAGAAACGCAGAGGCGGCCCAGCAAGCGGCCCATGTGCGAAACGAATCGGTACGGGCTTCTTCTTCTTCCTCGTCGACGCGCACGGCGGTGAGGCGAGCAGGGAGCACGGCGAGGACGGCGTCGGCTCTCCGGTGAACCTGAGAAGAAACGGCGAGGTTCATGAGAAAGAGCGCGACGAGGGGAGCACATAGACATGAAAATGGCGGAGAGAGATGGACGAGGTTGCTCGCGAGCTTCCCGGCGATGCGGCGGTCGGAGAGGAAAAGGATGAGTACGGCGGCGACGATCCTGGGCTCAAATCTTCGATTCCTCGCACGGAGAGGGAGAGG
Source organism: Poa pratensis (assembly GCA_947311845.1). Lineage (NCBI taxonomy): Eukaryota > Viridiplantae > Streptophyta > Magnoliopsida > Poales > Poaceae > Poa > Poa pratensis. The sequence goes on from CAMZMU010000020.1 coordinate 70,822,907, forward strand.
ACGACGCGTAGATGCCGATGGTGGTCTTCGATCTATGTGGGGCGGCTTGAATCGCCGGCGAGGCGCGACGGCGAGCTTCGGCTGGGGGTTCGTGTCGAGGAAGAAAAGGAGAGAGAGAGGGAGCGGCAGAGAGGGAGCAGGAGGGGGAGTGAGAGAGCAAGGGAGCCTGGGGGGCCTCCTTATCTCCTTCGCGCGGCAGAGGAACGAGAGGGGGGGGGGGGGCCTGGCGAGCTTGGCCACGGCGAACGACACGGCGACGCTGCGCCACTGGAGCAACAGGAAAGATGATGTTCTTACAGAAAACCCCCTGGCAAAGTTTTCCCATCACAACTAGGTCCTTTTTGCTATTTCTTTTAAAACCAGTACCACTTCAAGGATTTAATTAAGGCCTTTAAACATTTTTAAAAATTAAGAGAAAAATCAGGTAGCCTCCCATATACATGGAGAAGCTCCACAAAAATTGGCTTTTGAAAATAAAATGTTTTGAACCATTTTTGTTCATAGGATTTAAATAAATGATTTTTGGTAAAACTAAATTAACATTTCTTTAATATTTTTAAACAAGTGATAAAATATTGTTTTGAACTTTTGGAACTTTCTTGACAAATATGGTAACTTCAATTAAGTTATATTTTCATGGAGAAAATATTGGTTTGAAAGAAACAGAGAAATTGAGAGGAATAATTTATTAAGATCATTTATTTATCATGATCTTAATTTCCTTTTGTTAAATACTTTGAGAGTTTTGTTTAAAATTGAAAAGTATGTTTACTTGAGGAGGGAGTGAGATGGGGTTGAAATGGTTATTATTTCATCTCATTCCTAGAATAAAGAAATATAATTGTTTTCATAAAATAGAAGAATAGAGATAGAGGGAAATTAAATAAGATCATTTCCCTTAATTTAGGATTTCAACTTAGGTGTGAATAATTCTAGAGGGTTTGTTTTTATTCAAGTCACATACCAAATTTGTTGTCAAGTGTGTCTTATCTAGTATTAATCACAACTGAGGAATTACCCTCACAAGCAACAAACACAATCAGATCAGCATCACAACCAAGATCACACAAATCAAACCACATGAATTAATCACACCACCATTTCCATGATTAACAATACTATCTTGTAAAAGTGATCACACTCAATTATGACAAGATGATGTTTGAGGAATATCTCAATTCATAACTTAATAGTTTTCAAAGGTTTGATAAAGAGACATATGTGGGGTAATATATTTCCCACTAGTGTTATTTCAATATGGAGTGGAAAAATAGAGTTTATAAAATGGGAGTTGCATACACATGCAAAATAGCAAGGTTGAAATATAGATAGGAGATGCATATAGATCTCCATACTTTTGGAAACACATAATTTTGGAAGTACTTTTACTTTCTCAAATAATGGGTATTGATTTTGGGTTGTTGACAACCAAGTATCATTTGAAATGGAGTTGGCCAAAATAAGAATGGAAAATATACATGGAATATTTTTCTTGTCATGACATGATCACCAAAGTTAAATATATTTTTATATTGGTTGCGTCTTATTTTTACTAGTCAAATAATTTAAACAACAAGTCACACTAGGTCCAAACATAGCAATGGGAAGGAAAACACAATCATCAGTGAAACATTTCAAAAAGTTTTTGTTGGTTCTGAATTTTGGGTCTTGTAAAACTAAGTTTTTCTTAGTTCCAAAATTTGGGATGTGACAGCTCTTCCCCCCTTAAAATAAATCTCGTCCTCGAGATTTGCCCGGTGGTAACAGGGGAGTATGAGGGCACGGGTTTTGGGCTGACTATACTTCCGAGGTCGTTGCTTCTTCAGCGAGATCGCCATGTGAGATCTTGATAAATTGATGTTGCGAGGCTTGCTCTGTCGATAAACTTCTGTCCTGAGTTCAGATCCTTGAGCGAGATCGCCATGTGAGATCTATAGTATTATCAAATTTGAATTCTTTTAGTGTGTACCGACCGATTAGGTCTAACTCATATGCAATTCTGCCATATTCAAATTTGTAATTTTAGCTGGAATGCTCGAGTATGGGTATTTCTTCATGAAATTTTCCTAATCTTCCCCTATTCGAATTTGTCGAACATATTTGGTATTTTCCGAAAATAGTTAACATTTCCTTTCTCTAGCACTGTGATATATTTTTTTAATATTTTGTAAACGGGTATTTGTAGGATTTTTCTACTGTTTTATATTTACTTTTTTTTAGGGATAAAATTGGCTCAAATGGTAACAAAATGATCAGATTTGGTATGCAGACGTCAAATGAGACTTCAAATGGTTGAATAGAATTTAAAAATCGTGCAATTTCGAATTTGTCGAAATTTGATTTTTTTTACTGTTTACCAAATGTTTAGGTTGCGAAGTCGTATAAAAGTTTGAGATACTTAAATTTGTAATTTTAGTTGGAATGCTCTAATATGTTTTTTTGCAATAACAATATCCAAATATGTGCTAATTTGAATTAGTCAATCCTTTTTTTTTTCCAAATAGTAGGTAACATTTTTTTCCACAACATTTTGATATATTTTGAATATTTTGTCAATGGGTATTTGCGAGTTTTTTTTTATTTGCAACATTTTTTCATTTGCTAAATTTCGTATGGAGCAGTGGGGCCCGCCTTTTTTTTTTGCATTTTCTGGATTATTGTCCCAAAAAAAATGGCAGCCTGGCCCCCGCCGACGTCACGCTGACGTCAACAGTGGCTAGGGCTGCCACTATCGCGCCGGCGGCGACAGCGACGGCGCGGCCGCGTCCCAGCAAGCTGGGAAGCAAGAGCGGACGCGTCGGCCGCGGCTCGACGCGGGGAACCCGCGGGTGGCGGCGCGGGCGCGCCTGGTGGCCGGAATCGTCGCCGGCGACGTCGAAACGCGGCGGCGGACGAAATCGACGCCGGCGGCGATTCCGCTGTTTGTGCGGCGCCCCGGCACGCGTCCGTCGGCGACGACGAAGAGGGGGCGACAGCGAAGGCTTCTGCGCCGGCGGATCTGTCGGGGAGGGGCCGGAGCAGCGGCGGAGCCGCCGGCGACCTCGGCCACGCGGGTGAGAGAGGAGGAGAGAGGGGAGGAGTGCGGTTTTTTTTCAGCGAGGCCCCTGGGCTTGTCCGGAATTACGTGTAGGTCCTTGTCTTCGGGGAAGTGGAGGACTGCGGAGCAATTCGTCGGCAGCGAGGGGCTTTTCTGCAAATTGGCGCGAGTGGGATCGTGTGGGCCGTCCGATCGACGCTCGACAGCGTGGATCGGGGGTACTGTTCAACACCGTAGCAGACTGTAGCTGCTACAGTGCGTGAGGGGCTGAGAGGCCGCGATTCTTTCCAACTTTTTTCTAAATTTCATATGGAGCAGTTGGGCCCGCCTTTTCTGTTTTTTTTTTTGCATTTTCTGGATTATTGTCCAAAAAAAAATGGCAGCCTGGCCCCCGCCGACGTCACGCTGACGTCAGCAGTGGCTAGGGCTGCCACTATCGCGCCGGCGGCGACAGCGACGGCGCCGCCGCGTCCCAGCAAGCTGGGAAGCGAGAGCGGACGCGTCGGCCGCGGCTCGACGCGGGGAACCCGCGGGTGGCGGCGCGGGCGCGCCTGGTGGCCGGAATCGTCGCCGACGACGTCGAAACGCGGCGGCGGACGAAATCGACGCCGGCGGCGATTCCGCTGTTTGTGCGGCGCCCCGGCACGCGTCCGTCGGCGACGACAAAGAGGGGGCGACGGCGAAGGCTTCTGCGCCGGCGGATCTGTCGGGGAGGGGCCGGAGCAGCGGCGGAGCCGCCGGCGACCTCGGCCACGCGGGTGAGAGAGGAGGAGAGAGGGGAGGAGTGCGTTTTTTTTTCAGCGAGGCCCCTGGGCTTGTCCGGAATTACGTGTAGGTCCTTGTCTTCGGGGAAGTGGAGGACTGCGGAGCAATTCGTCGGCAGCGAAGGGCTTTTCTGCAAATTGGCGCGAGTGGGATCGTGTGGGCCGTCCGATCGACGCTCGACAGCGTGGATCGGGGTACTGTTCAACACTGTAGCAGACTGTAGCTGCTACAGTGCGTGAGGGGCTGAGAGGCCGCGATTCTTTCCGACTTTTATATACTTAGGATTAGGAGGTAAGTATGCGGGCAGAATTAAGCCACCACATACAGATTAATGTGTGATATACCTGCATATTTGTTTGCTTTTTAGAAATGGGGTTGAAACCTCCAAGACTCTGCATCAAGATGATGCGCACAAAAAAAAGTATACCTACATATTTGTAGCCGTAAACATACGCTATCCAATTCAAAACGAATTGAAGGCAGAGAGATGGATGTGGAGCATGAGTACTATACTAAGAAGAAGATGAGAATGCTTGTCTGAAGAACAAACTTGGCGTGTGGGGCATCGTTGATTCGTTGTGCTGCATTATGATTCTGCAATAATTGTATTTTTTTTCTGCAAACGAGACCATGATTGATTTATCTGCAAATAAACGAGTAGTACTAATAGTAGTAGGAGGAGACACGTGAGTTCGTCGGGCCCCTTGGACCACATGTTCCTGTTCACAAGCATCCAGGTTGCCCAAAGGTCAAAATGACAGCTCCACCTGCAGGAATCTCCCACGTAGTTTCCTTTTTTTCTTTTCGCTCCTTGTTTTATCGAGTAGTACAGTGTCAAGCAATGCGCTCTTAATTACGAGGGATTTTGGCTCATATAGGTGTAGATATACCTATTATGGAAATAAACTTAAAAATTAAAATGTCAAAATATTCCAAATAAAAATGTCGGGTGTATCCGGTCCGCACACAAAATTTCATGAAAAAATGACAGTTTTGTGGCTTGTGTAAAAAAGACAAAAAAAAGTATGAAAATCATTTTAGAGGACCGGGATTTGTCTTTTTTACCCTGGGCACAAAAAATGTCATATTTTGACGAAACTTGTTGTGCGAACATGACATATCCTAGTGTATGTCTGAAATTTTTGTTTAATTTTTTTGACATTTTGGAAAACTATTGTTGGTTAGTGGGTGCATCTATACCTAAGAGCAAAAGATGATTTTCCTCTTAATTACCTACTACATTCGCAGTAGTGTACTCGCTCCATCCGTGAATAAGTGCATTTCTAGTTTTGTTCTAAGCCGAACTTATTTAATAGAAAGAAAATTAAACATCTTTTGTGGTGTGTACTTTTCAAGTTGTATTTTGTACATTGCCGATCACCAATAATTAGTATAGCACCTAGTATGTCATCTCTCCTAGTATGCCCAATGTCGGAGATATGCCCAACAGACAATAAGAAATGTTCTTAATATTTGTTTTTATGTTACATCTACACATATACTATGACATAAGGTTCGTCAAAATATTTTTATCATCCGTGATCTACAAAAAAAATGTGGAAGATTAAAATGATTTTTTTACACGAAAGACAATACGGAAGATCCCTAGTGCGTCATTTTTCGTTTATAAATTAGGGAATATTTACATGGGCTCGGGAGGAAAATTCAAATAAAAGAAATTACAAGGTATCCACCCACCGAGACATGCCTTCCTTCGTACTGTGCTTCGCTTTATGCATAACAAGAGCAAAGTTTCCTTGAAGAGATTGAAACAATCAACTGATTGACCTATGCTCCATCAAAAATAATTATGTTCCTATGATTCCAAATACTCCAGCACCCACAATCAAAATTTCTTTCAAACACATAATGTTAAATATATTCCTTCCTTGAACCGACATGTCATGCACAGAGTATTTTTCTTTCTAGGGACACAGTATTTGTCATTTTTGTATAGCCCAAAATACAACGTATTTTTTAACAAAACATTATAGATAGTTAGATTGTATAAACATGTATCCACGTAGCAAAATAAAGTGGAAACTTCTAAATATTTTAAAAATTTTAAATACCAGGCTCCATGGAAAATTGTCCAGCTCCCACTCATCTAGCAATCTGCGACAAAATTTTAGCCTCGCCCCTTGCCTTGTATTAATGGACCATACGAGAATTTCTTATTAGTTGGTCTATGGTCTAAGACCCATTAGTTGGTCTGTGATTTGACAGCCAAGATTTGTTCGATCTAACCCTCGGGATCTTTTTTTAATATTAGTGTAGATTAGAATAGATTAACTCTGTTTTTTTAGCATGTGTAGATTAACTCATTGGACTACACACTTGCAGCACGGGAGTACCCAAAAACCTTCACAACATATAAGTAGCCGTTCCCTTCCCTCAAAAAAAAAGTAGCCGTTCCCCCGAAGTCCCGGTTAAGCTCCCAACAGTGCTAGCAATCTCCTGCACGACGACGAAAACTGCAGCGCGCGCAGCCACCGAACGGCATTTCTGACGTGCTCCACGCCACCTCTTCTCCCAAGCCGGTGCCGATACCGATCAATCCGGGCACGCCGCCCGGCGCCCCTCCGGCTGCCACCGTTATATTTGGGTTCAGGTCAGCTGCGGCTGCTGCAGGCCGCGGTGGTGGCACTGGTTGGTACAGAGGCGCCGCGGCGGCTGGTGGTGGTGGCGGAGGCGGCGGCGGGGAGTACAGGGCCGACGTCGTCGCCGCCCCAGGAATTACAGCAGGACGGGGAGGCTGCTGGCCGCAGACGCACGGAAACAGCAGAGGCTGCATGCCGTATCCGCTGCTGGATAGCACCTGCCATGAATTGACAGGTAAACACATTTTCAGATATACATGCGACAGCAGATGCAGAACGCCAGAGAAATTAACTACTACTCCTACCTGGATTTGTTGCTGGAGTGACTTCATGTACTCAATGGCATGGTCCAGCGTACAGTATTGCTGATTAATCTGAGGATCAGAATTGTAATTATTAAGCTAAGGTAGGTTGCGTATATATTATCGATCTCACTGCCTGGATGACTGCTGGATATAAGAACCTGTTCAGAGGAACGCCTTTGGGCAGCGCCGCTGCCTCTCGACGCCTCCGAGCTTGGTAACAGAGAGTCCTCGTCTTTTAACGCCGAGTTCTTGCTCGAAGAAACCTGCTAAAGAAAAATCATGTTCTCTTAGTTACCTAAAGTGTGCAATTTTAGCAGAAAATGTTGCTGCTGCGACTTTTAGCCCGAAATGTGGTGGGTCAAAGTAAGACTATGTAGTGTAGCGGGCATGTGTAGATAACCTGAGGCGCGGAGCTGCCATGCCCTTCTCTCCACATCCTCCACAGCTCGTCCGCCGTCTCGTCCCCCGCCGTGCGCGTCTGGTGCCTCGGTCCAACGCTCGCCGCCGTCGCAACCTTGGCATTCACCGATGATAAGTCGTCGATGGCCTGCGGGTAGCCATGCGCGGCCGCAGCGGCGCATCCACCACTTTCCCCTCCCGCCACAGCTTCCACCATTCCTCTATCGCCTCGCCGCCTCCAGCGGCCTTGTCTTTCTTCTCCTCCGGCGAAGAAGCGTCACCGGCGCCGGCGTCGTCGCCGCTGCCCCGATCACCATCGAGAACGGGATGCTCCACGGGGCAGCCGTCCCGCCACTGCAGTTCCAGCAGCTCTGTTCTGCAGCACGCACGCCAGCATATATGCATCATTTACGTGTCAAAGACGAATCTTGCCCAATGAACAGTCTACCGGAGTACACGTTATCACCTTTCGTCGCTGAGCTGAGAGGGACAATCGCCGCCGGCCATCTTCCGATGGCCATGGCTGTCGTCGTCGGAGTACTCTGGTGCGTGGTACTTCATCGCTCTTCGTCAGTATAACTTGCCACAAAGCAACCATGAATCGAGCGACATCAATCCTATACATATATACACACACACACAGAATTGGCTGGACATGGGGGATGCATGCATGCGTGTACACTCAGGATGGGAATGGGCCGGGTCGACCCGCTGGGTCAGTGACCCGACCCGAAAAAACGAGGCCAATGGGCCACCTGGGTCGGCCTCAAACGAGATTTGGGCCAGCAGAGCCGGCACCAAGCGGCCCGCTGGGTCAGCGGGGCCGACCCATCTCGAACAGCACGGATGCTGTTATCTCTGCCCACCGCCCATCTATGTCGCGCCGGCAGCTGGGGAAGCGGCGGCAGATACCTCTTGCCATCTTCCTACCTTGAAAGTTAGAAGCGGCGGCGGCTGATACCTCTTGCCGCATTGTATCGTTTCCATTCGCGGTCATCTCGCCCCTCCGCCGCCGCGTGGGTGCCCACAAGGATCTGTCTCCTCCGCGTGACATTTTACAAGAGCATAGCCGAGCTGAGAGGAGCGCTGCAGCCAGGAGATAATTCTCGGCTCGCTGCAGTCTGTAGCCAAGAAGTAGGTAATGGAGATCGATGCTAGCGCTTCTTGTTTCGCGTACAGATATCTTATTAGCCTTTCGCTCCACATTTGGGCTCTGTAATCGTTGCTCCTTCCATTGCCTGTCCTCTCGCTCCTTTTTTTTTTATGCCATCGATTTCGTTGGGGCGTTTGATCATGGATGGGATTAGTAATGAAATAAATCATGGTTTAACTCTGACTACGTGCTATGCCTGCCGAGCGTGTGTTGAGTAGAAAGTAATTTGTCCTTCAATCTGGGTCGCATTTCTCATGTACTGTATATCTCAGTTCGGCAGATGCAAAATAATATGGGTCGGCCCCAAAGACCCATCGGGCCAGCGAGGTCACTGGCTATTTTTAACTGGGCCGACCCGTGGCCTCTTAAATCGGCCTCGAGGCCAACAAGGCCGGGTCCAAGGCCAGGGCCGGGTCGACCCATTCCCATCCTGAGTGTACACGTATTTCAGGTCTAAGGACGCAGCTGGAACTGCCAATCGTATAGGTACTAGCAGCTAGCGGGTACACGCATGAGATCGACGAGGTTTGGACACGTCGGGGCTCGGGGTTCCGGCCGCCGTGGCCGGTGGGCGAGACGAGGAGGCGGATGGATATCCAGAGCAAAGAGCCAGGGGCCTGAGTTGCGACCAACAGCTTGCACTCATGCGTACGTGCAACTCGATCAAACGCATACGAACTCCAGATATATACGTGGGGAAATCCCACATCGTTGCTTGGTTCCCGTACGAAATGGACGGATGTGCGTATACATTGTTTTCCAAGAAATATCTCGCATTCCGGCCGGCCGGCCGGCCACCGGCCAAGGCCAGAATGCCGCCGCCGACGGCAGGGGCAATGGCGTAGCTAGAATGTATAGCCACTTAGCCAGTCGGTCGTCGTATGTGCACAGCACGCCACAATTTGTCCGGGTGCAATTTGTGTCTTTGTTTATAGCGGCGTGATGATGTCATCATGATGAGTATGCCACTGATTTTTTTTCTCGTACTATGTCCATATGTCACTCAAATATCCCCTCTTCTAGATATATATACCACCGATATTTTGGACTACGTACAAATTTATCACTGCCTTCAGTTGATTGGGCGTTGGCCGTGTAGCCGATTGTACTACTAGGTTTTTCAAAAAAAAAAATTGAGCAAAAAACACTGGACTTTATTATTGGATCATAAAGGGTACATTTTATTGACCAGTTTACTAATTGACCAGTTTACCATGAGCCCACCGATCAAGAAGATGGTCTTCCAAAGATGGACGATGAAGCAAGATCATCCAGGCCTTGCACCCATCTCAAAGTTTTATAGCCACCTTGAGGCTTTCCTTTTCGCTGGCTGTTTTATGCCGGTTTCCAGCACCGGCTTTTTAGCTGTTAACATAAATAGACTCCGCGGAATAGTTTCAGCTTGACAGATATTCGAAAAAACGAAAAAAAAAAAAAACAAATTGGTACACAAGCTTCACCGTTCAAAGACGTTGCCCAAACAACCCATAAGAACGATAACTGAACTTATCCACGGTTAGGCAGTGGAACCAATATAATCGAGCTACATGTCACCAGAAAAACTAGAAATCTTTTGCATGTTAGACTCGGAAGAAATAAACTCCCATGTGTTACACTAGCAAGCACCATGAGAACGATGTATCGCGAGGAACCAAGCACCTGAAGTAGAACAGGTGCCACATGATTTCACACTCAAAACAGCTCCAGTACTCAACTTCAATCTTCCTCCAAGTTGATAGCATCCTTAAACTTCCCATACAGGATCTTCTTCAATTCAGCCATCTGCGCAAGGATGGATTCCTTCTCCTCCTCCAGCTTCTCCAGCTTCTTGGCTGCATCCTCTTTCATCTGTTCCAGCCTAGTTTCCACATCGTCCAATGGCATGTGGGCGAACACTTCTCCGATTTGGAACCGCACCACATCTTCATCGCACAAGATAAGTTCATTTCCAGCATCCTCAAGGTTTTCATTTGCTTCCTGGAAAATAGAGTAAACAAGCAAGTGGCTTTTAGGATCGTGGTGTTCAACGCGCAAAGTTTTGGTTTCAAGTTCAAGTGCGACATTTGTCAGAATGGACAAAGGAGCCTATTGTACTCGATACAAATATTGGCAGACAAATTTCCTAACACAGCATCTATCAGAATTTAGAAAGGACAAAGAATGCAGTTTTGAAACAATGCCACTGGATGTCTCAATGGACATGTCGGACTGGATCCACATGTCATTTTCATAGACAGTGGCATTCTTCTAAAGTGTCAACTTTGCAGTAGCATGGTTCCATTTTTTATAAATAGGAAAAGACTCTCATTAGGCAATCTACAGTTGCTCACTTAGGCATGTAAAATACTTCATATGAAACAAAGCAGTCAGAAGGCCATGTTTTAGATAATGTAAAAAACATTCGTACAAATAAGCCATCATATAAGCTGGACATCAAAATGCCTAATGCGCATACATCAATCAGCATTTGGAAGAATTAACATATATATCTAAGAAACATAATGGTCAAATCACTCTAATTTCTTAGCCTAGCACTGAGATCCATTCTTTATATGGCTCTCTCAACGTAGCTTCAGATAGACTCAATGAACCGATGCACACTTCCACACAGTAATATTTTGCAACTATCTTATTATCTTCATCCAGAGTCTGAATGTTATAACACAAGTTAAGAGTTTCAAAAAAAAAAAACAAGTTAAGCCATGATGTCGCAGCATGGTTGATGGTTCATAGTGGATTCCCCGTCCCCCACCAAACACACACACAAGGAATGAGCAAGCGACATTAATAACACAGTTAACTCCTCTGCCTAGTGAAAAAGTTTTGGTCATGACTTAACAAGTAACAACTACGTGAAGGTTCGACAACTATATTCCTAACTGCTTAAAAGCCAAGCCCTCAACTGGGATACTACTCCACCAAAATGTTGATCACGAGCTAAACCTATGGTGTTCACTAGTTTGGATAAAGTAGGACTGCAGTCACAAAAAACATATGGAGCTAAAAATAAGGTAATTGTGCGGTAACAACTTTACAAGAAGATTTAGTTCCTTCACAAACACTTCACAAAATCTCCCAACCGTCGCAAACAAGATCTCAATAATATCCCAGTTCTAGTAACCCACAAGTCCATGTGATGCTGCCCTATGATACTAACTCCCAAGGTCTCGTAACCACAATAGCCTAGACCCAAAAGCCCTTGGCATTCTCTTCCAACTGGCAAAATCCCTAATCTCCATCTCGTTGGGAAATGCATACCAACAATACTATCATGGTCTGAGAAACAGAAGGGGGACGCAAAAGAGAAAGAGACCTTTGCAAGCCTGATCTCGTCGGCGAGCTCGTGGAGGCGGTTGTTGAGGCGGCCGAACTTGTTGATGTTCTGCTGGTCCTCCCATGTCACCTGCGCCTCTGTGCCGTCGCCCTGCGGGATCAGCCCCCAACACCGCAAGAATCACATCAGATCGGAAGCACGCGCGCACAAAACAGGAACGGATGGGAAGCCGACGGAAACAAGAACCCCTGGCCGTTGGGGATCTGATTGGAGCTAGGTGCGTACCTGCTGCATCTCCGATACCCTTCGGGTTGCGTCGGCGTCGGCCTGAGATGAGAAGCACCGGCGGTGGCTGCTGGATTTGGGGGCGGTAGTCGGAAGAAGGGGATGAAAGAGAAAATGAACACAGATGGTGAAGTATTGGCCGTTGGATTTCCCTGTAATGGCAAGAGGAAAGAAGCTACGACTAGGTTAACTTCTTTTTTCAGAAACACAAACTATTTCATCAGTCTCACAACATGAAATATGAAATGTTTTGACCGAGAAATTCCCTTTGGAAGACATAGAGCACGTTTATTATTTTTTTAAATCGACATTTTGAATTTCAAAAATTCTGAGAAAAATACTAGTTGTTGACAATGACATATTCTACGGTACTACAAAACTTCAACGCAAAATAGTTTGTATTCCATCTTACAAAAAAAATGATAAATAGTAACAAATTTGAAGGTTTTCGAAATTTGCATTGTTCACTACCTCTGATCTAGGAATTTGCCATTTTTAGAAATCCTAAATATATAATATTTGGCATTGATTTTTATACACTGGAAGAAGTAATCATTATCTACGTATACGATTTTTTCAAATTTTCTGAAACTTAGAAGTGTCATTTTTTCAAACGGGCTTCGAGCACGTTCTCCAAAACGACGCACTCATTTTTCTCTACATCCATCTTCCTTGAGCTCAGTGGAGTAGTGAGATTATGTGTTCAGCTGTAACTCAAGCTCACAGACCATTTTGTGGTCATGACAGTTGAGCTCATTTCATGTTGGGATTCTTCTGGTTGGCGTGGATGATCTCCACTTCATATTCTTCGTGGTCTCCCCTTGGAGGCAGATTGCTTCACGAGACAAGACTCGTGGCGAGGTCCAAAAGTGAGTGAGAGACATGGGGTCAGGAAAATGTTGACGAACTTGTAAGGTACGGGACAAATGAAGATACTGAGGGCTGTGACCAAACAAATGGAAGACGAGATGAACAACAGGTGAGACAAATTAGTCGGTTGTAGGAAACCGATTGTATGAAAATTGTCACTTAACCTAACAAGTCTATAATGGACGATATTATTGTGTGTCTACTTTGTGTTCTTTACATTACCTTAACTTCACTTATATTATTTTATTATCTTGGACGATAATCAAGAGTGCTCTTTGATGTAACAAGCCGAGAAAATATGAACGACATCGAGTCATCGACTATAGTTATGGTGTTCCATGATGTTTCTCGCTCTCCATCTTGGTGTTGTTAAAGATAACCTTTTGTGAGCTTCAAGCTCTCCTAGATTTTTTGACTTGTTAGTTGACTACTAAAGGTTGTTACATATTGTAATATTGTATGATACTTGCTACATTGTCTCTTTGGAGTTCATCCCGTAATAGTCTTGTGTTTATGCCAGTATCAAGAGTTAATTTAAGTTGCATGTATTTCTTAATTAGGTTGGATAAGTTTTTGTTTATCTCAATGTTTTATATGTGTATTTGGCATATATGTAAAAAAATGTTGTAGTCTTTTAGCCTTTAGTTGTATTCATTTTCATGATACTAGTGTCGCCAATTGTGCATAATTATGTTAGGAACATGTGATCCAAACGTAAATTTAATTTTTATCACATGACTGGTTGGTTAATTTGGAATTTTGCATCATATTAACGATTTTTTTTTGTAGCCACTTTGGAGTAAATATTTACAAGTTTCTTAACCTATAAGCCCATATAAGAGCAAATGTGGCCTAGCTGAAATGATGCAACTAATACTTGTGGTGCAGTTGAGTGACATGTGCAAATGACATGATGGAGTTGGGACACACGATTCAACTGAAACATGTTCCCCACTATCGCTTTCGGTTAAATCATTGTCATCTACTTTGCTTTCAACTGCATCGCATCAGTCTAAGCTGCATCGCTCTCAATTGCATCCTTCATCTCAACCACGCGTACAATGAGGAGAACACCAATTTAGTTACGCACATCAAGCAAGGAGATAGGGTTAGACCGAATACAGGGTTCAACTTCTACCGAAAACTTCTTTAGCATTTAAAATAATGTAATTGAGAAGGAGAAACACATGAGGTATGATTCAAATAGAGAATGAGAAATGCAACTGAGAAGGACAAATACAGTCGAAACTATCAAGTGTCATGCGCTAGCCAAAAAATCGAAAGTTCTCAATAATGGAAAGGGTCAGTCAATCCACATATAGACTTCAACACCCCCTCTGAGTGATTGAGAGAGGCCAACATAGAAATCTCAGATATATGACTCAAGAGTCATATACGTGGACATAGAGGAGGCAACAACATTTTTTGGACAAATTGCGAAAGTCATGACTCGAACTCGAGACCTACGGCTCAGAGAGTGAGTGTTGAGTTGTATATGCGGATTGTCTAGTCATTTCCATCAGCTCGGGCTTTTGATTGAGTTAGCTAGTGCATGAAACATTACAGACACAAGAGAAAAGACAGCCGAGAAGAAGAAAAAAAGCATTTGAAAGGACGCAATTGAGAAGGAAACAGTTGAAAAGACACTGCTGAAAAAGAGTTGAAATTACAGAGCTGAGACGAAGAAACATGTTTATTAGAAGACAGTTGAGAGAGAAAAAAACATTTAAAAGAACACGGTGAAACGGTGCGGTTGAGAAGAAATGCACGGTTAAACAATTGAGAAGAAAAGATAGTTGAGAAGGAAAAACATAGCTTATAGAACGCAACTGAAAAAAACACAATTAAGCACGAGTTTAGAAGAAAAAAACATTAAGATGATTTTTGTTGGATAAACGTGTACAAGTTAATCTATTTTAATAAGCCATTTGAATATTGTTCTTTCCGCTGTTTCTTGTAGGCTGTAGCCTCTCCCTCCGTGAGTACTATGTTGCTATGCAATGCATGAACATTGACGAACAGTTCTGGGCAGGGAGAAATAGAAGTGGTACAGCTGTATGATTCAGGACGCTGCCTTGAAAATAAAATTTTATTCAGGATCTAAGTTGGCTTTGAAACCCTTGTCCGGCCTCTCGAGATACCATAAAGCTACAAAGACAGTGTCTTTTATTACAGAATTAATTGTAACATAACATAACAGCAGTACGAACTTGCCCCAGCATCTTTTATCACAGAATTAATTATAACATCCATATAAGTTTTCTTTAGGAGTGCATACATAAATTCATAAAATAACTGACATGTGGTGCTACAGCAAGTCATGATACAGCCAAATGTCAATTTGCAATCCACTCTTAGTCGATCTCTTACAACCAAAGCATCAACGGTTGAGACTGTCCCCTATGTTTATATTCCAACTAAACATCAATTTTCATCTATCTTTGGTATATAATAAATAATAAATAAGAAAAAAAACATCATAATGGAATCGAACAGCAGCAGCATCTACAAACATCAATGAATAGATGAATATGTCGCCGCAGCCAGCCGCATTGCAAGGCGGCTGTGTATCAGTGGACACTTCCATCTTCCGACGACCTCGTCCATCGGCCCAGCAAAATGGCTGTCTATGGCAGAATCAATGGGACCCCACCGTAAGTGGAAAGGAAATATTTTCTTTGCACTCACAGTGCCATGGCCTTTGGCCGGCCGTAGGTCAGCACCATTACGAAATCTTCAGCAGGAGAGCCTACGGTGGCCTGGGTTGCCTGCGTTGATCTACCCTTCAGCCACAGCTCTACTAAATTGCGCAGAGGCTGTGAAGGGTCCACCGGCTGCCCGCAGCAATTTATTTCCACCTGTAAACATGAAGATTAAGTTGTACATTCAGACAAGTGCACGTGCTCAGTTGAGCTCACACGCACAGAGCTCAAACAACTGGCCTGGCATTTCCTTGTGCAAAATGTTGCTGGGAGGTAACAGTTCGGGTGTTACATGTATTTTCTTTAAAAAAACTCATGAACCACATGTCGGAGGAACTACAGGTTCTATGACACATAGCAGCCACAGAAAAAAATCAATTGCGTATAAACAGTAGTGTACATCATATATGACAGATATTGCTCTTACCTCCGACTCGCTCAGGAGACTGAGTTTCTGCACGAGATACTTTTGGATAGACGAAGCAGGTATATTTGCATCCCTGATGTAAAACAGTCAATGCATTAGCCACATGGAACTCTCACGGGATATACAGTGAGAAATGACAAAGACACATGGTTATGTGCTGTTTTGAAGGTTGACATCCGATTTCAGTGTAAGGCAATCAGCGTGCTAAGACATGGCAGAAAAAGATTAATAAATCATAAAAAAATCAGTAGCTATATACTTAAAGAGTTAAAGTACTATTTCAGTGTAAGTATCCTACCCATTCTGTTCGTTTGGAATGAACATTCTTAAATTTTGTTTCTCTACTTAGTGCTTATTTGTCATACATCTAACTGGCAATCCTTTTTTTGCGGGGATCTAATTGATAATCCCACATATGGATTTAAACAATATTTTTATGCCAACGTCAGATAATGAATTTTTTTAACCAGACTATTCATAAAATCTCAATAAACATAGAGTAAAATATGAGCTTACTTTATTCGCAAATACTGCGAAGTTATCTGTGGTAAAGGTGTGTCTCCTTTCCTGGTAATAATTAGTGGCACAAGAAGATAAGATACAAACTCGTGCGAGCTGTCACTTTTTAAATTTAAAACAAAGTGAGATGAATTAACAAATGCTTACTGTTTGAATGATGCAACCAACGAAAACCATATGGAACTGAATCTCTTTTCCTTCTGTGTAAGTGCACCATTAGGATTCACGACTGCTGGAGCTCGAAGTCCTCTCTTTCTACGCCCAGTCCCTTGAAGTTTCTTGTTTAGTCTCATTGGTGTAACTGGAGCATCTTTCTTATCATCCTCCATTTTGGGTTTCTTCAGATGCTCTTTTGGATTTGGTTTGTTACCATTTGTACTACTGGGAGAACCATTAATCTGCTCTCTTTTAACGGCTGAACTCTGTAAACTCGATCTAAAGGCCTTTGTCCTGTTTGCAGCTTCTACCAAACAATTTAAAGGTTTCCAGAGCTCAGCATTGTCGGCCATATCCTTACTATCCTCTTCGGTATCTTTATTGGACGAATGGTTTGATGCTTCCCCGTTTGACAAAATCTGGAAAATAAAAGGTTCAAGTTACTACAGACTTGCACATTTATTCTAGCTAATAATCTATTTTATTTTGGAAATTTAGTATGCACATTTTATAGCCAACGCCAACGCAACTAGCATAAAGATGCTATGGTGTAGTTTGCTTACCTGTCTTCTTGTTTTTGGCACTTTAGCCAAATTAGCAGGCAAGCTTGAGCTCTGACCATTTTTTTCACTCGGCTCAGTTTCCTTTTTCACAGGATTGTCATTAGTAGGACCAAGGCCACGCAAGGCAGCAGCAGATTTCCTGGTAACTGCCCTTGTTCGCCGTCCAGTCGATCCTGTCGGTGTTAATCTAGGTGTATGGACCACTAATGAGGAGATAGATCTTTCTTTTCTTTTATTGGGAGGTGAAATAGGAGATTCCACGTCTCCAGCCTTAATCTTCTTTCTTTTTAATGGAAAGATTTTGGATCTTACATCTTGTAGGCTGTGATCAGCTCTGAATATAGATAATACACGAATATGAGTATAAATAAGACATATATACAAAAAATACTATTAGGGCTTCTTAAGAAACACGAGGACAACATAGACACGCACACAACCACACACACACACAGACAGACGCACTCACACAGCACACTGAAGACTGGACTCGAGAGCATCAAAATTGACGTACTATTATTGTCTTTGCAAAAACTAGTTAGCTGCATTTTGGATGCTACATATTGTACGGTAACTATAACAGCACTTTCACATGCTATCAAAGAACTTGACATCAACCGATGGTTTTCACAGGCCATCAATGAACTTGACAGCACAAAACCTTTTTCTTCACAGTCTACCAGTAGTCCAATATATTTAAGTTGGCATCAAGGCACTGAAAAAGACAATGCCGAAAAAACAAGAATGAAAGCGAGCTAAAGTTGGAGGCACTAAATGTTCAATTTTGCATAGTATTTGAAGGGCCAAGGGACGATATTTGTTAAGGCTGGAAGAGTATACGTACAAAAATCTTAGGCTGGGATAAAAGGACGCAAGCACAGCCAATAAGAAACATAACAGTCCACGGATGAAACAAGATCCTATGACATTATGATGCCCTCAGCATAGAAAGCATACAACTCATGCAAACAGCATTGGTGTATCACAATCCTACTTACTTCGTACAGATGGCTTGATGTACTGTCGAGAATTTTGCATGCTAGGATCTAACATTCTACAATGTGAGGGGCCCTAAATCTATGTGCCCACCGACTGCTCAAATAGTATTAAGTCTCCCAGTTAAGGTTGCAATATTTCTACAATTTATTCCAGTGTGTTACCTCCTATTGTCTTCTCCTAATTCTGTTAACATATTGCCAAAACTGGAACTGGGCTGCTAAATTCCACATGTAGTACCAATGGAAAGTTATTTTGTGATAAAAGAATCAAGGGGACTTAACATTAAGGTGAAAACTGGAAATACGAACACAGTAGATAGTCAGAAGCATAAGTATACCTGAGCTTCTCAACTGGAGTGCAGCCAAGATCAATCTCACATACTGGACAGGATTCTACCTCCTCATCATTAAACTTCTTGTATATACACTTCCTACAAACTGCATGAAAGGCAAAATTAGAGCTCTGAAATAATAAACACTGGCAGATATTTTAGTTTATAGAGTAATAAATGAAGTCGAGAAAGGAAAGAACATGTAGTTCCCAGTACTTTCATTACTCTGGTGTTCACTGAGCTCTGTAGTTTGTTACAGGGTCAGAGTCAGACACCTACCTGACTAACCGCAGAACATACTATGGAATAAACAATACAAAATGCGTACACTGCTCCCCCAGGAAAGAACAAACAAGAGAAATGCTGCAGAAGGAACCCCTGATATACCAGAGCGGACTCCCATAGTATGAGGGTAACATGGTAACAGCTTCCATGCCGAGTAGCCAGTACAGTCAGCTCTCACACCCATACGATGCTGAACAGTTCAGCCAGAAGGTGCAAGAGCAGTGTCCTTCCAGATCGTGAACCGAAAGATCACATGTCACATTGCTTTGATCCCCAATTAAAGACTAGCGCCCACGCCAAAGGACCAAATTTTAAGGCGGCATGGCATTTCTAAGTCCCGAAAGCAGAACAGTAATGGCTAATTAAGGGTCTCTGTTTTTTTACGGGGAAATGGGACGGGGCATCGTCGCAATCTGGTGGAGCAAGCGAACTGCAGTAGTAAACGACATCTGCTTAAACAGCTCGGTGAAACAAATTCCATGATGCATCCATGCCATGCAGATGGGTAACTCGACAGTTCCACCACGCGCACTGAAGAACAGAAGCAGAGGCCACGTAAAACAGAGCATGACTGGGCATGGGGTGGAACGGCAAACACTAAATTAATCGGAATTCCAGCGTCAACGCGCTCGGACGCGCCAGCGCCCACGTCCCGGAGCCACGCCGGCAGCGGAGGGGGCCGGATCCCACGTCCCCCCGGCGCCGTACGTGTTGGCCGGGACGCTTCAGATCAGGCGCGGGCGACGTCGGAGAACCCGAATCCTGGCAGGCAAGCCGGCAGGCGGAGCTTTTACGCGGAGGCAGGTAGAGGGAGTCGGAGGAGGAGGAGACTCACAGGTGTGGAGGCACTCGGAGACGGTGGTGGCGTCGCGGAGGAGGCGGTTGCAGAGCGGGCACGTCATGCAGCGCGCGAGCAGCTCCCGCTTCACCATGACCAGCTCCCTGGCTGCCCCGCCCGCCGGCCCTCCTCTTCCTCCCCCTGCCCCTCTGCTCCTCCTCCTCCCGCGTCTCGTCCCCATCCTCCTCCACCACCGCCTCTTGTTTCGTGACTTCCTTCAACTCCGCATCCGCGGTGGCCGCAGTACTGCTGGCCTCGGGCTCCGTCGGGGGCGGCGGCGGTTGGTTGTCCCCCTCCTCCTGCGACGATGCGTGGGCGGGCTGCATCTGCATGGCTATCGGCGCATGGGGGTCGTCGTTGGTGGGTCGTTGCGGATGGTGGAGGAGGGGAGGTGAGATCGAGGGGGAGAACAACGTCGATGCGTGCGTGGTGTGGTGTTGAGATTGAGAGCGACCAAGACGAGGCGAAGAAAAAGGCGAAAGGTGGGCGAGCAGCGAGGTGGTTCGCTCGCCTCGCCTCGCCTCGTTGTTGGCGTGCCAACGTGTCCGGTGTGCGCGTTGTTTACCGTGATGCTCTCCTGCTCCTGCTGTTGGCTTGCTGCTGAAGATCATGTTCTGGCTACCTAGTGCCATTAATTCGTACCCCAGATGCGATGGGTTTACGTGGAAACAATATGTTTTCTTTCCCGAGGAGGATAAACAACGTCTTTTCCGCACGTGACTAATGTTTTATGTGGTGTAACTTTGGATACTGGGGGTAGTACTAATACTCGTACTGTATTTTCACAAATACATGCAGGTCTATACTATGTGTTGAAAAGTAAGTCATGTTGAATCATCTAGGATCAACTAGCAAAAGCTTAAGCCACAACCAGGAGATGATTAACATAGTTACCTTGATTCTGAGTTCCTGCCATGCATATCTGTATTGCTTCCTTCTAGATCTTGTGCGGGGTGTGACACGGTCCTTCTCGGTCGATCGGTGGGCATAGAGAGAGCTTAGAGCATCTCCAACAGGCGCCCAACGCGTCGGCGCCCTAAATTTTTTTGCAGAGCCAAAATACCGTTTTAGCGCACTGGCCGACACTTTTGTTTTAGCAGCCGCACTAAAATGCCGCGCGAAAATGGGATGGTTTAGCAGACGCGCTAAAATGCCGCGCCGCAAACCTAGGTCTGCACTCTTTTGCAAAGAAACCAAATCAAAAAAATACAGTAAAATAGACTGCAAATATAGATATATTGATGAACTCGGACGAACAGACGAACACGATTCGATTACACGAACAGGAGAATACGAACATGATTCGATTTGATTTACTACATCCTAAATAACTACATCCTAACTACGATTCGATGAACTAGAACTCGGAGTCGGAGGAAAAATCGGAATCGGAGTTGGTGGTCTCTGAAATCTCCTCCTCCAGCGCGAGCCACCTGGGGTCGCCGGCGGGCCAGTTGGCGAGGCCTGCCGCCAGTTCCGCCTCCGCTTGCTCCTTCGCTCGGCGGCGCTCCTGCCGCCAATCGTGGCGCTCGGCGCGCCGCTCCGCCCGCTCGGTTGCGCGGGTGTTCCAGAACTCCAGTTCGGCGCGCTCTTCGCGCGGGTGGTTCCGGTACCATTCCTCGACGGCGCGCTGGTCGCGCTCCTCGACCAGGCGGAGCATCGCGCGGAGGCGGTGCTCACGGCGGTCTTCGGCGGTGACGAGGCGCGGCTCCGGCGGCAGGTTAGCCGCCTCCTGCGCGTCGCGGCAGTCCTGGAAGTTCATCGAGCGGCGCGGGCGGTTGAGCCTCCACGCCGCCGCGTCGTACGCGCGGGCGGCCTCCGTCGCGGTCCCGAACGTCCCGAGGGGGACGCGGCTGTCGCCGGACCGGATCTCGGCGGTGAACGTCCCGTTCGGGGGCTCGCGGACGCCGAGGTAGCCGGATTGGGAGCGGCGGCGCGGAGGCATCGTGGCGGGCGGTGGGGATTCCGAGCGGGCGCGGGAGAGAGAGAGCGGTTGGGAGAGGAGGGAGAGACGCGTGGAGTGGAGCGCGCACTGGCCGCGGGGCGGGGTATTTAACGCGAAACGTAGCGCGTTGGCCAGCGCGCGCTTCCGTTTTCCGAGTGCGCGCTTTTTTCCCGCGTCTGCTGGAGCGCGCGAAATGGCCCCGCGCGCGGGAAAATTCTGTTATATGGCGCGCGCGCTCCGTTTCCGGCGTCTGCTGGAGATGCTCTTAGAGTGGAAAAGGAAACTGAGAGTCGTAGTCACTCCTCTCTCGCTTTATATATGCACTGTGCACCAGGGGAACCCCCGGAACATCATAAAACCGATCTACTGTAGCAGCCGAAATTGTTGACATAGGAATTTCCTTAGGAAAGAAGCCTAGATCATTAAAATATTCCAACAAGTCATTCACAACCACTAATGAAGGATTTCTCAAAAAGTTAAGAATTAGTGGTTCTTTTTATCGATAAAATGAAAAGAAGACAATTATTTTTCTACGTGTACATTAAGACGCGTTATCTGCGTAGCATTTGCTCACCATAAAATGGAGAATTGGCTCACGGACGCCACTAAATCTTTTTTTTTAAACGAGGCAAAAGATTTGTCTTCTATATTGATATAGGAGAAGCAAACATGATACGGCCGAACCCAAAAGAAAAAGAACCATACATGACAGGGCCTACTAAACGGACGCCACTAAATCAAAGCATTGTTGGTCGGAGAGTTAAAATGGTTTAGTTGGGTGTCGAATTAATCATGCTCGGGTTGCTACATGTTTAGCCCTGGAACTACTGAACCAGTGACCTGGACACCCCAGTTTTTAGAGGACTCTCGCACTGATTGGCCATGCATGTCATACACTGCCGGCCATTGCACTCGCTCCGCGAGCTGCCGTCTTGAGAAACAACGGGCAGAGCAGAGCAGGGAGCTGAGGAAGAAGCCGGCCGTCATGGCGTCATGCGGTGCCGGCCGGGCCCATCGGCTCGTCGGATTGCCTCGCGTAGCGTGCCTGGGAGCTCCTGCAGGTGGCTCTGCAGTCGCCCGTGCGGTTTGGATGCATGGGATGGGACGGCGATTTGCGATGTGACTCGCATTCTTGTGCCGGCAAAAGAAGCCGAGAAATGGAAAGAAAAAAAAGGCAAAAATGGAACTTAATCTCCCTCCCAAATCGAAACAAGGTTTTGCCGTGTTGTGTTGAGTTGGAGAAGAACAATACAGAAGGCCAGTTTGCGCAAACTACATACTGTTGGTCTATTAGAGATAACACGTCAGCTATTTGTGTAGCAGTTGCACCTACTAGCTCCAAATAAGTGTACTTCTAATTTCATCCTAAGTAAAAAAAAAAGGTTTGACCAGGTTTATAAAAAATGTAACAATAGTTATGGCATTTCAAGATGTATCGAGTGATACTAATTTGATGCTGTATATATTGGTATGTTTTTTATAAAATTTACAAAAGTTTGACTTAAACAAAATTAGAAGTACACTTATTTAAAAACGGAGCGAATAGGTCTAAATCACAGTTTAGCAGGCTTAACTGCGCTTTTGACGGCTCACGGCTGGGTACCGCACATCATATGTCGCTCTGTGCAAGCCGTTTGAGCTGGATTCAGGGGCGGAGCTAGGTGCAATTAGTGGGTCAAATGACCCCAATAACCTAAGGGAAATCCTTGGTAAATTAGTGGCAATATGCCTCATCAGTAACTCAATATTGTTAGAGTATATCCAGGGCCGGTCCAGAGATTTTAGGGGCCCGGGGCGAACCTAGAACTCGGGGCCCTTTTAATATAAACATCAAGTAATAATTAAAATATTTTGATAAAATATGTTACACGATATCAATAAACTTTTAGCATACAAAAGCAGTTTTCATATAAATACTTTATTTTCATACGATCATCATGACAGAGGTATTTAGTTCTTCGTGTTGTCACGGTGGGCGTGGCACAATCTAGCAGCCTGACCGACTCTGAGAGGGCGTCTCACGAAGTATGGTGCAAACTCAAATTGTTTTGTAGGGAAGAGGGGTTTGTCAATTTCATTCGAGCAACCGAGTTTATTAAAGAAACTTAGACAATCACATGTCCTCACCGGTTCAAAGGAAAAATGATTTTGAAACTGTGAGTTTTTTTTGCTCCAAGTGTGACAATTGTTGCCCGGACCAACCTTACCCCCCAAAAAAGTTTCTCTAAAGTCTAAACTTAACCAAATCTTCCATCTAATTCTATGGCAAGCCATGACTGATCTGATTGCATATCATTAAAAATGAAATCTCTGTACTAGCCGACGTCCATGTCTCACATTCTCCCTTCGGTTAAGTCTCATGAATCATGATGTATTAATTTTTGCATCTACATATCCTCATTTACAAAACAATAGATTCGAGAGAAGAGCATTTACTGCAGAAGGGAGCTGTCGTACCTTGAGGTTATCAGGTTATGGAGCACAGGCGACATGACCTCGTCGATCTCCCCCATCCAGCACCTAGCCGCCTTGGTTTTTCTTGTAGATGGCGATCACGATTTGAGGTCAATCGTCGGTCAATCAATTTTCTCAGCAGGCGCTTCCATCCGCTAATACCAGGCCATCCTGTGCGCTAGCGAGGCTCTTTGTGCGATAGGATGTTTTCCTCTAGCTAGCGTCACCCAAGTACTAATATGGGCCATGCGCTCACGTACTTGTAGAAGGGTTGCACATCCAGACGGGCCCCCTCGTGTCATGGGCCCGGGGCGGTCGCCCCGCCAGCCCTGCCCCAGAGCCGGGCCTGAGTATATCATGTTGCGAGTAGGACTCTATTAGGCTTGTAGTACAAGGAAAGTTCTAGCCTAAGTCGGTTGTGCTTTGTAATATAAATACCCATGTAGTCCGGCGTATCAATCAATCAATATACGAGTTCATCAATCTTACATGGTATCAGAGCGGTTCGCTCCGCAGCCTAGGGTTTAACCACCACAGCTTCCGCCGCGCCGTCCGCCGGGGGCTGCGCAAGTAGATTATATATATCTTCAGTCGTCGAAATTTTCTCGCCGGCCACTTGACCGGCGTTTTCTTCTTCTTTCGCCGATCATAGATCGGATTGCGTCGCCCGTCGCCCGTCGCTTGTCGTCCTCGTGCGCCTCTACGTCAACACGCCGTCGACTCTTCTCCGGCAACTACTCGTCATCGACCGTGCCAAGGACACCGTACACGGCGCCCCCACACGTTGTCGCGGCTGCAACCTTCGCTCGTCGCCACCACGCCGGATCGTCTTCGACAACATCGACCGGGACAAGCTCGTCCCCAAGTACGCGTCTCGCCGTCAACACAGGGCTGCACCAACAATGCTCGTGGCCATCATCGCCGACAACTCTCTACATCAAGAACTTCCTCGGCATCTCCTAAATCGCCGACAACTATCTACACCAACAAATGTCTTCAACAACCACCACGCCGTCTTCGTCCACCGCAACCGAGCTGCCAGAGTTGCAGTCTATTTTATTTTACACAATTTACTTTTTTTTCCCAACCTTTTCGTCTACTCCGGCAACAAACGGCGGAAAATCTGCGCTACGCACCGACCGAATTCGGAGATCTTCTCTGCTTCTTCATCCGGCTCTGGCTCGCAAGGTTCATGGTGGTCCCTGTCTTCGCATGTTCGGTACTGGCAACACCGGCGCGTGCCTTCGTCCCCGACGCGCTCCCGAGTCTGGCAAGCTAGGCAAGGCGTGTCGCCTACCTCGTCTACATCAACTCCAGCAAAAGTCTATCTCGTCTACCCCAACAACGGCAACATCGACCACAACTACAGCGCCCACAACTCGGCTACATCGACATCGGCATAAGGGCTATCACCTCGGCTCCCTCTCCAGTTCGCGACTTTGGATTGTGCTCCAGTCAGACCGTCCGCGACGCTCCAGCTATCCACGTCACTACCGATCCGACTGCGGGGGGTGTTAGAGTATATCATGTTGCGAGTAGGACTCTATTAGGCTTGTAGTACAAGGAAAGTTCTAGCCTAAGTCGGTTGTGCTTTGTAATATAAATACCCATGTAGTCCGGCCGTATCAATCATTCAATATTCGAGTATTACAATCTTACAAATATAATGGAAATGACCCCAATGCAATGAAAATGACCCCAATACTCTTCTAGGCAGGCTTCGCCCCTGGCTGGATTCGGCCAAAATTAAACTTTAAAACTAAGCTAAGGAAACGAAAATATTGAGATCATTTTGCCATATGGTTTTAATTTAACCAAAATTTCCAACTTTAAAGAAATCTGAAACAATTTCCGTACCTCGAACCATGTTCACGGATGATCATTGATCAACCCGGGAAAGTTTGAGCCCATTTTGCAAAGTTGTTTCAAGTTTTGTCTAAGTTTTTGCTAGATTCAGCTACTTTTGGTCAAAACTACATTTATTGTAGAAAAGAAAACGCTGATTCTCGGTGAGTTACACAAGTGCTGGCCTGCATTGTCGTCATTTCTCCTCGTCATCTTCATCCAGTAAGTAGTATCCACCGGATTTGGTTTGATCGAGCGGTGCTGCAGAGGTAGCGGCTAGTGTCACTGGGTATTGGATCGTAGCGCTTGGATTGGCTGCTCTCTCGACTCTCTCGTTGATTTCTTCGTCAGACGCGAAGGTGCGCACTGCTAGCACGTCAGAAGTCCAACTTCCTGTGATTGAGCCAAGCCAACATCAGCCAACACATGTGCCTATCAGCCAACATCAGGGTTTTAATCTCCACCAAAAGGTGTTATATATGTACTTGTTGAGGAAGAAATTAAACAAATTTGTTTCTAACTTTCCACTTCCATTTGAATATGCTCTCAATGAGATCACGCCGACACCGCCGTTGTCTTGCGTCAGGGGGTTGGGTTCCAACTTCCAAGTAGACGGGGTCGTCAGGAATTAGTGGATGAGTTAAACAAAGCTCAAACGGCATGATCAACAAGTGGATTCCCGGCCGATCCGTTGTTGGCGTAAAGCTCTCGGGAATCCATACATCGGACGAAGAGTTCGTTTCCCTATTCTTTGCCAACCCAGCGGGTTCGAGTTGGACACGGAGTCCTCCTGGCGCCGCGGCTATTTGATGGCCTGCGTCCGCACCGCTCCAGCCCACAGCCCCTGCGCCCTCGGAACTCGGAAGTGCCGTGACCTCCGCCGGAAGAACCCCACCAGCGAGAAGATCAATGGCGACCGCCAAGTCCTCGTTCTGCTCGACGTGAAGCCATGGGATGACGAGACCGACATGGCCAAGCTCGAGGAAGCCGTTCGAGGCGTCACCATGGAAGGACTCACCTGGGGTGCATGTACGTTGTTGCTAGCTACCTACCCGTGAATTTGTAATCGAGCTCTTCGATTTGGGTTTTAACTTGATCGTCTATCGACTGATCACCCTGTCCTTGCAGCCAAGCTTGTCCCGGTAGGCTACGGGATGAGCAAGATGCAGATCATGCTCACCGTCGTTGACGACCTCGTCTCCATCGACGACCTCATCGAGGAGCACCTCTGCGCCGAGCCGGTGGACGAGTACGTGCAGAGCTGCGACATCGCGACCTTCAACAAGATATGTGAGTAATCTCGATCGCGCCTGACTAGTTTCGTACGTCTCTGCTACTAGCTTATTCAGTAACGTCAGGATGAACCTCCCATTGTATCATCGCAGGAAATCCCTCGTCGCGCACGCAGAGCGGTCATGGTGGAGATCGAGCAACGGCAGCACAAGATTTTATTAGTTGGCCAAAGCTAGAGTTTCCTTTTTTTTGTTATCGAATAAGTCTTAGCTATGGTTCGTTGTAGTTTTTCAGTCGAAGCATAGATATCTATCTATATATAACTGTACTTAGATTCGTTGACTTTCTGTTTCGACAATGACAAAATTATGTTTCGGAAAGGACTTGGGTTTCAGGCACTGCTCGTGTGCCCTACCCTACCTAACCGGATGAGCTAACTTCTCCACTACGCTACGGCCCAAGTCTCCCCGCGACGGACCTCCGCTTTGCTCCGAAGTTAGCATCTATCTTTATATGAATTTGGATCAACATAAAACAACACTCTACCTTGAGACAAATTCCATCTTGTAGCATAAATGAGCACCTTCACCCTGAAACAACAAAGAAAACAACATTACGCACATAATGGTATTTGATATCAATGTGCTTTGTTCTCTCATGAAACATCTGATCCTTAGTAAGTTAAATAGCACTTTAACTGTCACAAAACAGGTTAATGCAAGTATCATCTCCACAAAGCTCAGCAAACAAATCTTTCAACCAAACAATTTTTTTAACTGCTTCAGCAATAGTCATGTATTCAGCCTCCGTGGTAGATTGGGCAACAATCGGCTGAAGTGTTGCCTTCCAACTAACAACACAACCACCAATGGTGAACACATAACCTGTAAGGGATCTCCTCTTATCCAAATCGGCAGCAAAATCTGAATCCACATAGCCTACGAGCCCCTCACCAGTCTTGCCAAACTTCAAGCAAGCATTAGACGTGCCACGGAGGTACCTAAAAATCCACTGAATAGCTTTCCAATGTTCTTTACCAGAATTAGCCATGTATCTACTCACCAAACTCATAGCATATGATAACTCAGGACATGAACATACCATAGCATATATACATCAAGGAACCAACAACACTAGAATATGGAACTCGAGACATGTACTCCAAATCATCATCAGTAGTAGGACATTGTGTAGATGATAACTTAAAACGAGGAGCAATAGGAGTACCAACATACTTTGCATCATGCATGTTAAAACGATGAAAAACTTTCTTAATATAATTTTGCTGACTAAGAAATAAGAAACCAGATTTTCTATCACGTGTAATTTCCATACCTAGGATTTTCTTAGCAGCACCAAGATCCTTCATCTCAAACTCGCTACTCAACTATGACTTGAGAGCAGTGATTTCTTTCTTGCTCTTGGCAGCAATCAACATATCATCAACATATAACAACAAGTATATAAGTGATCCATCAACAAACTTAATGTACACACAACTATAAAATTCAGACCTCTTAAAGCCATGTGACAACATAAATGAATCAAACCTTTTATACCATTGACGAGGGATTGTTTCAAACCGTACAAGAACCTTTTCAACTTACAAACAAGATCCTCCTTACCCGGTACTATGAACCCTTCTGGCTGGTCCATGTATATCTCCTGCTCCAACTCTCCATGCAGAAACACAGTTTTAAAATCTAACTGCTCAAGCTCAAGATCACGCATAGCAACAATGGAGAAAAATGTCCGAATAGAACTATGCTTGACAACCGGAGAGAAAACATCATTATAATCAATACCTGGGATTTGACCGAAGCCTTTTACAACTAATCTTGCCTTAAATCTTGGAGGCTCACTTGGAGATAAACTCTCATTTCTCTTAAAGATCCACTTACAGCGGACGACCTTCTTTTGCTTAGGCAAGCGCACAACATCTCATGTGCCATTTTTCTCAAGTGACTGCATCTCTTCTTGCATAGCGGAGATCCACTTCTCACGGTCACTTGAATCAACAGCTTCAGTATACGTGGACGGCTCATGTCCATGCTCCACCTGTATACGGCCCATGCCTCCCGACGACGGGCCTCCGCTTCGCTCCGAAGTTAGCCTCTATCTTTATATGAATTTGGATCAACATAAAACAACATGCTGCTTGAGCATCGCTCTTTACCAAAACTTCTTTTGTCGTTGTCGACTTATAGATTTTGAGCACGGCCGCTTTGGGCTTCTTTTGTCGAACTGTAGCTTTTGATCCTGAGAACTGCTTGGCTAGTTGCAGTCTCGTTTTTACTTTTCCGCATTATGACGAACGATGTTGGTTTCATTTTCTGATGAATTGGAAGACACTTTTATCTTATATTAAATAAGAAGAGTTTTACATAACCAAAAAGGCAAAATGGCTAAGAAAAATAGAAAAGACTACTCTTGCGATAAAATAAAACTCAAGGGCTTCGCACCGACCATGCAGCAGACCTGGAGCTCACATTCTAAAAACTCCCGTGTTCCGCTATTCCAAATCTTCCAAGATACCAACATGGCTAGCAAGGCCATAAACATCTCCTATTTCCATAAGCGTTTACTATCTCCTTGAAGGACTACCAAAACATATTTGCCATGGCCCACTACAGAAAGGCATGCATGTCGTATTGTCATGTCCACCAGAGTCCGTGCACACACTTGTGGGGTTACATATGTTGTTTATGAAGACTAGCTCATACTAGCATATAGTTATTTAAAACAGACCACCGAAAGGCCGTTTAGGTAGAGATTGTGCCTTCCACACTTTTTCGAGAAACACATAAATAATGTTCGTGACTATTTGAACCATTGGCTTTGCCTCTCAAATTTATCTTCCCTTAGAGAATTCAGTAGTTCTCTGTAGTCCGACCGAAGAGAGCACGTCCCGCTTTTCTACTCCTTCCAAGCCCATAAATCCTCATATATTTTCCCAAATGGTATACGCTGGATAGCTCGTACATCGGAAACGAAAATTTGCTTCCAAGGCTTTACCGTTCCATCTCATGTATGCTTCATTGAATGTTATGTTCGTTTTCTTTCCTTTAAATTATGTTCACAATGTTGCTATGAAATTTAATATATTAAAAGCATTCAAATTTTTATATCAAACTCTTTTACTTATCATAAGTTTTTTAAACATAATATATTGATTGGTATATTTTATTGTTAACAAAAAACAGCCATATATATTGGTTCCCCTAAATTTTAAGATCTTCATGTTTTAGGACATCCTTCTTTACAAATAAATATGGGATAATTAAAAAAATGTATTCTTCATTAAACGTTATGTTCGTTTTCTTTGCTTTAAATTATGTTCAAAATGTTTCTATGAAACCTTTTCTTGAATTGAATGTCTAGTAAAAAATGACAAAATTGCATTTGTTCGTGGATTGCTATGAATATAATGTGTTGGTGTATTCTATGGATTCACAATTATTTCGGTAGCTTATTGTTTAAGTACCGATTTTTAGAGAGGGTACGTATCTAGCAGATAGTTTGCTAGAACTTTCTAGAATTTATGATTGTTATCATAGACATAATAAACTATATGAGATGTCTACGAGTGTTCAAGATGGTATCTTAGCATTGACAAGCTAACGCATTTGTGTACTTGTTTGATCCACATCACTATCAAAACCACGACTCACCACGATCTATGATTTATTATAGCTCTACTACGACGAGTTTTATCCGACTCCGGTGAGTGAGGGGTGAGGACAACGACACGCTTTCACCTCGCTCCGGTGCTTGTTTTATTACTTTTCAAATTCTTTGTACTACTGTTGATGATAAATAGGTTGGTTTGACCTTTCCGCAAAAGCAAATCAAATCAAATCAAGGATGGCCAACGAAACAGTAATAAAGCTGGATTTTTTTGACGGGTAATAAAGCTGGATTTAATTACTTCCTCAACCTGCTGTCTTTCTTTCTCTGGTCAAAGTTGCTACGATCTCTCAACCGAAAAGACAGGAAAGGGAAACTATAACTGAAACCGCACCGGTTTTCCATCCGAAAACGTAGTAGACGCACGCACGTGTGGGAAAATTTCTTCTGGAAAAAAACATACCACCATCTAGTATAAATCTGACAAGGAAACAGTTGGCTCACTCCTCCACCGTTCTCCAACCGTCGACGTGGTCATTCACTCCACTGCTGGCTAGGTGAACTCATCTCCGCCACGGACTAGTACCTCATCTCATCTGGTCCGAGGTCGTCTCGTGCCCGTCCCCAAAAAATGGCGCCAACCCCTCCCCAATTCCCCACCCCACCCTCCCACTATTTCCCCCTCCTGCCCTAGCCGCGCCGCCAAACCCTAACCCCCATGTCCTCGCCGCCGCCCGCCAAGCCCCCCGCGCCGCCGCGCCCCAAGACGCGGGGCAGCTACAACTGCGGCCGATGCGGACAGCCCAAGAAGGGCCACGTCTGCCACCTCCCCTCCCCCTCCCCCGCCGACGGGGGGCCCGTCAGCCCGTCCCCCTCATCCTCCGGGCAGGGGGACAGCAGCAGGCTCCGCCGCGCCCTCTCCTTCGACGACGCGCCCTCCTCCCCCGAGAAGAAGCCCAGGCCCCTCGTGGAGGAGGAAGGCGAGGAGGATGAGAGGATGGAGCTGGGCGGGAGGGCGGTGCCGACGGAGCTCGTCGCGGAGGTGCTGCGCCGGCTCGGGCCCAGGGGCGTCCTGGAGGCCGCCGCGGTCAGCCGCGGCTGGCGGGACTGCGCCGCCCGGGTCTGGCGGGCGGCTGAGGAGCTCCGCCTCCGCCCCGCCGGCGGCGGCCTCGTCGGGGCGCTGCTTCCCCGGTGCGCCGCGCTCTCGCGCCTCGTGCTTCACATGGAAAGGTGAGGGACCTGCCCTACCCCGACGAATCTGAACAAATCTAGCCCGGGAAGATGCAATTTTGACGCGATCTGGTCACCCCGCGCCGAGGTCGATGCTGGATCTTCGGCCGGCGGCTGCTCCGGACATCAACCCTTATGCACAATTTGTCGTTAAAGGCTGCAACGGGAATTACTACCAGTAAATATATCCCCGAAAAGACAATTACAATTGACTAGTATATATCGAGAACGTGACTCTCTGAATGACTAACAAGATGAACGGAAGTCGGATCTGGTACTGGCTGCGGGATAATTATCCCTGGATCGCTAGATGGTACATACTGTTGAGGGATATTTGTCTTTGGGCTTAGGAAACTTAGTCAAAGTAGAGGGTATCATAAAAGATGCTGATTGTTTGTGCTTTTGTTAGCTCTGGTTGTGAAAGATCATGCATTTATTTGTGGATAACTTATCTTGTTGTCTAGAGAATGAATTTGAACTGTGCTTGGGTAGTTGATCTCACTATATGAAACTCATGTAGTGTAGGAAACTTTGTAAGGTATGGGCTTGGAGATTTCTGTGCTTTGGATAATACTTTGTTGGTGCTGCAAGATTGGTTTGTAGACCTTTCACCATTTTCATCAGTGCTTGGTTGGATTGTCATGTTTGTAGAAAGCAAATAGCCAACGAGGATCTTGGTCTATGATGATGTGAAATGCACAATTACCGTGAGAACAACATATGCCACTTTTGAACATAAAAAACGTTATTTTTTTAATGAGCATACAACCACAAACTAGTACCTAGCACTTTAAATTGCTTCTGTGTCTCTTCAAGGTTTCCCACCCAATTGTTTGCTTATGTATAGTGAAATATCAGATGCACTTAAACTTGATGCAAGAGAGAAGTAAATACCTTTGTGGTATTCTGGATACGGTCGATGTGATATGTTAATCTAGCTTTGGCATAAGTTTCTCTGTCCTACTTGATTTTGGTGAAGCTTATTTACAATGAAAGTATCTTACGCGCTTAAGTTGATGCAAGAGTGGATAAGTAAAATCCTTCACTGTTTTGGATCTGGCCAGGGTGATAATTAATCTAGCTCTTGTCCTCCTGTGTATGTTTCCATTGCCGAGAAAAGATGTTCCACTGACGACATGTATCTTTTTTCGCCTATGTTCGATTCAGTGATGTTGATGCCACTATGCTGGCATGCCTTGCATGTTCCTGCCCAAGTTTAGAAACTCTGGAGATCACCATGGCTGACAAGGCAGTCAACAGTATGACTGGGTATGTTGTAAATCTCTAACATCGTTTAGTTCACATTATATTATTTCAAATATGTTTGATATGTTATAGTTTGAGTCACTAGTTTTAAATGGGCCTTACCATTTTTCAAGTGTGCTTCTCACCTAACAGTTGCCTTGTAAGATCAGATACATTCAAGGATTTGTACTTAATTTGAAATTTCACATATAGAATGCAGTGCAGTTGATTTTTATTTGTCTTAATTTCACCTATAGGATGCAATGCAGTTGATTTTTATTCGCCTTTTCTTACTGTTATAGTCACGCCATGTTATGTTATGCTTGCAAGAAAAGTAGTCTATTTCCCATATCCGTGCCATGCAAGTTGGGTTGAATATTTATTGATTTTGAAATAGAAGTCATGCAAATTTGTAGAAGGTTTTCGCGATCTTCATGTTCAGCTCCCATATTAACTGAAGCTGTTTTATTCTAACAGAGAGGAGCTAAGTCGAATTGTTTCAGAGAAGCATTTTCTCGCAACTCTAAAGATTAGTGGTTGCTCTAATCTTGGTTTTCTTGATCTAAGCTCTTCAAGCCTTAAGGTTCTTTGGCTGGCAGACCTTTGCTCCCTTTCAAAATCGGTAATACTGTATTCTATTACTCTTTACAATAGCGATAAAAATATTTTGTGCATGAATTCATTTGACCGAGTTTGTTTTAGGTCATAAGCTGCCCTAATATGAGTGAGCTTTCCCTGTGTTTCGCACAAAAAAGTAACGATTGCACCGATCTGGTTACTTTGATGGGTGGCCTGGGTCATTCATGCTCTAACTTAAGAAATTTGCACATATCATCAATTCAATTATCTAATGAAGCTGTGTCTACTCTAGAGAGTGCCAACCTCAGGTATACTTCTACTCCACCATGCTCTCAGCACATAGTACATCTTGTCGGAATTGAGTTATAACATTTTAGTTGTCTTCTCATTAGAATTCTAGTTCCACAATATTTCAACCTGTCCCAATCTCACTATTTCTTCATCAGGGGCTTGTGCATGCTATCCTTGATACTAGGTTCAAAAGTAACAGATGCAGCTGTTGCATCAATTGTCCGATCTTGTGCAAGCTTGGATATGCTTGATTTAAGTGGGTAAGCTCCAATATATCTCTCTGGCTATAAAACTAAAATTTGGAGCTACATGATGCGTTTCTGATGGAGTGCTACTTCAAATTAGCTTATGCAGTTACTCGTTTTGATTATACCACAGATCTAGCATCAGTGATAATGGTGTTGGGATGATCTGCAAGGCGTTCCCTCATACTTTATCTAGGCTGCTCCTTGCTCTTTGCCCAAATATTACTACAAGTAAGTCTCATATTTCTTCTCCTGTTTTTTCTGCTCTACTAAAAATGAATTCACCAGTCAACCATTGTGTGAGCTCTAATTTGAAGAATCCACCTATGTGGTTTTGTAGGTGGGATCCAGGTCGCAACAGCACAATTGCCACTTCTTCAGCTCATGGACTGTGGAATGAGCTTACGGTCTAGCCTGCAGAGTGAAAAACAAGGGGCATATTTTGGTGAAGTTAATGGAAGGATTAGATTGTGCCCCAAATTACCCACTTTAAAAAAGCAACCAATGCGCCAAAAGCTTATTATAAAGCATGATAATTTGAAGAAGCTCAGTCTATGGGGTTGTTCAGCAATAGATGTAAGCCTTCGAAATTTGCCTGCAGCGATTCATTCAAATCCTTGATGTATATGGTGTCATTAGTCATCACTAATTTCGTTTCACATATGACAGGCTTTGTATGTGAAATGTCCAGAGTTGAATGATCTGAACCTCAACTCTTGTACAAATCTACACCCAGGTATTATGTTCTTCCCTGCATCAGGTTATCAAATCAATTGATAAAACTGTTATTGTCGTTGTCAAAAGTTTTGAATACTTTCCACAGAGCGGTTGCTACTTCAATGCCCTAATTTGAAGAATGTGCATGCATTTGGATGTCAAGATATGTTGATTGGCGCAATCAAAAACCAGGTATTACTTTGTTAACCCCCTTTTCACTCCCAAGTAAATTTTTGTTTCAGCTCAAGCTTCCTTTCGTAACTCGTTCGTTAAGTGTGAACTAGCTAGTAATTTAGGTTATTATATGGACATCTGTGAAGTGCTAAGCAGCAAACATTTGCTGTCAGCAACTGGAAAATGGAAGATATGCTATCGTAGAATTAGCTGCAGTTGTTTGAGAAAGTTGCTCACAGGTGTCTTAGCTCACCTGATGTCGATGTAAAAGCGTGTGTGTAATTAGACTGGACCAAACAAACCCAAACCCAACTAAAAAGTTCTTGCTCCTGTTTGAACTGCAACTCAGTAAGAAAAAATAGTGTTGTTTTTCCAACTTGGTCGAAAAAATTATTTAATTTGGCTTTTGGCTTGGTTTTTCCCTTCAGAAATTGATAAACAGAAAGAATCTAATGAAGCAATGTGTATCAACTGGAGTCTAGCAAGGAGTAAGCAGTGAAGCTGAAGGTGTATCAGGCCGTAAGCTTCTTTAGCTTAGGAATCGTATTATTGGACATGGTGCATATACATTATAAACAGTTTGTGTCCTGCGTAGCGTGTGTACCTATGTTGTAGCCTAAGGGTTTGTAACATATTCCATATCTCTTAGTGCACTGCAAACAGTCCTTCTGGCCTACTATAAAACCATAAAGTAGCATACTTCCCAACTGTGGATTTTCCGCTGCTGATCTGTTTTAAACAATTAAAAACATCACTCGAACATTGTTTGAAAACCAGAAAAGTAATAGTATATGTACATTATGAAACCAATTATGAACCTGAAATTATTGGACAAAAAATGGGACCATTTATGTGATATATGCAAATGAATAAACAAGTTAGGTGGGTAAAGTAATTGTAAATCTCCGCAATATTTGTTACACCACAGAAACGATCATAATTTGTGCCCAAAATTTACAGGTTCACATATCATGCAAAATGTACACCCATGATTTTTTTTTCATTTTTGTCCAAAACTTGGAAATGAGTGTTTTGGCCCAGGCTCATATGGACCTGGGATCATTTGATTCCTTCTAAAAGAGATATAGCGGACTTAGATGACATCCTGGGCCCTTCAACTTCGTAGGTCCACAGGCCCAAACAGAACACATGAAGGCTACTACTAAAGCACCACATGTATACCCACAACCTAGCTACACTAGTCTCCTGACGGTTTTGAGTTCTTGCTCCTATCAGGTTGGCACTTGATCTACCGTGCATAATATTATTACCTTGTGTCCTTTTTTTTCATAATCCCAGGCATCACTGGCATCCATTCGGACTATGTGGGCGTGAGGCACATCAGGGTAAGCTACACTAGTTGTGATTAGTTGTGACTCCCCACGTTATCCATATGTGAGGCCACGGCTGATGGCCTGTCAGGTTACCTTGTTAGAAAGGACAAATTTGTTTTTTTTTCATTATTGGGACTTTAGAGTAGCGATAAGAACTTTGGTGGTAGACTGTATAATCAAGTCATAGTTATAGTATGATGCTGTTACCCAACAATGTTTTTCGTGATAGCACAGCGTTACTGGCAGTTGCCAATTTGTTTATTCAAGTTTGACATATTTTACTGCATATTTAACACGAACATGAACCGGGCTAAAATTTGGTTTGGAATTTTAGAACTGAAACAACCAAACAAACTATATTGAGTTGCAATAAATTAAAGCTCACCTCTTAACAAATGGAGTCGGACTGCATCCACCAAATTAACTCATAAGGTTAAGAAACTTGGCCAACTTTACAAAATTTGCATCTGAGATGTCATTTGTTTAACAAAATTGGAAGAGCATTATACCTGTCTTTCGTTTTCCAATGTATCGCCACAAATTTTGCCAGGTTCTGAATGAGTTCGCTGCAGCTGAACCACAACTTCCTTGCAAGCGGCTAGCAGATGGTTCAAAGCGGGTTCAACTCTCACAGTTCCAACAAAAACAGGTAAACATTGTTTCACGATCTTTTTTGTATCTCCTAAGCATCATATCAAGGCCTCTGCTAACTCGTTTGTTTGTTTCAGTCTCCGGAGGACAAAAGATTGATTGGGTTAAGGCGGGCACGTTGTACTGTGCATCTTGATTCTTGATTAATAATCACATAACCATAGCTAGAGAACTGAGCATTGTGTACACTCTGATATGTGAAACTATTCAATGGTGAATATTATTTATTTGTTGATGTACCTCCAAACCATAATATATGTAATGTGCTTGTTGTATAAGCTGCTACCTGTAAGTGAAAATTGTATCAATTGGTATTGGGTTTCCATTACTGTTCTCCGCCTGGTTTAACGTTTAGCCATAATCTCTGTATTCTTTTTGACGCAATAAATATTTGACTTGTTTGGACTGTTCCAATCTCATTTTCATCTGGCTTGCTTAGTACAGACATCTAAACCCAAGTTTTCTTGTTACTAAGACGAGATGCCTGCTGAAATGCTACCCTGTCAAGGGAAAGAAATTCTAGAAGGTCAGCCCTTTAATATCCACAATCTCTTACTGTCATGCTACTTCTTGGGTTGCCAGAAGAGAATAATGATGCAAGATTTTTAAGTCTCGATTCTTCTGTTTGGTCTAGTTGGAGCATATGAAAATCACCAGATTGTTTGAACTTGAAGCTTGTCATCATTACAAGGGGACACAAGATCCCTGGAAGAAATAAATAATAAACATGGCTTCAACTCGCAATTACCTTTTGGATACAATAATAAAGCGTGGAAGCAGCAGCCCAAAGTTGCTGCAAACAAATAATGTCAATTCATTTTTGCCAACCTTGCAGACATTTTGACAAGTTGACATAGATCACAGCGACGCAAACAACGTATGATGCGTCGTAGCCACTGAAACTTGTACAAGAGCATGATCCCCTATCTGTGAGCACATGGCATGTCTCCTCCTTTAGCTGGCTTAGACATATAAAACGTACCGTGGAGATGTGCATTTTTGAGTATGCATCACACCAGCGCATGAAACATTGGCATTGTTTCTTGTGTGCACAACATTGAATCTGGACACCACTTAGTTAACAACGGTGCGTGGGCGATTATTTGTCCAACGGCACCATGATAATTGAGCACTGCTGTTGGGCAAACTGCAAGATCCCTGCAGTGTACTAACCACTATCTGACTTTTCTTTTGATAATAATGGAAGGACATCTGCTGCCTTTTTATGTGGGTTTTCTCTAAAGGAAGACGATGTCAAGAAAAACAGTGACATGCTGATGACACCTTTCTTACGTATGTACTCCACATATATATAACAAGAGGGAAATACGCAGGTAATACATCAAAACGCTGCCTTAACTACTAATACATGCGATAGAAACTTTAACCTGATCATCCCGAAGTCACTAA
Source organism: Poa pratensis (assembly GCA_947311845.1). NCBI lineage: Eukaryota > Viridiplantae > Streptophyta > Magnoliopsida > Poales > Poaceae > Poa > Poa pratensis. Next base: position 70,861,395 of record CAMZMU010000020.1, read on the forward strand.
CAGTAGTACATATTATGGTACAGAGTTGAGCAAATATTGAAATAAACATCCTTCGTCGATCAGCTTCTGCTCTTGCATTTCTCCATTGCCCTTGGTGCTGAAAATAAGAAAGACAAACATAATTGACAATTTCATCATCAAGTTAGCATCGATCGTTGTGAAGTATGTAAAATACTAAAATCTGACGAAAGCGTTCTCAAGGTACCCACCAAGTCCGATGGCTTCTGATCCTTTCATTATCCGGAGACGCTTGCACGACGCGGCGAACATCCTGCAATTCCACGGGGGAGGAAACGAAGATTAGCAACACCAACATCATGTCATCGGTCTCGACGGAGCTTCGCCGACGACGGCGTTGATGCATAGCCACTTACTCCCAGGGGACGTCGCCCACAAGCATCCAGTCGCCATCCTTGTCCTCGTAGGTGGGCACGTAGTCGGAGCCGCTGAGCAGGTCCACCAGCTTGCTCTCGTTCATGCCCTTCATCCCACCGCAGCTGCCGGCCATGGTGAAGGAGCTGAACATCTTCTCCAGGGCCTTGCAGAGCTCCTGGTAGCTCTTGCACGCGCCGATGTCCACCTTGCGCAGTATGGCGCCCCGTCCATGCTCACCTTCACCAACGCCGCCGCCGACTTGTCGGCCTGCACGGCCAGGATGTTCTTCCGGAACGACCGGACCGGCGGCCAGCCCACCGCCTGCGCCCTGGACACACCAAGCACAAACGAATTATTTATTAACTGTTCAGATGAAAAACGTAATATAATTGAGAAGTTAATTAATCTGGTGCCGTATTCTTGTGCAGGTCTGTATGGATCTGAATCAAAATAAATACGACGTAAATTATCTTGGGGACTCGGGTGGTGATGATGATTACACGCAGAGACATTTGCAGGTGAAAAGAGACCCTTTTTATCGTGTCGGCAGGGTACTAGCTAACTGCATGCAGTTCTCCCAGTGCATTGCCAGTTGCCACCCACATGATCTTGTACTCTCTTCATCACTGTACCCTCGTATCCAATTTGGATCCAAATGTTCCCCCAAAAACGCAGATGCAAAGGTACTTCATTTTCCTCGCACAAGCAAGCCTGCGTGCTACTGAAATATTGTGCTTTACAACGACTTCATCTAGGAAACCTAATTAGTGGCTCACTGCTAGAATGAAGCATGCTGATACCTGATACTCGCTACTGAAAACTTTGGGTTAGATCAAGTGGTTTCTTAGCTTAGGTTAATCATATTCGTCCAAGCAAACTTGTAAGTATCCTCTCCTTTGGGAAGATGGAAAAGGGTTCTTGAGATTTTGGGAATGCTCTGTAAGTATGCAGATTAAGCGAGTTTATTCACATGCAAACTAACGAGGGTGACCGAAGACGTACTTGGGCGCGCGCGGCTTCTCGGGGTTCGAGGTGACCACGCTGCTCTGGCTCGGCGACCTCTTCATCTGCCCGTCGCCTGCAGCAGCGGCCGCCTTAGGCGACAGCGTCTCCGCTGCGGCGACACCGTCGGCCACTTCCTTGTCGTTCACCGTCGGCGCGGCCGCCGAAGCTGGCTCCAGCTTTAGCTTGAGGTCGATGGTCTCGGCGAAGCCCCTCTTTCCGGAGCTCTTCACAGTGGCGCCCGCCTCCTCGGCGTCGTTGCCGCCGGGTAGGCCGAGGCGGAGCTCGGTCTCCTCGAACCCGAGGTCCGCCATTGATCACTGCTCCAATGCAGCTCTTGGCTGAGGCTGAGGGCTGAGAGGCTCCTTGAGTCCTTGTTAAGACGAAGAGAGCGCAAATGAATGATAATGGCGGGTGTGGATGGTTACAGAGAAGAGTTTTGGTTTCCTTTTGCTGGAAGTGGCGTACATAATGGAGATCCCTATATAAGTACTAGCCTTCCTAGTGTGGGCAGAATACATGAAGGAAATATGGCCACATTTTTTGCCCATGTCACTGCAAAAATAAGTTAAGTAGTACACGGGTCCATACCGAAATAGTATTACTCCCTCCGTACTAGTTAGTAGGGCATAACCTCAAAAATAGTTAGTCCCAAAACTCTCCACCTCTTAGGCATAATTATATTTAATTTCCTCTTAATAATTGGCTAGTTGCCTCTCCCACTAATGCATGCAAGTTTTTAACCCCAATTAGCTAGCACCTTGGTTAAAGAGATTTGTAAATTATTCCCTACAAACTAGGACGGATGGAGTACCATGCACGTCATTATATCACCTCTGCCGATATCCAAAATATAGTGATGGTATTAGCTAGGCAGTATCACAGGGCCAATTCTATATTAGACTAGCCATAGTGGGAGTATCATAAGTAGTATCATGCATGCCATGTTGGTAAAAAGATGACGTGTCACTGTAGTTAATGATGAGATAGATGGTAATAATATCATAGGTAGATACCGAAATATAACGGATTCCAATACAAGATGAGTGTACAACCTAATAAATACACTAGTATATGATACTACAAATATGTTACTATCTTACATAGTAACATAGACTAGTATCATATGCATAATACTAGTATATGATACTCCCACTATGACTAGTCTTACTAGAAGCGTCAAGATATATATACTTTTGTACTGTAAGCATTTGATATTTTAGCAAGTAGTTTGAAGCACGGGAGTGTAGCAAAATCCTCTCCATGGTAATTTCCCGGTTCAACCCTTAAACTGTCGGTTCACTCGATTTGGCGCATGGGAATACCACCTCCGTATCAAAATATAAAATGTTTTAGGTACCTCATATATGGACTACATACGGATAGAAACGAGTGAATCTATACAGTAATACACGTCGTCTAGATACATTCGTGTCAAAAAAATAAATACTAAAACTTGTATTTTGATACGGAGCTAGTAGCTTTCAACTGTAACTGTTCTAGGGTCCCTTGATGTGAATGTGGTGTACGGAGTGTCTGACGCCGCCACACACACCACACGTACGCTTCCGGCCTCGGCATGATCGATGGATTGGCCTGCGTTGCACGCTTGTCAGCATGTGCCGCTGTTTTGGCTGGAATAAGCCGTAGTACAAGCAAGCAAGAAAACAGTACGGATGAAGATCGGCTACGGGCTCGTGACTTTTTTTGCTTTAATTAAGCAGGCAAAACAAAGCTAGGGACGCACACGTGAAGCAACAGTTTGGACTGCTGGCGCTAGATATTCCCGAATCACTCGATCAATCGTGCACGCGCCATTGTCGGGCGTGGTGCACATCGCCGGCTCGCTTTGGGTTTTCGGCAGTCTGCCTTTCCGGTGGGCTTTGTGAAAATTTCAGGACATGTTTGGTTGTTCTTTGTTCAGGACCCTTCTGAACAGACTCTGGCGATGCAATTTTGGCCCGATTGGTTGCTCGCGGGAGGGTTTGGCCCGCGTTCGCACGAAACTTAAAACAATTCTCAGCTAAACCCGATAGGAAAGGTCGATTCAGCCTTTTTACAGCGCCAAGTCCAGGAGAGCACTGTTCGGGAAGAAGTCGTGCGCGGGGGTGCACGGGAATACAACAATGAAGATGGCGGGAGACATAATATTGGTGCGGCTGTATGGCGTGAAAGTTAGGCTCACCCCCTCTTTAGTCGATCACCTCGAGCGCGAGCGACGTCCCCATTATTGCGGTACACAATGCGGCGGCGACGATTTAGATCTGAGTCAGAACACGACGGCGTCGATTTAGATCTGAGTTTATAGGTACCAGGTATCATCTCAATGAGTTCTCTGCAAGAAACTATCTTAATGATGGCAAAGGATTGTTCAGTTAAGACACTCTGCTTAGAGTTATGGTTGAGTGGGAATTTGCTGCCTTGAAGAACAAATTTAAGATCCTTGATCAAAAGACATTACACCCATTCGCCACCCCAAGTTAATCTTGTTCTTGTATGTTGCATTCTGTTTAACTGGATCTGGGGTGTAGTTTTGATGAGTACTTCCGAGACGAGAGGATGATGTGACACCAGATGTCGATGACTCTGGCCATGGTGTCGAAGCTCATGATTAAAAAGCTTGGAAGAACAAGAAACAGGAGTGGGCTGACGCAATGTGTGCAGATAGAGGTAACACTAGGATCCGAAGAAGAGAAGGAAGAAGATAAAAAACATGAATAAGAAGAAGAGGAGGAAGAAGATGATGGTTCCCCCTTACAACTACCGTCTAACTTCCCCCCTAATATCGTATGCGTGTTAAAACTGTCATTTGTTAGTAGCTAGGACAAGTGTGATGTCGCACTAAACTGCCATTTGCTTGTAGCTAGGACTAAAACATGGTTAATTTGCTACTCTATTTATATGTATGTATAGTTAGTCCGTGATAAGGTCACCACTAGTGAAAATAGGTGAAAGGACAAGGATGTCGACTAGAGGAGGGGAGGGGGGTGAATAGGCGATTAAAAACTTTTCCGGTTTAGTCTTGATAATTGCGGAATAAAACTAGGTGTTTAAATTAACAAGTCAACAACCTAAATATACTAGGCTCACCTATGTGCACCAACAACTTATGCTAAGCAAGACAAGCAAAAAGTAATAGCAAGATAAAATACTTCAAGCACGAAGGCTATTACAATGTAAAGAGCTCGGGTATAGAAATAACCGAGGCACGCGGAGACGAGGATGTATTCCCGAGTTCCTCCTTTTTAGGGGAGTACGTCTCGTTGGAGGGGTGTGAGTTTCAAACTCAAGACGCCACAAATGGCCTCACCCTATTCTCCGATGAACCTCGCACAAAAGCTCGGTTCACCTTCCACTATTGATTTCCTTTTGGGCGGAAATCGAGTCCCTTACAACAATCTTGAGGCACAACCCACAAAAGGATTGGGAGCTCCCAAGTGACCACAAAAGGCCTCAACCGCCACAAAAGACGTCTAGGGTCCAAAGACCCAAGAATAACAAGCTCACGAACTTTCACTTCCACGAATTCTCGTGGAGAGCACAAACCGATGCACAAAAGTAATGGAAAGAACACAAGAAGTGCTCAAGTGCTTCACTCTCAAATCCCACCAAAAGCAACTAATGCTTGTGGGGGAGAAGAGAGGAAGAACAAAGAAGAACTTAACAAATGAAACTCCAAGATCAAGATCAACTAGGTTCCCCTCACTTAGAGGAGGAATGGATTGGTGGAAATGTAGATCTAGATCTCCTCTCACTTTCTCTCAAAGATATGCAAGAATCATGGGAGGGATTTAGAGGAAGGCAAGCTTTTCCAAAGGTTAACAATGGAGGAGAGAGAGGGAAAAACGAGCTCAAGGGGTTAGAGAACCATTGAGGAAGAAACCCCCTTAAAAAGGTCCCCTAAAAAATCTGCCCGTTGGGCAGTGCAGGGAGGCCGGCCTCACGCGCTGCTTCAGAGGCAACACAGAAGCCGGCCTGGGGGCCGGCCACCCATCCGAGCCAGCCGGCCTAGAGCCCGGCCTGGCCGGCCTGGGGCCGATCACCCAGCCGAGCCAGCCGGCCAGGCCAGCCTGGGGGGTGGCCAGGCTGGCCACCCAGCAGAGGCGCCCGGCCTGGGAGCCGGCCAGGCCGGCTTGGGGGCTGGCCACCCAGAACCCGAAAAAGAAACACCCATAACTTTTGCGAGAAAACTCCAAATGGGATGAAACCAATTTTGTTGGAAAGATAGCGACAAGAGCTTTCCTCAAGGATAAACCGGTAATGAGTTAAGTTGCCACCTATGGGAAGATGTGGAACTTTCCTCAAGGATAAACCGATAATATTGCCAACACAAAAACGCAACAAGTTTTCCATCCGGACTCCGTTTTCAATGATCTTGGGCTTGCTCCGAAGATAATCACAAGCACTACAAGATCATGCATATACACATCATAGTCCATCATGTGAGGAGGATAACACAAGAGGAGAGTTTGACCTCTCTACAAGAGACGAACCGGTAAAACCTCCAACAACAAAAACACCACAAGATTTTCAAATGAAATCCGTTTTTGATGAACTAGATCTTGGTATGGAGATGAACACAAGCTCTAAATTCTCACATGGATAAAAGCTAAATAAGAACCAAGAAATATGATATGCTAAATATGTAAAGGTTTGAACTCTCCACAAAGATGCGATCAAGTTACTCACTTGAGAGCCCCTCTTGATAGTACGCCGTCTATCCTATAACCCGGTCTCCCACTAACACCACGAGACCGGTAAAAGAGAAACCCTATCAAGATCATACCTTTGCCTTGCGCATTCCACTTGAGCTAGATGATGACGATCTTGACTCCCTCAAGTGGGAACACCTTTCTTGATTGAGCTTGCTAGCTCATGCTTGATGAAGACTTCTCCAAATACTCCCCCATACACCATTATGGGAGAGCCTCGCTTAGCTCCGTCTTTATGAAGATGATGTCTTGAATCCTTCAAGACATACTTGCAATATGCTCAACTCTACACAAGACTATTCTTCATATAAACACTTGAATAGAGCATTGATCATTATGTAATCTTCTAGAGTCCAACACATGAACTCCAATCTTTTCCTATGGACAAGATCTACAAGAATATCTCAATGCAAACATTAGTCCATAAGGATTGTCATTAATTACCAAAACCACACATGGGGCAAAACATGCACTTTCAATAGGTGACCACAACAACCGTCCTTGAGCAACCAAACACAAGGAGTTTGCATCTGTGAAACACACACATGCATCCAAACACCTGGTGCCTTTTAACTCGTTCCTAGCCGAACGGGTCAGGATGGACGTTTGTTGGCAACCAAACGGGCTGCACAATTTGACTGAGTCCTCGTTTCTTCAAGGCCAGGACTTGCCGGGCCACGGATGCAAAAGGCTAAAAATCAATGCGAGCAACCAAACACGCCCTCAGTGAACCAGCGACCAGGACACTTCCCACGCATTGTCTGTATGTTGACCAAGCGGTAACCATCATATCCACGTCGCTCACTCGCCTCCATATTTTTATAAAGAAAAGTCACGTGCTCTGCCATCTAATTACTACATAAAATAGTGTTTAAAAACAAACTAACAAATTATTAAGGGGAAACTTCCCCTAAGCCCAAGCGGCCAAGCCTAAGCCATCACTTGACGGTCTCCGGGATCCTACGTGTGCGCGTACGCCCACATCGTCATCCCTAACAAGAGATGCTACCTCAAGTGGCTGTAAGTGACATTCCGTAACACCCTCCTGTTTCATTTTTTGCACACCCTAAATGGCATAGATGATTTCCCGACTCGCCTCCCTTCTCTTCTCCTTTGGCAGCTTAGTGATGGTGTCATCACACCATGTGTTCAGGTTCCTTCTTGCTGGGTGGGGACCCCAATCCTACCATCTCACTAAAAAATCCTCTCCCTAATTAACCGGCATCGAGAAGTTGTAGTAAAGGGTGAGGTGTTGCACCGTTTTTGTTGTGGATTCTGCAAAGCTTGCATATTGGGTCATGCATCCAGCCGCAAATGGCCAAGTTCTCGGCCATTCACACCTTGCCATGCAACACCAATTAATCAAAGAATAGACATTTTGCTTCTATGTCAGCATTCTAGAACTTGGTGGTCTTGAAAGGGGATGAGGCACAAATGAATTGGCGCATGTATGCCGAAGCCACCGAGTATGTTCCCGACTCCGTCCACCGCAACCTGATGGTATCCGAGGCCTGCCATAGCACCACCACACATATCCTCTCTCCTATAGTTGGAAAAATCATGACAACTGCTCCATAGTGCATAGGCGAGCCAATGCCTGAATTCAACTGCCATGCAACAACTCCTTATGCATCCGATATTTTCTTATTATGATAGCGACCAAAGCCAGCATGGAATTGCAACTTCAAAGCACCCTCGAGCCGTCGGTCAAGCCAGAGCATGCATCTAGCACCATCTCTCAACTCTATGTCGGTTGAGGCACGAAAGAGCGCTCCAGGTCTGAGGCGTCGCACAACAACGCCGCACTCGGATCGGTCCAAGCTAGCAAAGGCCAGCTGAGCCTAAGAGCTTTGCCAAACTTCTCCAAATCCATCACCTCCAGCCCACAAGCTCACTCAAGCGAGAAATGTGGTGTGCCAGCTCACCAATGCATGCGGTTGTGCTCTGATGACCCACAAGTATAGGAGATCTATCGCAGTACTTTTGATAAATTAGAGTGTCGAACCCAACGAGGAGTAGAAGGTGTTGCCAAGCAGTTTCGAGTAAGGTTTCACTGTAAACACCACGAGACAAGTTTTTCGGAGTTTTTGTAATAACAGATAAATAAAGTGCGAGTAAATAAAAGAAAACAATAATAATTGCAGCAAGTGGCCCAATCCTTTTTAGCACAAAGGACAATCCGGTTGTTTTACTTATGATGACTAAGCGCTCCTGAGAACACACGAAAATATCGTCAAGTTACTTTCGCTTCATACCGCTGATTAATGTTCAATGTTTTGATAAGTGTTGTGTGGGTGAACCTGTGCTAGTGCACCGCCCTTTACTTGGACAAATACACACTTGTGATTACACCCCTTGCAAGCTTCCGTGAATACAAGGGAGTAATTAAGATAAATTTAACCACATCTTTAAATTCTGAGATCCTACACTCCCTCGTGCACTAGCTTACCAACGGGGGTTCAGGTTTCTGTCGCTCCGGCAACCACACAATAAGTAAACTAAATACACAATGCATTCTCCTAGTCCCATAAAGGTGAAGTACCATCTAGTCGAAGTTCACATGACACCACTAGAAGAATAGCACCACAACTTAAATATCAAACCATTAAATATTACTCAACATAATTCCACTACTTGCAACAAGACTTCTCCCATGTCCTTAAGAACTAAACGAACTACTCACGAGACATCATATTGATCATGATCAGAGGTGATATAATGATGGATAACAATCTGGTCATAAAAGTAATTCACCGATAAAACTCAAAAGCATCAACCACAAGGAGTAATCAACACCGGGAGAGTCTCCCCAATAAACTAAACAAAGTACAACCCTAGATGTTACAGCGGAACGAAGTGGAGAGGCGGAGATGATGGTGCTGGCGGTGGAGATGGTGGTGATGATGATCCTGATGAAGCCCGGCGTGATGACGGTGACGATGGCGACGATTTCCCCCTCCAGGAGGGAATTTCCCCGGCAGATTTCTCCCTGCCGGAGAGTTTTTTCTCTCTCTGTGGTTTTTGCCCCGTCGAGGCGGCAGAATATTTCTTCGAAGTCGCTCCTGATCTTTTAGGTTTTCGGGGAAGATATACGCGAGAGGGGTGAGCCAGAGGTGGGCCACGGGCTCCAGACGACCCCCCGACGCGCCAGAGGGTGGGCCGCGCCGGGGTGCCGTTTGGGCACCCTGTGGCCCCCCCGACTCCATCTTCTGGCTCCTCCTGTTATCTGACGAAGTAGGAGCTTCTGTATTTTCTCGTAATTTTTGGAGTTTCAGAAATATAGTATCTTGAGGGTGCTTTTTCCAGCTGATTCCTGGCTCCGGCAGATAATTCCCGCAAATCATCAAACATGAAAAATAAGATAAAATAACGTAAGTATTGTATTCTACTATGAAATATATCAATGAATATGAGTGAATTATGATATAAAATAGTGATGCAAAATGGGCGTATCATGCTCCTGCCGCTACTCCTGGCTTCATCCAAAGGAAGGAGCGCTTGATCTTCGGGCGAAAAAAGTAGGCATATCCACCTCCGCCAAAGGGGACCGAAGCCCAACACCGCCAACAACTCCAACATGTATGTCCAACTAACAGATCATTCAAATGCCTTGCAATCAAGCTTGAGGAAAAAACCGCCGTCCCCTGCCGGCACATTTCTTTTATCGACTTTGGACGTGCAAAATTATCGTGTGCAACACCTCTTGATGAAAGCCGATTGGCTGGGTGACACCAGCCCCAAGAGAAGCGCGCAAAGTTAAGGGTATCATCTTGGAGAAGATCTTCGAGACGATGTGAATCAAGCTAATTATCGTAGAGGATGAATTATGTGCTAGCTTTTGATCTTAGGTGCATGATTGCGTGGATCACAAATTCGTTGGGAGACCCCAAGAGGAAGGTATGAAGCAGTGTAGCAGCAGTTTCCCTCAGTATGAAACCAAGGTTTAATCGAACCAGTAGGAGCAAGAAATCACTTCTGAAGGTTGTGTGGCGGAATATGGCACGGCGCAACACCAGGGAATCCGGCGCCGACGTGGAACCTGCACACAACACAATCAAACTACTTTGCCCCAACGAAACAGTGAGGTTGTCAATCTCACCGGCTTGCTGAAAACAAAGGATTAAACGTATGGTGTGGAAAACAGTAGTAAATTGCAGAGAATGAAAAGGAACAATGTTTGCAGTTGGTTGTATTATCAGTGTAAAAGAATGGACCGGGGTCCACAGTTCACTAGTGGTGTCTCTCCATAAAAGATAACTAACATGCTGGGTGAACAAATTACAGCTGGGCAATTGACAAAATATTGAGCGCATGACAATGCATATATATGACATGATGATTACTATGATATTCATGTGGGCATTACGACAAAATACATAGACCGTTATCCAACAGCGTCTATGACTAATAATCCACCGCCAGGTTGTCATCCGAGTTCCCCGTTGGTATTAAGTTGCAAGCAACGGATAATTGCATTAAGTAATGTGCGTAATGTAAACAAATGCATTAGACCTAACGGCGCACCCTTAAGCTAAGCATCGGTTATTTTATCCCTAGTGGCAACAGCACATCCACAATCTTAGAAGTTATTGTCACTCTCCCAGATTACCGGAGGCATGAACCCACTATCTAGCATAAATACTCACTCTTGGAGTTACAAGCATCTACTTGGCCAAAGCATCTACTAGTAACGGAAAGCATGCAAGATCATAAATAACATATAAGATAGATTGATAATCAACTTGACATAGTATTCAATATTCATCGGATCCCAGCAAACACAACATGTAGCATTACAATAAGATGATCTTGATCATGATAGGCAGCTCACAAGATCTAAACATGATAGCATAAAGTGGAGAGACAACCATCTAGCTACTGCCATGGACCCGTAGTCCAAGGATGAACTACTCACGCATCACTCCGGAGGCAGGCATGGTGATGTAGAGCCCTCCGGTGATGATTCCCCTCTCCGGCAGGGTGCCGGGAAGAGCTTCTGAACCCTCCCGAGCTAGGGTTGACGGCGGCGGCGTCTCTGGAACTTTTCGTGGATAATGGCTCGGGTATTTAGGGTTTTCGCGTCGGGAGAATAAATAGGCGAAAGGGCGGCGGCTGGAGAGCCGTGGGCCCACACCACCCCACGGCGCGGCAGGGGGGCCCGCGCGGCCCCATGGTGTGGGTGCCACGTGGCTCCCTCCGTCTCTCCTTGGACTCCGTGTTCGTGTTGGAAAAATAGGAGGTTCTGTCCAAGTTTCGTCCAATTCCGAGAATATTTCCAGACTAGCTTTTCTGGAATACAAAAACAGCAGAAAACAGGAACTGGCACTGTGGCATCTTGTTAATAGGTTAGTCCCAGAAAATGCATAAAAATGCTATGAAGTGTATATAAAACATGTAACAATTGGTATAATATCAACATGGAACATCAGAAATTATAGATACGTTTGAGACGTATCAAGCATCCCCAAGCTTAGTTCTACTCGTCCTCGAGTAGGTAAAACGATAAAAACAAAATAATTTCTGAGGTGACATGCTACAATCATAATCTTGATCAAATAGTATTGTAAAGCACATGTTATGAATGAAGTGATCCAGGTCAATGGTCTATAGTTTGCTAGCAAGTAGATAATGAGCAAACAACTGAATCATATAAGCAAAAACTTTTCATGAATAGTACTTTCGAGACAAGCATCAAAGAGTTTTGCATAAGAGTTAACTCATAAAGCAATAGATTCTAAGTAAAAGGTATTTAACCAACACAAAGGAAGATTTAAGCTTCAGCAATTGCTTTCAACTTTCAACATATATATCTCATGGATATTTGTCAACACAAAGCATATAATAAGTGCAATATACAGCATATAAAAATTGTTGCACCAAAGTTGACACTAGTGTTTGCTTCTAAGATAGAAAGAAGTAGGAAAACTGACTCAACATAAAAGTAAAAGAAAGGCCCTTCGCAGAGGGAAGCAGGGATTAAATCATGTGCTAGAGCTTTTTAAGTTTTTGAAATCATATAGAGAGTAAAAATAAGTTTTGAGAGGTGTTTGTTAATTGTCAACGAATCAGAAAATGGAAAGTACAATATGACCCCTGCCAACCAGACTTTTAAGAGCGGCTCCCATGAAGGACGTTATTTCTACCAGCAAGGCAGATCATCCCTCTTTCTCTTTTGTTTACACATGCAGATATTTCACTGTTTGTCATTGCTTGACTGATAAATCAGGGCAAAAATGTGAAGAGAATTAAGCGGTTAAAGTTGTAATTAATTGGGACTGGGCACCCCATTTGCCAGCTCTTTTTGCAAAATTAATGGATAAGCGGATGTATATGCCGCTAGTCCGGTGGTAAAGTCTGTTTGACAGTTGACATAAAGACATCCACCCCGTCCTCATGAGCTTGGTAAACATTGACACAAAATAGGAGTAATAATTTTGAATAGTTTAAAGGTAGCACATGAAAAATTTACTTGGAATGGCAAGGAAATACCACATATAGGTAGTTATGGTGGACACAGATGGCATGGATTTTGGCTCAAGGTTTTGGATGCACGAGAAGCATTCCCTCTCAGTACAGAGTTTAGGCTAGCAAGGTTATTTGAAGCAAACACAGGATATCAACCGACACAGCAAGACTTATATGAAAACATATTGCAAGCATTATAAGACTCTACACTGTCTTCCTTGTTAACCAAACCCTTTTACTAGAAAATATCTAGACCTTAGAGATACCAATCATGCAAACCAAATTTCAACGAGCTTTACGGTAGTTCTTCATTAATAGGTTTTAACTACATGATACAAAAGCTTAAACATGAACTACTTGATAACTCAAAACAATTGACAAGTATCAAATTATCCAATACAGTGATCTACAAGAATATGTAAGCTTTTTCCATTATACCATCTACCACATGCAACATTTTCTGTTCCAACCAAACACCAATCAATTTATTTCAACATAAACTCTCCAAACAATTATAAGTGAAGCAAGAGAGTACTTTCTTTAAAAGAACTAACAGCTCTGAATAAGAGATGCATGCAAAACAGGAGCTAAAAGCATAGCAATAGCTAGATAAGAATACTCAACAAGTATAAGTGAAGAATAGGAGTATTCATATGAAAAAGCGGAGCGTGTCTCTCTCCCAATCAAGAATGCTGGGGTCCAATCAAGTTGACCATAAGAAAAATAAAATACTGAAAATAAAAGCACACAGACGCTCCAAGTAAAGCACATATGATGTGAAAGAATTAAAATATAGTTTCACTAGAGATGACCTGATAAGTTGCTGATGAAGAAGGGGATGCCTTGGGCATCCCCAAGCTTAGACGCTTGAGTCTTCTTGAAATATGCTGGGGTGATCCATGGGAGCATCCCCAAGCTTAAGCTCTTCACTCTTCTTGATCACATTATATCATCCTTCTCTCTTGACCCTTGAAAACTTCCGCCACACCAAACTCAAGTAATTCTCATTAGAGGGTTAGTGCACAATCAAAAACTCACATGTTCTATAAGGACACAAACATGACCGTTACTTTTAACATTAGCTACTGCCACTGATGTTATGTGAAGCTCTTCACCCTAAAAAAGAATTCCACTCAACACTAGTAAAAGAGAGAATGCGAAAAATAAAAGACAGAATCTGTCTAAACAGAACAGTCCGCAAAGACGAATTTTTTCGAGGCACTTACGTTGCTCAGATCGAAAAACTTTAAACTAACGAAAGATGCGTACATATCTGAGGATCACGCACAAAAATTTGCAGATTTAAATAATTTTTCTGTGATTTTACAGAATTAAAACGGTGAACAGCAGAAATCTGTTCCTGCGCAGAAATCCAAATCTAGCATCATCTTCCTATTAGAGGCAATACTTGGCACAACAATGCGATAAAATAAAGATACAAAGGAATTGTTACAGAAGTAAACAACTCCTTGACTCAAAAAGAAAAGAAAAATTGCAGAAATAAAATAATGGGTTGTCTCCCATAAGCGCTTTTCTTTAACGCCTTTCAGCTAGGCGCAGAAAGTAAGAATCAAGTGTTTCCAAGTGATGAAGCATCAACAATCTTACGCTTAGCTCTCTTACCTTACCCTTATCTTTAGGAAATACTTGGTTACACATAGGTGAAGAGGCGAAATTCATAGTGCCTTGGCCCACATCTATTATTGCTCCAAAGCGTTTCAACAGAGATCTTCCAAGCGTAATTTGTCCTACTCCTGCACATTCAATGACAAGATAATCAATAGATATTGTTATCCCCAGGAGTTTTGTAAATACTCCTTCGGCTACTCCTCTTGGTAATTTAATAGTATTATCACCCAAAATTATACAATCTTCGCATTTGGAAAGCTCCCAAAGATTTAAGGAATCAAAAATATCCTTGGGCATTAAACAGAATTCAGACATAATATCACAGCGAGCATGAAAAGTTTCACCATTGATAACAACTTTTACTGAGGGAACCCATCCCGATGGTTCAAAATTTACTGGCACATTATCATAGTGTTCACGAATTTGATTATACCCTTCTTTTAGACCAGATATGTTTGTTTCAAGAGTGTTAAGTCTATCACTTATGCTTGTCAAAGCCAAATCAATTTTACTGATTGGAGGGCTAGAAATTGTAATCATTTTTTTATAGCATTAAAAGCTTGATCCCCATCATAACGAAGGAAATCTCCTCCTACCACAGCATCTAAAGCATATCTGTAGCAAAGAACAAGACCAAAATAAAAGCTACTAAGAAGCAGGCTTAAAGTCATTTTAGGTTCAGTTTTAGCATAAGACTCAAAAATTCTAGACCAAGCATCTTTAAAACTCTCCTCACTCCCTTGCTTGAAAGTGAAGATCTCTTCCTCAGGCGACATGATGACAGGAACAGGGCTAGACATGATAACAAGACTGAAAAATAACAATTCAAAATAAAAGTAACTAATTTTTTTGTGTTTTTGATAAATAAAGCAAACAAGACTAAATAAAAATAAACTAAGCAAGACAATAACAAAGTAAAGAGATTGGAAGCGTGAAACTCCCCTTGCAGAAATCCTCTTGCTCCCCGGCAACGGCGCCAGAAAAAGATTGATTGCGTGGATCACACGTTCGTTGGGAGACCCCAAGAGGAAGGTATGAAGCAGTGTAGCAGCAGTTTCCCTCAGTATGAAACCAAGGTTTAATCGAACCAGTAGGAGCAAGAAATCACTTCTGAAGGTTGTGTGGCGGTGGCACGCGCAACACGGGAATCCGACGTGGAACTGCACACAACACAATCAAACTACTTTGCCCCAACGAAACAGTGAGGTTGTCAATCTCACCGGCTTGCTGAAAACAAAGGATTAAACGTATGGTGTGGAAAACAGTAGTAAATTGCAGAGAATGAAAAGGAACAATGTTTGCAGTTGGTTGTATTATCAGTGTAAAAGAATGGACCGGGGTCCACAGTTCACTAGTGGTGTCTCTCCATAAAAGATAACTAACATGCTGGGTGAACAAATTACAGCTGGGCAATTGACAAAATATTGAGCGCATGACAATGCATATATATGACATGATGATTACTATGATATTCATGTGGGCATTACGACAAAATACATAGACCGTTATCCAACAGCGTCTATGACTAATAATCCACCGCCAGGTTGTCATCCGAGTTCCCCGTTGGTATTAAGTTGCAAGCAACGGATAATTGCATTAAGTAATGTGCGTAATGTAAACAAATGCATTAGACCTAACGGCGCACCCTTAAGCTAAGCATCGGTTATTTTATCCCTAGTGGCAACAGCACATCCACAATCTTAGAAGTTATTGTCACTCTCCCAGATTACCGGAGGCATGAACCCACTATCTAGCATAAATACTCACTCTTGGAGTTACAAGCATCTACTTGGCCAAAGCATCTACTAGTAACGGAAAGCATGCAAGATCATAAATAACATATAAGATAGATTGATAATCAACTTGACATAGTATTCAATATTCATCGGATCCCAGCAAACACAACATGTAGCATTACAATAAGATGATCTTGATCATGATAGGCAGCTCACAAGATCTAAACATGATAGCATAAAGTGGAGAGACAACCATCTAGCTACTGCCATGGACCCGTAGTCCAAGGATGAACTACTCACGCATCACTCCGGAGGCAGGCATGGTGATGTAGAGCCCTCCGGTGATGATTCCCCTCTCCGGCAGGGTGCCGGGAAGAGCTTCTGAACCCTCCCGAGCTAGGGTTGACGGCGGCGGCGTCTCTGGAACTTTTCGTGGATAATGGCTCGGGTATTTAGGGTTTTCGCGTCGGGAGAATAAATAGGCGAAAGGGCGGCGGCTGGAGAGCCGTGGGCCCCACACCACCCCACGGCGCGGCAGGGGGGCCCGCGCGGCCCCGTGTGGTGCCACGTGGCTCTCCTCCGTCTCTCTTTGGACTCCGTGTTCGTGTTGGAAAAATAGGAGGTTCTGTCCAAGTTTCGTCCAATTCCGAGAATATTTCCAGACTAGCTTTTCTGGAATACAAAAACAGCAGAAAACAGGAACTGGCACTGTGGCATCTTGTTAATAGGTTAGTCCCAGAAAATGCATAAAAATGCTATGAAGTGTATATAAAACATGTAACAATTGGTATAATATCAACATGGAACATCAGAAATTATAGATACGTTTGAGACGTATCAGTGCACTATAAAGAATTGATATATTATGCTTGTTAGACTATAATCATTCGTTTTGCTCTTATGTTGCTTCCCTACATTTGATGTTAGTGTGTGCTATTATCTGTTAGTTATATCACCCCTGGTGAGAAGAATCAACCACAAACACGGGAGGCAGAGAACTAACCACATTGTCAATGCATTTTCCGAGCCAAATCTTTATGTATATCAGTAACCAAACAACCATTGGTCCAGGAAATGCATAGGACCAAACAAAGGCTTATACCTTGAGTGGGTCTCTCCTTCATGGGTCTAGCTCGCCATTTGGTATAGAAAATGAGACACACTCAAATATTTGTGAAACTGTTTAGCTTAATAAGCCCCATCACGTAAGACCGTTAGCCATGTGGTTTCCGAGCAGTCTGTTAGGAGGTTTATGTACTAGTGAATGTACAAAAACAAGTCAACAAACTTCACATAGATACACTCCCTCTTTGCCAAAATGTAGTGTATCTTAGTCTTGGTCAAAGTCAAACCTTGTAAAGTTTAACTAAGTATAAATACATATCAATATCTACCACCTCAAATACATATAACAAGAAAGTATATGCCAGGATGATTCTAATAATGTCGATATGATGTTGTGGATTTTGTTTACACATATACTTGGTCAAACTTCACAAATTTGATTTGATTAAAACTAAGATGCACACATTTGACTAAGAGGGGGTATAACCTAGCTATGCAGAGAAGTTGTGAGTGTATATCTAGCCTGACATAATGTAGCTAAATTACTTGATTAAATAGAAATAATATTACCTAGTACCCCCAAGAAAAAATCTTGTAATTAATAGTCAACATGTAGGGGGGTATTGCGACACATGGCATCTTTTCCCCTGGACAAACTGAACATGAATTTTCGCACTGATCGTAGAACCCAGCTGATGTAGTTTATTACCAGCACACCGTCTTGCATCAACACGTACTAGTCGGTGCACTTGTGAGAATCATCGATCTCATATATGCATGCACCACCATACTAGAATCCAAGGAGTTCTCTGTGGGCGACATCAACAGTAACGCTGAACAGCACTATTTTCCAATCAAGGACCGTTTAAAGACGCATAGTTTACACTACAAACTGAAGAATCTAAACAGCAAGCATATGTTAGCCTGTGTGTGCAGGAGGTTGCAGGAACACATGGTATCTCGTTTTGGAATAGTCAATTTTCTTCTGCATTGATGCAACCAATCATGGATTAGAACAATGTGACAGACAGGGAATCTCTCGTAGCGCGTTAATTGGGTGTGTATAGCTTAAGTAGATTCATTGGATTGGATGGATTGGATCGGAATGATGCTGACAAAGTGACAATAGGAAGATACTGAACACATACAAATGGCTAGCTAATGGATGATTAGTTAAAGCAAAATCCTCTCATAGAGCAATGCGATGTGTCTACATCTGCCGAAGCATCTCAACTACTCAGCACGTAAAGAAATGGAGCAAGTTAGAGTAGGTACGTCCAGACTGGCTAGGGACGACCTATATCTTGGGTTAGTTGCCTCCGGTCTCGTCCACTGATTCTATCAAATCTCTCTAAAGCAGAATTTTGGAAACCGGGTCCATGTGAATAACCTTAATAAAAACTTACCGAGAACTGTGTTTATATATTTTGAAAATTGTGAAAAAAATCAAGCAATAGTAATTAAGTAGAAACTCAATATAACCAATAAGATTTGAAACTTAAACTTCTAAGTTTATTACTATCTATACATACGGAGGTCATAAAAGGCCATACCAATTTCTGAATATCTTACAAGGTGAGTTTCTACTCAATACGTACATGTGTGATTTTTCCTAATTTTTTTCAAACCTGAAAAAAAATATACGATTTTTATAATGTTTGATAAATGAATTCACATGGGTCAGACTTCCATTGTGCATTTTCCAAATTTCCCGCGATGTTTGGTTCTTTTTGTTTGGCTCATGATCTTAGCGAAATTGTTTAGATATATGGGCTGGATACTGGGCGAAGAACATGCATGTGCTAGCTTGGTTGAAATTGAGGCAGATCGATATAATTTCCTATTATCTTACTATTTATAATGGAGTCCAAATTTAAATCAACTATTTTTTTATTTTCAAATAATCGCAATCATGTACAATCAATTTTAAACCAATCTATTGACGATATTTTTAGAAAGTTGCACGGTGTATTTAGTGCCTAATTTGTTGAAGATGTGTGATGCAAGACCACCTAAACTTCATAAAGAAAGCATACATGTATATAAGTATATTATGTACATGAGCCATGATATATCAAAAACGAATTTAGTTTTAAATTTTGTGTCTTACATGACTCCATGCATCTTGCATTCATACTTTTCATGAAACATGTGAGACATAATATCGTTCTCCTGGGCACCAAATCTTAGTCATTATTAATTACCAGGAGATTCAAATGCTCAAACAAGTTGCACTCGAGTCACTAGTAGTTTAATTATATTTTATTTTCAAGAATATTAGTAAAAGAACAAAATATATATCTACTAATCTAAGCCATCTGAACTCTCAACTTAATTTTACAGCTACCTCCTTTCATCCAACTTATTGCCTCCTAATTATACTTGTTGCCTCTTAATTAATCCCCTTATTTATTTCACAAACAAGAGATTCATTGCTTTTGTGGTTACATAATATGTTTATTGATTACATGTTTTTTAAAGAAACTAGAACGACACCCCGCGCGTTGAAGTGGGTATCTCTTAAGAAATTTAATAAAATGCATGAAACCTAGTTGACTAAATAAATATGCAAGATTTAGTTAATCATGGTAGTCAAGAGGCTAATAAATTTAGACATCGAATGCATGTGTGATTTATAATTCAAAGATCGTTATGGTTTAGGGATGTATCTGATTGACATAGATAAGATTATATCAACGGAATGAAGAAATGGATGTTGTGGATGCCTTGCATGAAAATGACATGCACATTGCCGCATAATATTTCTAGAAACTTTTTGAGTGAATACATATAGAAGAGCCCATAATATCGAATAACAGCTACATGATTTTTATCAATGAATATAATTGGCAAAAAGTTCACGGGTGAAACTAATTCCATTGGTCTACTTACACATGGTTTACTTGTGTTACTACATAGCGAAATGGCGTGAGCTTATCATTCGAACATCAAAAAATGATGTGGACAATTTGATAGGTAAAGAAAAGATGATGTGGATGCTTGCATGTAGAGATAGAAAATAATTATTGCATGTTAGTGGGATGACATTGAAAATTGATTAGTTAGAAGAGCAAGTGACGTGGATAGCTTGCATGTGGAGATAAAAAAAAATATTAATTACACTTAGTGAGGTTTTGCTTTATAAGAAGTATAGATATGTGCTCATTTCTTTGCACTCGAGATGTGCATCATCTATTTTTTTTAACATATTTGTAGTCTAACATAAATTCTACAATTATCAACATATGTGAGGATATTAATAGAATGAATCATACTTTACCACAAACTATACCTGTTACATGTAGATTATGATATAAATAGTAGTACTCTTTGTGAAGGATATACTCCCTTGTAATGTACTATATTTCATTCAATATTATACTATAATTTCTTAAATTCTTCCACAATTACATGTTTTGTATAGTTCTTTTTTCACTTGAACAAGCTACATGGTAAGAAACATGTAAAATATATACGAACATGTATTTGTAGTTCTTAAGTTAAATTGTTTTACTTTCAAGTTTCATTTATGTAGTCAGTTACTAGTTAAAGACATGAGTCGGCTTAAAATTTCTTTAAGAGGCTAACATGGTAGGATCTAGAATGTGATATATGTAGAAGCCACTCTATTTGTTTTGACGTTGAAGTATTGATTAACCTAATGGACGTGCCACAGTGTGCAAAGTGCTAGGAGCGTTGGATGAGCTCGTATATAGTTTGTTTTGGTTGGTGTACATTACCACAAAACCAATCCTTAGATCAATCGACGGGTCAATCTATCATGAACCGTATGCAGCAATTAAACTAACATGTGCCCTGGTGAAAGTTTGTCAAGTTTGTCCATCTTGCATACCCTTCATGGAACATAGACATATAGACCAATAATATATACAACAAATGCGGTGTCAAATAAGTGGTTCTAGTGCCCATGCCAAGGTAAACCGTGGAACTAGCACATAGATTATGCAAAGCTCTCAGTTTAACTTCAAAGTTCAACCATGGACATATACTAAAGAAAAACTAGAGAAACATTATGGCGCCGGTGGAGATTTGACCTAGAAGACAAAGCTTAAAATAAGTAGGGGAAGAACTAGAAAAAATATTTATAAATGGAGATTTGACCCGCAGGACAATTAAAGCTTATGCACTTTAATTTTGCTTAGGCTGATCGCATTATAAATATAACCTCACGTCGTTGCATTTTCCATATCGTTCTTTGGTCATGTACAATATTACAAAAATAATAGCCCTTCTTCAATAGTAAGAAGCTTTTTTTAAGTTGTTAGGTGATCCTGATGTTTGTTACTATTGCATTGTATTGTAAACTGTAAGGCCATTTACAATGCAAGGTATTTATAAAAGTAAACCAACCTTTTTCATAAGCACCAATACTTAGTTCTATGGGAGAGGTGTCTAGCTAAGCATTTCTCTTGTGTAAATAAGCACTGATGCTTCACCAAAATCTAGTTTATTTTCTTAGCACCTCCATAAACACCTTGCATTGTACGTGCCCTAAATAAGTTAACCATGAACGAGGTACTCACCCAAAAATTTACAAGACACACTGTTCAGTTCACACAAGAAAAGATAAATTTAACGAAAATCTCGAGAAATATTTTATACGGGGATTTGACCCCACAGGACAAAAGCTACGCTGTTGCTTGTTCCTGAAAGCATGCACCCACGCACTTTACCTTTCTAGAATGCTCAAAATATAAGCACTAGCTAGTACCTAGTATTAAGTAATTTAGACTTCCAAAAGGTCGCCTGCTCCAAGTCCAAGTGCCCAACTAGCCCCAGCTCCCATGATACCTCCGAAGCTTGCCAAATCTTTAAGCCCAGGGGACCATTTGGTACCTTAATAAAACTATGCACTCCACTCAGTTTTAGGAAGCAGCATAGTACTGCAGCAAGATATACATTGTGTGAAGATTTTGAAACAAACAACTCCCATTAGGCATTGTTGGGCACTGACCCAACCAAAAAGAAGCAAGAAATAACCAAAGCGATTTGCTGGTGAGCCGTATCTCATTTAGTAATAAGGAGGCTCGGGAGAAGGGTAGAACTGTGGAGAGACACGTACGATCGAGAGGGGAAAGTGAAGAACTACCTCTGTCTCACTACAGAAGTCATAAACAGAACCTAGGTACATATGATCTCTCTCTCTCTCTCTCTCTATATATATATATATATTCATCATTTCAAGTTTTAAAAATTATGAAAATTCCTTCTACGTTTCACAACGGCCCTCCAAACAAAGATAATTTTATTCTTCATTTCCTGAAAAGCTAAATTGCATGCGGGAGACTGTACATATATATTGAAGTAGAGATAAATTTAGTGAAAAGGAATGAGTAGAAGAAAAGGAGAGCAAAGAGGAAACATCATATGCACCTCAGGTGACAGGTTTTTACCGTATAGTACTGTACTATCTTGGTAAGGTGTCGTATAGTACTGTGACATCTCTAACGGAATGGCTGCAATGCACTTCCTCGAG
Source organism: Poa pratensis (assembly GCA_947311845.1). Lineage (NCBI taxonomy): Eukaryota > Viridiplantae > Streptophyta > Magnoliopsida > Poales > Poaceae > Poa > Poa pratensis. The sequence goes on from CAMZMU010000020.1 coordinate 70,883,876, forward strand.
CTTAAACCAAGATATGGCAAAGACTTGGCAATCTATTGTGCCTCTCATTTGGTGGTCCTTGTGGCTGGAGCGTAACGGGAGGATCTTCAACCACAAGATGTCGTCGCCTGCACAACTTCTTCAGACGACCCTTGCCGAGGCGAGGGACTGGGTAAATGCCGGAGAAGAAGGGTGCTGGCTCTGGTAGATAGACCCCTAGAACCGGACTGATGCTTTTTATTTACTTCTTTTGCTGTTGGCTAATGCCATGACGCTGTAATATTTGAACTCTTCTTCTAAACGCAATGAAAAGCAGCCAAGCTGTTTTCCGTCAAAAAAATCTTGGTAAGGTGGCGGAGTTGTGAGTACGATTATTGGGGTGCTCATCCACTTGTAAGAACGTGGGTCGATCAATCTAGACTTATCTGTCATATCACAGATTCATCCTCAGTACGTGATCTCCTTCGATTCAGCGGTATGAACACATGCACCACTACGGTGACCTGCATATCCCCTAGACTTGCTGAATAAGTCGATCTCCTACGCAGTACTATATATATATATCTACCACTAGAAGTCTAGTCTAGAATGAAACTAAAAGAAGAGATTGCGCATCGATCGCAAAGCAATCTGGGGACATGGCGGCCATATATCCCGGGGATGCGTCGCTCTCCCATCGTAACATGATCGATAGGGCCGAAAGGAAACAACACCGAACGCGCGATAGATGCTCCCCAGTATCTCCCATCCATCTCCGTTTTCTCCTATGAGCATCTCCGAAACTCCAAAAGACTAAACCGACGGTCCGATCTTAAAATTGAGGAAGTCATTATCATGCATAGAACTATCGATGGAAACGTCGCCTGTGTACTCGCAACTACCAGTGCAAGCTATAGTCGTGGGTGCATCGGATCGAGTTACAGCATGTAGAACGGGAACTGCTGTGATCGGTGGACGACACCCGTTAGACATGGCATGTGCCCCACGCAATACAATATGTGCCCGAGACCCGGAAAACCGCGTGCCCATCCACCAATCCGGACTAATCAGTCACAAGCAGCCATCGATGTTTAGACATTATACAAGTGCCTAATCGTACAGCCAGGTCGATCGTATAGCCGGCGACGCACATGGGCTGCCGGTCGCGGGATCGGACGGCCCCGGCGCTCGTCCGGGCCCCCGCTGTCGCCGGCCGACCCGGCACGCTGCGCCCCAGCCACCGTCACCACCAGCCGGCGTGTGCTGCGCTCTCTGGTGCGTATGTCATTGTCAGCCCATGCGCTGCGAGCTTGGCGATGCCGTCTATAAAACATGCACGCCAACCCTGCCCTTAGGGCCAAGCCAACACAGCGCACATATCGTCTCTCAGAGCTCATCAGATCGATTTGACATCGCATCAACGGACTCGAGTCGAGCTAGCTAGGACAAGGGAGAAGACAGCACCTTTGATCGATCGTGTCGTGCCTCAACTAGAAATGGAAGCTGCCAGCCTCCTCATGGCCACCGAGCTGAGGCTAGGCCTGCCGGGCACCGACGACCAGAAGACCACCACCGTCTCGCCGCCGGCCACGCCTAGGGGCAAGAAGCGCACCATCGACGCCTTCGAGGACACCACCGCCGCCGATGAGTCGGCGGACAAGTCCGACGACGTCGAGGCCGCACCACCAGTTGCCAAGTGAGTACTAGTACTTGCCTGCCAACCAGCCTTCCGGCTCGCATGCATCATCTTCTTCTTCAGAACGCGCATATATATGGTCAGGGTTCTTACATGCTTGTGATGAACTCTTGCAGGGCACAAGTTGTAGGGTGGCCACCTGTGAGGTCGTACCGGAAGAGCTGCTTCCAGGCAGCGGCGACCAAGAGCAAGGCGAAGAAAGGGGAGGATGCCTGCAGCAACACCACCACACCGTCTGCGGTGACTAGCACCAACGGCGGCGGCTCGTTCGTGAAAGTGAGCATGGACGGAGCGCCCTACCTCAGGAAGGTAGACATGAGGATGTACAAGGGCTACAGGGAGCTCAGGGAGGCCCTGGAGGCCATGTTCGTCTGCTTCTCCGGGCCAGACGCTTCCAACGGCGCCAACCCGTCCGAGTACGCCATCACCTACGAGGACAAGGACGGCGACCTCATGCTCGTCGGAGATGTGCCCTTCGAGTAAGTGTTACTAATTTATTGGATCAGGCTAGGGTGTGAACTAGATATCATTTTGTGAACCAGTGACTCATGATCTTTCTTCCTGTGTGTTTGCAGCATGTTCAGCGGCACCTGCAAGAAGTTGAGGATCATCAAGAGATCTGAAGCCACAGGCCTGGGATCCAAATAATGAAGGCTACTATGAGAAGCAAATATGAAGCCAGGAGCTCTCTTTTTTCTTTCTACCTTTTATACTTTTGTTCTTCGATCTGGGTTCGATCACCAAGCCAAAGGAGATGAGCTTGGTGCATCAGAGTGCACACATGGATGTGTGCCTTTGTTTGGGTCCTTGAAGTAGGCCTTTTAGAAGAAGCACAAAGGAGATGTGAGATTTGGGTTAAACTCTCCATGTGTTTGTAGAAACGAAACTGTTATATTGATTGTTGATTACTTATCATCATGCGTGTTGCTTTTGTATCCGGTTCTCAAGTCACTTTATGCTATATTACTCAAGTTGGTTGGTTGTAACTTGTGAGGGTATATCATATGTTTCACATTCTTAACTCGATTCCAAGGCTGATACTCCAAGAAGAGAAACTTTTAGGTGCAGTGGAAAGTGATATCTGCGAAGATCCAGCATTGCAGCAATGTTTTGATCGGTTTGCCGTACATGGTAGAACAAAATTGGATGGATCTTCAACCTATGTAGCTGAAAAAGAATGGAAACACGCCAAACTTAATGTAACACATGTGGTTTGTCTCGCTTCAGCAAAGCATTTTAGGGCATCTTCGATTCAAAGGAATTTCAAGGATATTCTGTACGATTTCAATCAGCTTATAGGGACTGATTTATAGTATTGAAAACAATATCAATGTTACATATGAGGCTATGAACCACTTTCCCGACCTGATTCCAAATAGGAATTTCCATTGTAACTCCTATTGCAATATAAAGCAACACATCTTGGTGCTCATTCCTGTAATGTTACTATGTTAGGGCATCTTGATTCAAATGAAGTTGAAAGCTATTCTCTGCAATTTCAATCTGCTTATATAGATTGATTTGTAGGATTAAAAACCATATGGATGTTACCTATGAACCACTCTGCACCCGAATTTCCACTGAAACTCCTATGCCATGCTAAACTAACACATCTTGGTGCCCATCCCTGTATGGTGTTCAATTCTGTAAGATTCAAGAGGACCTAACATAGTAACATTACATTGTTGCCCTGGAAAACATGCGAACCAAGGAGAGGCTCTCTTGAATCTTAGCCCAAACAGTAGAAAGAAATGACAAGTTGTTCGATCCGAATCTTTAGCCCATGTTCAAGAACAGATTGACTTGAAACGAAAGCACGCAGGACATAACTTAGCCATGTGCTACGAAGATTAGGCATTTTGATTGATCAAGGCCTAATGGCTGGTCAATAGGGATGCGAAAATGGGACCCGTTTGTCCCATTTTTTGTGCAGTTTGTGCAAAGCTAGTACACAATTTTGGACCAAAATTTTGTACTAGCTATGCACAAAATGCACAAAAAGTGGGACAAACGGGTCCCGTTTTGGCATCCTTACTGGTCAACGGATCCAATGTCAATTCTAGTTTTTTTTAGTGAAATGTCAATTCTAGCTAGCCAGAGTGAGACGATGGAAATAGATCCACCGAGACTGGTCAAGCAAGCAACACACACGGCCCATGGAAATCTTGTTGGCAACACATGCGCCGGTCGATCCTTGGGCGGATAGCGTGCATGTGGTGCACATGAGCGCTGGATCCAAGCAGCATCCACTTGATCAATTAAATTTTTAGATTGAATTAAATCGAGCGAGGTCTTTATCCGCATCCAGAAACGAAATTACAGAAACTGCCTGCAATAATCTTAGGAACATAAAAGAGACCTATACTATACCCTTGTGCCTTCTGGGATGGTGAGTTGGTTTGGGACTTTGGGTGCTGGAGTAGATGGTGCCTAGAGAAACGGTAGGTACATGTGCTCTTCGGGAAAAAAAGGAACAGCCTAGACAGACTTTTGTGTGCAAATCATCATGTCTGTTCAGGTCCAACTAGAGGAGCATCAAAGTATCAACGTATATCTTGCTGCTTTGATGGGCACCCCTCAACACTCCTAAATCTTAATAAATGTTGCGAGATCTGGATACAGATTTGACGGTGCAAATATCTTGCACGTATCATCTGCAAGCGTCTTTTTAGCAAGTTAGTGACAACAGATCATAGTATGGCTGTCAACTGAGTTAAGGAGCATGCATGTCACTTGTCCAGACGGGACTCAACTGATGGAACGCATCACCTGGTGAACAATTTCCCACATAGTAGAGGTTTCGCGAAGGCCAAGCAGGATGGAGTTGTTGTCGGGGTGGTGGACGCCGGAGCAGCGGCTCCAGACGGTGGTCGACGTCGAGGCGGCGGCCTCGGTCTCCCACGCTACGACGGTTCTATGAGGCAGAGCCGTTGTTTAGCGTGGGTCTGAGTGGCGACCTGGATATAGACTTGCGTGGGCAGAGGGTTCGTCGACCCGACTGATCACCTTCGGGCAATGCGAAGGTCGATTTAGTTGCTACGCCGGGACGACGGCCCCGGAACAGGTTCCTGCGCGGGCAGATGGTTCGTCGACCATGAATGGATCGCTTTCGGCAATGCGAAAGTCGATCTGGTTGTCACGCCGGGGCGGGGGCCCCGGAACGGGTGGTGTGTTTTGTGGCGTTTGGTCGGCTTGTCGTGTGGGCGGCGGTCGGTTCGTCTGTGTGATTCTTTGTACAGTTTGTATGGTTTTTGGGCCCGGTTTCCTTATAAACTGGGTCAATTCTATTCTATCTATTCGAGCGGCGGATATCGACCACCTTGAGCTAAAAAAAAAGAACAGACCTCGGCACGCCACGCTAACAAGCTACCAGGCCTACCTATGTACAACAAAACTGGGATGGCGTGGATGAATTAGCTCGATAACAAAGTTTTCTACATTATAGTAATAGATAGTGGAGCTGGATAATTGGGGAATCGAAGGTAGGGCTGTGCCATCTGAGTAAGGAGCATGCATCCACTTGTCCAGATGGGACTCAACTGATGGAACGCATCAACTCGTGCACAATTTCTCAGATAGTAGAGGTTCTCGTACAATTTCATGTTAAATTTGTCATTACTACACTGACGTAGAACAGATGGCCGCACACCTCACTAACAAGCTTCCAGGCCTACCTATGTACAACAATGGCGTGGATGAACTAGCTCGATAACATGGCTTTCTACATTATACAGTAATAGATAGTGGAGTTGGATAGCTGGGGATCAGAAGGTTCCTCCCAGCAGCAAGGCTTAGTTGTTGGCGTCGGATGTCATGAAATCGTCAGCAAACATGAAAGAGACTGGTTTTCTCTCCTTGTCTTGCAGAGAACCCATTCTCGAGTCCAGAATAGCCAGCGGAGAGATAACCCAATTTGGGTTGTTCCTCCCTTCAACCCACAGTGCTTCACCAGTGCTCTTATGCTTAAAGTCCGGATACTTTGGGTTCTTCTGTGGGTACGTAGAAGGCAGATTAGTCAGCGTTGTATGGATTAGGGGTATTATGGTTGTAAATGTATGATAGCCAAATCATAGATGCAAACAAATAAAAGCATGAATAAAAAATGCAACCAACTGCTATGATAATGCTTGTGGGACTGGCGAAGGAAGATAGCATGAAATTTCACAACTTAACAAAATGTGGGTGGACCTAACATGACGAATCGTTTTGCAAGTTAATATGAGGAAATGTAAAAGAAAGTAGGTCCTGCTAGAGATTCTGGCCATTAACTGAATCAAACTTAAACTAACCACAATCCCATGTCATAGCATGGAGAGGGGGTTATGCAAACCGATTTTATTTGGGCGTCAAATTTACAAATTCAGAAAAAATTGTTAAGTTATCCTCAATTCAGTGTGCCTCCATAAAATTGGAATCTTCCCATTCTATAAATGTTTGGCAAGATGCAGAAGAGAAATTCCTTGATAACTGTCCGTAAACGAAATTCCTTGAGAACTAACAAATCACCATTATAAGTAAATACAGAGGAAAAAATTAAAAGTTGATTTCCTCCTTTTTGTCACTCACTCCTAATGGATTTTTTGTTTAAACCTTACAATCTCAAGGGCACAACACTCTATACATAGAAAAGTGAATGAAAAAGTGAAAAAACAAAACAAAACAGAATAACAACGCAACCCATATATCCTTCTATGTCACATTTTCTTGTATCAGTCAGTAATCATGATCTCTCCCTCTGACAGTACAATAGCTTGCTTTGACGCTAGCGCATACTGCCAGATCTCAACCTATCCCTCTCTCGTGTCAATGATCAGTGAACAGAGCTACTGAGAGGTAACGAGATAAAATGATATTGGCAATACCAAAGGCGGAAAGAAATGGTGACGTAAGTTTCGCTCTCCCACCGGTCCCTCCTGTTAGGGTGTTCCCTCTCTGTTCTCTCTTCTCTGTTCTCTCTCTAGCAAATGAAGAAAACAGGGGACTAGCACTACAGAGGAGCACACCAGTTTCACGCAAGGCAACATATGCCTTCCTTTTCTATTAGAGTTTCCAGCAACAAATGCTACACTACACAGGCAACGAATGCCTACAAGCCTGGCAACCTATGCCTACTGAATCTTACAAATATGCATGACACACATACATATGTGCTTCAACCTGACACACAGGATTTCTACTACATCTTGGCTTGCAACTTGCTTCTCTACATATAGGGTACCTCTCCTTATAGAGGGTTCAAGGTCGGTGCTACCGCATTCTAGAGCCTTCTACTGCTTTCTACTGCTACCTTATCTTACAGCCTAAAAATTACATATAAATAGTAGTCTAGCACATACTAGCACCTACTAACTTAACTCCTAAGCAAGGATTACTCTCCCACAACCTGCAGACAGCTGCAAACATATTGCAGCATGCCTATCTACTCAGGACACAACTCATGTGCCCTGTTTCACATCACAACCAGCACACAACCTATGTGTGTGTTTCACTATAGCCTGCACACAACCTATGTGTGCAGTTTACACCATGACAAGATTATATCAGGCCAACACCTCCCCCCCCCCCCCCCCCCCCCCCCCCCCCCCCGGATTTATGGATCATATTCCCCAGCAAATAATATTGCTGCTGAACCCTAAATCAGATCAAACAACCTAGATCACATTTTGAATCTGGTCACCGTGCACCTTGTAACTATGGTGTACTATAACATATCATGGTGATAAATTACACTATGCTTAGATTTGTTACTGGTATTTTTACAAATTTAAGATGAGTGATATTGTTTAAATCTGTGTGAGTTATTTGTCTTTTTTGCGGGGATCCGTGTGAGCATGTACCACGGACATGAGTGAGAGATAATTCATAACCCACTAAAATTCAATTACGAATCTGAAGCAGCAATATTGCCAAAGTACTTACGTGACTAAGCTGGCAAATTATTAATTCTAAAAGCTAGATGTAACGCATGAAAATGCTGCGGAGGGCAGCAGGGCACACTTCTTGAGTTTGGAAGCCACGTACTACATTTGACACCTTTATCGAATCTGTTTTCCATGTTGGCTACATTCCACTACCGCCATCTGGCTCTATATTATTTCATTCACTTTTCTAGGAGTATTCCAGCATTTCTTAAGTGGTTTTAGTATTTAAGATGATTAGCAGTGTGGTCAATGTTTTGTGCCCAATTTTATTTTTCACTGGATAGACCCTCCTATAAAGTGTAGGTGGTTGGCACAAAAGAACAGACATTAACCCAACGGAAATAATAAATGATAACACATCTGTAATTCTAAATGCCATGAAAAGTAAAAGAAATAGGATATAACCTTATCTTTCCTGTTATCCCACCAGTCAATCGGATTAGCGAAGAACGCTTGCCATAGTGCTTCAGTTGAACGAGACGAAGAACTCATGTAATCCCTTTTTCTATTCTCAGTTGAGCCAGAGGTAGAATCATTGTCAAAATAATTTCCATGCTTTCCACCTTTCATTCACAGCAAAGAGTCAATCTTTCCTATTTTTAAAATATATATTATATTATAACACTAATAAACAGCTACCCAGCACCCAGTTATGAGTATCACTGACCTAGAGCCAGCCATAAAAGTTAGGACGAGGCAACACAGATACAGTATAGATGTAAAAAAAAAGTTTCAGACAAAAAGGCTTAGTAAACCATCTATAAAATATGAGGAAATTCAGGGTGTGATTATCTGGCAATCAATTGCATTTATAAAGAGTAATTAACGACTGAAAGGAGTAAGAGGAATACACAAGGCATGTGCGATTTCTTCTTAATTTGAGGATAATTCTGTGCTATTTATTTCCCTTGAATAGGAAAGAGTATCTATCGTGTGCTGTAAATTTTGTTTCCAGGATAAATTTGAGCTAACATCTACATCCCTTTCTGCAATCTAAGTAACATTCTATCTTTCAAAAGATGCCCAAGAAAATACTTTAAGCTTTGTGAAAACGTTCTTAAAGCACGCAATGAAATACATATGTTGAACAGAGGGTCCTATCACAACTGACTTTGAAGACTGCAGGCAAATAGACAAGCCCCACAATGATTATAAATGTTGAAATTTGACAGTTTGAAGGTCAAGTGGGCAGTACAAACTGTAAGCAGTTACTGTAATACGTTCTGCTGAAAGTAAACATCGCCAGCAGACAAATACGTAACCAGACGAAATTATCAACAAGTGAGAGGAGGAACGGTAGTTTTATGATACATACTGTAGATATCAGTATGCCGGCATGACTTAGATCCATACCTTGGGTATCCTGGCTTGACTCTGGTTCATATAAGCGCACAGGTTTGAAGGACTCAATGAACTTAAACTCCTGAACAACAACCTGCAAAATATATGACACTGGTCATAAACACGAGAAAGAAGGATGACGACAACAGCATGGATATAAAATCGTGGTAACCGAAATAGAAAATATTAGCAGATGTACCTTATAGTAAACCTGGCGCTTCTCAGGCCCCTCATCAACTGTATCTGACACAAGCCGTCCAGAAACAAATATTTTGTCTCCTTGTTTCACATGCTCAGAGGCTGCAACAGCCATGTCGTCCCAAAATGCAAGAGTTACCCTACAACCACCGCCACATCAAAAATTTAACGATTATGAATTATTATTAAGAATTTCATGGACAATAATCTCAAACATTATGCGCACAACTCTCATAGCAACGAAGGTACAGCTCCAACTTACGCATAGTCAATGCTACATACTTTTGGCTTTCGGTTAGTATACTGATGAGAAGGAACATGATCATTTCATCATGGAAAGCTGAGTTTCAACCTTAATCTGTTAATCATGCTCTGAGCTCCATGCTTTATTTGCATAATGCTCTCGGTAGTCGGTATCATGCTTAATCTGTTAATGATCCACAAAATATTTGCTAATTCTGAATCTTGTCGAGTGGTATATAGTTCTTACAGCTAGCTAGTAAACTTGAGAAAGAACCCACTTACTCCTTTCCTGTCTCAACTAAAGTCCCTTTGCAAACTGAAGCATCACTCTATTGAAAGGAACCGTACATGGTGCATGACGGTTCAATTAGTAATATGTACTAACTGTTGAGAGTGTTGGCCATTTCTAGGTAATATCTCCATATTAACAAATTCACATGAGCAGCAAATTGACAATTAGCTGCACCACTCATGAACAAAGCTTCCCATGTGACCATGGCCTAATAATGGTACCGAAATAGGGTAAATTGCTCCCCCTCTGCATACTGTTGAACATTTCGCGGCACGCAAGTACTACCATACTCCGACGATGCAGAACTGCACTAATATATACGGCATAGTGTTATCACGAGCAGACGAGCTAGCATAGCTCAGGCAATGCTGAAAAATTACCACGTGGTCTCGGTGGCCGACTTCCAGACGGCAATGCGGCCCCGCGCGACGGAGGCGCCACTGGGAAGCTGCCGCAGCTCCACGTCGATGCCCACCGTCCCTATGAGCCGCACCGAGTTGCAGAGATCCTTGCTCCATGGGATCTCATCCGGCCGCGGCGTCGTCGGGGCCGCCTGCTGCGGCGCGGCGGCATCGCCGCCGTAGCCGGCTGAGCAACGGAGCCGGCCGCTTCGCGAGAGCGGTGGCTGCAGGCGGAGAAGAGAGGAGCTGAGGAGGAGGCGGCGGCGGCGGCGGGTGGGGATTGGGCTGAAGGTAGGGTTTAGGGTTTTGAGCGGGGTGGCGAGGGAGAGGAGAGGGAGAGCCATGGCGATAATTTCGGATTTTGCCTTTCCTTTCCACTCTCGAGAGTGGAGTGGCCTCGCGAGTTTATTGCCGGGGAAAAGGTGATCTTTCTTCCATCTCTCTGCCGCGGTGGGGGCCAAACTTGCGGCTATAGTGGCTGACCAGGTTGCAGGGCGGCGCCTGATCCGGCCCGCTTCCAAGTCAAAACTCGTTTGGTTAGTTGTAATTTTCTCCACAAAATCAGCTCGCTTTGAACTAAAGTTGTGCCGCTTGACACCTTTACTGACAATATGGGACCACTTGCTAGTGTCTCAAGTTGAGACTCAACTATTACCAGCGTGTCAGCCGCAATTCTTCACTGCACTATTCCAAATGTATGTACACAATTTTTTTACTGAAAAACAGCAGAGGAATCCCCTACGATTAACAATTAACCTCATACATTAACAACATGGTAATTTCACAGAGCTGTTTTCCCTTGTTACCAATAAGATATCGCCGCACAGCCTGCAAGAACATTAAGAAAAGAAAGGGAGCAATGTGCTAAAACATCACACTGTTTTTACATACACAACTCTTCTAGCTCGAGAGCCTCGACCTGTCCTCATGTGCTCTCTTGCCTACTTGATGTCCCTAGCTCCTGTTTCTCTTCACCGTCGCTGCCAACCGCAGTGGGGGTTGCAGGTGGAGGCTGGTCGCCGCCATCCTCGGGTTCCTTCTTCAGTTCCGTTTCAAATTCTTTGGCTGCCTGAGGGTGATTTTTCATAAACAGATAAGGGAACATGTCATAAACTGGAAACGGATAGTCTGCATACAGTAAAATGTTTGTAAGAGTAATGTGACTTTAGATCATCCAGTGCACGTGATGGTGAGCCTTTAATATCCTATCATGATCCTAAATCAGTAATGCTAATGCATAAAGGTGATTTTATATGTGGTGACAGATTATCAAACAACTTGCAGCGATGCGGATATATGGATGTCACCACTGCGAAATTCTAGTTAACATATGGTAAAACTGGCGACGCACACAAATCCTTGCCTAACGGTTGGCCATAGCCTGTTGTTGGTTCACATTTGATATTCTATTCATGAACAACTTTGTAATAACAAGATACTGTAAGCTACTCTTTTTGAACATGGAGTAAATTTCATATTCTATTCTTGAACGTCTTTGTAATAACAAGATACTATAAGCAACTCGTCCCAAAAGGAGTACGAATTATTCAAGAACACTAACATATGAACAAGCACATGGCCCAAGTATATACCTATAAAAAGTATATACCTACACTGAAGTCCACCATCTTGAGACTTGGCAGTGCTTATTTTCAGTCATTCAATGATTCAGAGGTAGTGAACACAGAGTATGCAAAGTGGGCAAAGTGTGCAGGTAGCTAAGAGTTAATCAAGCTCTTCACAATATATCAACAAATACTAGGTCCCAGGTATATAGCTATATTGGATAGGCACACACTCTCATCGAGACTCGACAGTTTTCATTTTAAGATATGTAGAGGCAGTGAAGGGGGAGCATGCAAACACTTGCTTTTGATTTTGAATCCAAGACTATGTGATTCGGATATTTGACAATAATGCATATCATAACTTAGCACTGGTGCAGGAGGAAATCCAAGTATCCTCGTAATCAAGTTTGTGCACTGCAGAACTCCTGCCTAGTTATTTATTTAGCATAACTCCTTTTTTTCCTTCCAGTACTTGCCCCATATTCTCATTATCTCTAGGGCAAATCAAAATCACACTAGAGCACATAGACCACAGACCTGAGACCCACACTCATGCTGGCCCATGCATCAGCAAGTGCAGGCACAAATCAGCACGGTAGCATGAACTTGAGGGAATGGGACAACCACACACATTTAGACTAGATAACCCAATAACGGACAGCAGACAACAGCATGAACACAGACCAAGATCGTTTACAAAGGCATATAGGCACATATATCCACCGAATGAATTCCATGAGGGCTTGATCTGATAACAAGAAATGGGCAGACTATCTCAATTGCCTATAGCAATCATGAATGCCACTTACAATTTATAGTAATTTAAGTGCTATAGCTGATCGTCTGATCAGATATTAGCACATGAGAAATACCAAAATAATCTACTTCAGCTAATCGGCACAAAGCATGCCCCATAGTATTAAAACTCAAACGTTTTAGCTATCTGACTATCTGAATTAGTCATCTAGAAATCGAGTACTGATTTTCAGTAAACCATATTTTTGGCTGTTTCTTACGACAAATAATTTCACTATTTTAATCATTGCAAACTGTTATGGGTGTGGGCACATCCCATGGCCCAAGTTATGGGCATAGTGCTGTTCACGGTGCTGTAGCACAACAGATCCTAATCTCGCATGAACAGTAACTCTGCCCATAACTTGAGCTCGGGGCTGGGTTTAGGCCCATGACACAAACGTGGGAAGCAAAACTGTGCTATGTCCCAACATGCCAACTATATCAGCAACAGAAGAAAACTCCGTTTCATAATCTCTATCATTTACAGTAAGGTTCACAGATAAGAGTGCTGAACTTCTATCAACGAACTGCATCGCAACAGCCTAAACACAAACACTTCAAACGAAAACATAAGCATTCTGAGATCCCTTCTACTTTCTGTGGAGGTGCAGCTAAGAGCTACAAAATTTTCCACCCCTCATCCCCAGACCCATGTATTCCCCTGAACCAAAACCCAAGAATAGAATGATTTTTTTTGGACCAATAAGTCTGTGTACTAGCATAATTCTTACTTCTAAGTGAATATGCCTAAACTTGACGACATCATCAAGTGACGCTGTACTAGATTCAACACATTTTCTAACAATCTTTTTTTTTTTCCAATTTGGACCATAATTTTGTGCTAGCATAGCAATGCCTAGTAGCAGTGTGCTGACTGCTGAGTGGGCAATAGGCGCCAGAGAGAATTCATAAACATTACCACCACTGGAAATTCCTAATTTAGGGTCCAACCCTCACCTGCTGGAAGCTCTTGACGGTCTTGCCGACGCTGCGGCCGATCTCGGGGAGCTGCTTGGGCCCGAACAACAGAGCCGCCACGCCGGCGATGACGACCATCTCCGGCACGCCGAGCCCGAACAGGCACTTGCACCCAAGCGCACCGCCGCCCGCCCCCGTCCGCCTCGGCCGCGCGGCCACCGCGACGGAAGCCGCCGCCACCGCGAGCCCGCTGCCGGCGGCGAAGGAGGACGCCCTCGAGGAGAGGCCTGCGGCGGCGAGGTGCGCCCGGTACGCCGTATTCCTCGCCGGCGGTGGCGCTAGGAAGGAAGAGTAAGTGGCAACTGGAGCAATCCCCATGGCTGCTGCTCGCTCGGTACAGTACAGCCGGAGTGGTAGGGAACGGGAGTTGCGGAGATCTTTTTGATTGATGGGATAACGTTTTGTGGTTTCCGCGTGACGACATTTTGGAGATGGAGCATCACGTGCAGGGATGTAAACGGAGCGGAATCTTTCCGACTTTTCCGCGGAAAAACGGAAACGGAATGGAAATACGGAAACGGAAACGGAATTTTGCAAAACGGAAATGGAAACGGAAAATTTTATGCGGAAAACGGAAACGGAACAGCAGATTCCGGCGGAATGACCACGGAAACGGAACTTTCCGTTTCCGGTAATACGGAACTTTCCGTTTTTGCTATGTGGTGCTTTCCACATCCAGTAGGGCTAGTAATTTCAGTAGAAACATTTAGGCACATTACATGATATGAATAAAAAAAATAAAAGGATCTGAAGCTAGCGTGTTTAGGCCATATATACTCGCATATCATGTTCCTCTCGAGTCGTTACCAGTTCGACATTTCAGTGTCACACTAGTGTTAAGGACGATAGTAGATGTTTCTTAATGTTGCCAAAGTTGATAGCATATGCACACTATATTATATAATAATGATAACTCGTTATATTTTATTTCATCTTAGAAAATTGACAATTTTGTTGGTTTGATTGAGTTTTCGTGCATTATTTAAGGGGTTGCTTTGTTCCGGCAAACATCCGCTTTCTGTTCCGTGTCCGCACCGTATTCGGTACATATCTGTTTCCGATAATTTTTGTTTCCGTATTTGTTTCCGGGGTTTCTGTATTCGTTTCTGCTTCCGCAAACAAATATGAAAACAAATGTGGCACCACTCAGTTCCGTCCGTATCCGTTCCGTTTTCATCCCTAATCACGTGACATGTTTCTCTCGTATTTTTTTCTTTGAGTGGTGATAATATGGCCCGTCAATGAAATGGTCCAGCCCATGTCAGATTTCTCAAATTGGTCCAATACTAGGCTCACCGACGATTGGATTTTTCTTTGCGAGAGACACATGGGCTTTCGTTTCCATATAAAAACATGGGCTTTTGTTATCATAGTTTTCCCTAATCAGATTTTTCCGGGACCATTCTCACCCTGGTACCATGATAGAAAAAAAAAGATCAAAACTAATTCCAAGAACAGTTTCTATACACATGGATATGGTTGGACGCGAGCCAACTCGGTCCGGCTCAGGCCGAGCCTCAGAAAAGCTCGAGCCGGACCTGGCGAGCCTGAGCCAGCTCGACATGTGAGACGAGCCGTGACGGGAGACTCAGCGCGAGCGAGGCTGATGACTCCCAAGTGCAGGAGATCAATTGTAGTACCTTTCGAATAGAAAAGGTTGTCGAACCCACGAGGAGCTGAAGGTATTGGTTATTAGAAATGATAAATACACAATAAAAGATGCAAGTGTTTTTGGTATTTTTGATTGTATAATTGCAAGACAGTAACAATGCAGCAGGTAAATGGTAACAAGTAAAAGCTCTCAAAGAGAGAGAAAGCCCAATCCTCTATGTGATGTAATCCATTTCTTTTCATCCAATTTTAATTTATACAATGAGTGATGTAATCCATTTCTTTGTAATGCAGTGCTATCAATAAAATATTTTTGCTTCACACAGTTCTTACAATAACTAGCAGAAAGCATCAAATAGTTCTTACAACAACAACTAGAAAGCAGTAAATAGTTCTTACAACAACAACTAGAAAGCAGTAAATAGTTCTTACAACAACAACATATAGCTCACATTACTCTAGGCGGCGAGCAAGGATCTCATTCTGTTTAGCTTGGTAGAACTGCTTTTGCACATCAGTCATACCACTAGTGTCCATGAGCATGACCCTCTCATCTAATTCAAACTATCTCCGTGCATCCTCCCTCTCGTTTCGTGCATCCTCCTTCTTTTTGAGTGCAATCTCCTCTTTTCGCAATTCAAATTGCTATGCATAGCGAACATTTCTTGCCGCCTCTTTGATCTCATCCTTCTCTTGCTTTGCTGCCCACACAGTTTCTAATGACAACTTGGAAGCACTGTCATCAGATTTACCTCTCCGCAATTTGTCCTTCTTCACACCATCAGGTCTTTTCTCATGTTCAAGACCATCAGTGCGTATCGAGGTAGCATCGGTGCGTACCGAGGATGCATCAGCCGGATCATGGGTGGCTGTGCCCGGACTTGCATCAATGGTCTTCTTTTGTTTCTTTTGAGAAGTTTCAAGTTCTCTTGTCTGCCACTTTGGATGCTTCGAAAACTCTACATAGCAATGCATCAATGTGAAAGGCTTTTTCTTTTTAAGATCCATTTCCTTGAACATAATGTGTGCATCGTTTGTCTGCACATAGAAATGTATTGTTAAAATATGCACAGCACATATAGAATATTGCACAGCACATATAGAAGTAGAAGATAGACGCATACCTTTTCTGCTATAGTCCTTCCGCTTTCTTCCCTATTTAAAATCTGCTGAAGACAACCACAAATTTTTTGGGTCTCTCTGTTAATCAATGTGTAACGGCAATTTATTGCATTAGCATTACGCTTCGGCCATGATGATTCCTTGTGTGCGTTGTAGTGCTCTGAAATTCTAGCCCAATAAGCATTTCGGTTTTGATCTGTCCCGACAATATCCAAACTTGTATTTGCCCATGCTGCTATCAGAATCTTGTCCTCATCACTAGACCAATTTTTTCCTTTGTTGGATTTTGCTTTCGCTGTTATTGCAGAATGTTGCTGCGTTGATGGTGTTGCTTGCTCTCCAATTGGACTTTCTGGTTGTGTTTGTGTGTAACCAAAACCCATGGTGTCCAAGAAGCATTCATCACCATCCATCTGCAAACAATCACACAGGAAACAACAAATATCTTAGCAAATCCATAGAAATTTGGTAGCAATCCATATATTCAGACCACAATGCAGTA
This sequence comes from Poa pratensis, assembly GCA_947311845.1. NCBI lineage: Eukaryota > Viridiplantae > Streptophyta > Magnoliopsida > Poales > Poaceae > Poa > Poa pratensis. The sequence goes on from CAMZMU010000020.1 coordinate 70,900,505, forward strand.
CCAATTCAGTAGCAAATCCTATCAAACACAGCTAATTTTTTGCTAGAGAGACAACCTGACCAAATTTGGTAGCAATCCATATATTCGGACCACAATGCAGTACCAGTGCAGTACCAATTCAGTAGCAATCCATATATTCAGAGCATCAAACTCGAGCTAGCAGTGCAGAGCAATGTCCATATATTCAGAGCGCCAAATCGAGGCAGCCAGCCACAAATCGACTGGCCACCACGTCCCTCGTCTCCATCCTCACTCCCCGTCCCAGCCCCTCTCCTCTCGAACCGCCGCCGCCCTCCCTGTCGAGCCGCCGCCCCAGCCCCTCTCCTCTCCATGGCGCGGCGGCCCCAGCCCCTCTCCTCTCCAGGCCGCGGCCCCAACACCTCTCTCCCACCCTCCCATCGAGCCCTCCCCCATCTCCGACCTCCGTCACGCCATCCCCATGGAGCAGCGGCCCCAGCCCCTACCCTCTCCATGGCGCGGCCCCAGCCCCTCTCTCACCTCCAGGACGCGGCCCCAGCCCCTCTCTCCCCGCCCTCTCCTCTCCATGGCGCGCGCCGCCGCCGCCCGATCTGGCCAGCGGTGCGGCGGCCGCCCGCCGTCCCGCGCCTCCTCTAACCACTTCTCTACAGACGAGAATGGAAAAAAGAGAGCGAGAGAGAGCTTACCTGTGAGGGGAGCGGTGATACGTCTCCAACGTATCCATAATTTCTGCTGTTCCATGCTTATATTATACCATTTGCTACATGTTTTATATACACTTCATATCACTTTTATGCATTTTCTGGGACTAACCTATTAACAAGATGCCACAGTGCCAGTTCCCTGTTTTCTGCTGTTTTTGGTTTCAGAAAAGTACTTCTGCGAATATTCTCGGAATTGCACGAAACAAAAGGCCACGTCCCTATTTTTCCAACACGTCACGGAAGTCCGAAGGAGAGACGAAGAGGAGCCAGAGGCGGCCAAACCACCTGGCGGCGCGGCCCCCCTGCCGCGCCAGCCATGGTGTGGGCCCCTCGGGACTCCACCGACGCCGCCCCTTCGCCTATTATTGCCTCAGACGCGAAAACCCTAAAATACGAAGTCATATTTCCAGAAGAGTTCCGCAGCGCCGCCGCCATCGACGACAAGTTTCGGGGGACAGAATCTCTGTTCCGGCACGCCGCCGGGACGGGGAATTGCCCCCGGAGTCATCTCCATCGACACCACCGCCATCTTCATCGCCGCTGCTGACTCCCATGATGAGGAGGGAGTAGTTCTCCCCCGAGGCTGAGGGCTCTACCGGTAGCTATGTGGTTCATCTCTCTCTCCATGGTGTGATCTTTATGTGATCATGTGTATTGCTAGTATCGCTGAATACATTAATAATGTTTATGCTACTCAAGTGATTTTGTCTAGTTTCTGGAGTCATTGTGACAACACGGTATCAAGGTGACAGTGTGGGTACTTGTGTGACTCTATGAATAATTTAGACATTTATCATGGCTTATTCTTGGGAATTGTGGTGTTTGTTTACTCAGACTTTGAGGTGTGCTTTTGCAGCCCTACGCATAGTACTCTTGCTTCATCAAGAAGGAGAATAATCCCGAGCAGTATTTACTTGTGTTCAGTTGTGCTAATCTAGTTGAATATGTAGATGTTACTCTTTATCTATTATGCACTCTATAGGTTACTTTAATATGAACTCCGGTACTCTCCACGGTGTAAAGGTGACAGTGTGTGCACCGTGTGTGATTCCTTTATGACGTTGTGGCGCTTGTTTACTCCGGCTTGAGGTGTGCTTTTGTAGCCCTACACAATGAATGGTGTTTGTTATCCAACAAGAGAGTGTTTAAGAGTAGCTTTTACTTATTCAGTTATGAGATCATTGTTGAGAGTGTCCACTAGTGAAAGTATGATCCCTAGGCCTTGTTTCTAAGCATTGAAACACCGTTTACAACAAGTTCTGCTACATGTTTGCTTGCTGCCATTTTATTTCAGATTGCAGTTACTACTTATAATCATCCATATCACTTGTATTTCACTATCTCTTCGCCGAACTAGTGCACCTATACATCTGACAAGTGTATTGGGTGTGTTGGGGACACAAGAGACTTCTTGTATCTTAATTGCAGGGTTGCTTGAGAGGGATATCTTTGACCTCTACCTCCCTGAGTTCGATAAACCTTGGGTGATTCACTTAAGGGAAACTTGCTGCTGTTCTACAAACCTCTGCTCTTGGAGGCCCAACACTGTCTACAAGAATAGAAGCGTGCGTAGACATCAAGCTATTTTCTGGCGCCGTTGCCGGGGAGGTAAGGTAAAAGGTATTCACATCCTCTGGCTACAAAGCTATTTTCTAGTATTGTTGCTAGTGTGTGAGTGCTCGAAGTTATTTCCTTTAGATTCTGCAATTATATCTTTTTGTTTCTTGTTTTTATTTTCACTAGTTAGGCTTAATGGAAAACAACAAAAAAATTAGAGATCTTTATGAACTTTATATTGAATTAGGACATGATGCTTTTGAAGAGAAAATTAAAAAACCTATGGAAAATTATTTGCATGATGGTAGCAATGTTATTACTATAAATGCTTTGAACACCATTATTGCTAATGCTATGCAAAGCTCTAAGCTTGGGGAAGCTGGTTTTGATGAATATGATATTTTAGTCCCCCAAGTTTTGAGGAGAAAATTTTCTTTGATGATACTTTGCCTCCAATTTATGATGATTATAATGATAGTGGTATTTTGGTGCCACCTACTATGGAGGATAAAGTTTATTATGATTATACTATGCCTGCAATTTATGATGAATACAATGATGGTTGTGATAGTTTTACTCTCACTATTACTAATAAATTGATTATGCTTATGTGGAGAGTAATGATACTTTTATGCATGTGGATCATGATAAGAATGCTTTATGTGATAGCTATATTGTTGAGTTTATTCATGATGCCACTGAAAATTATTTTGAGAGAGGAAATATGGTTATAGAAATCTTCATGTTACTAAACCTCTCTTTATGATGAAGTTTTGAGCTTTCTCTTGATTTGCTTTTATTTGCTGGGTACTTTAAGACCTACTGGTCCTTATGAGAGAGGGAGACACGTTTCATATATCACAATAATATTAAGTCTCCTCTCTTTATGTTGAAATTTTTGAAGTTGCACTTGTTTTGCTTTCTATGCTAGTCACTTTGTGCTTCATTGATTTGTTTTCTTACAAGACTCCTATGCATAGGAAGAGTGTTAGATTTAAACATGTTTTATATATGCTTCTTGATGCTCTTTTATTCAACTCTATACATATGAGAGCATCATAAAAATCACTATGCCTAGCTAAAAGGCTTTAAAGAAAAGCGCTTATGGGAGACAACCCATTGTTTTTATTTTCTGTTTTTTTTTGAGTCAAGGTGTTGTTACTTCTGTAGCAACTCCTTTGTATCTTTATTTTATTGCATTGTTGTGCCAAGTAAAGTTTTATTGAAAGTTGATGCAAGATTTGGATTTCTGCGCAGACAGATTTTTAGCTGTCACGATTTGAGCTTTCTCCTGTAGAAAATTCGAAAAATTCTACGAAAAATCACGCATCTTCCTGAGATATGTACGCAACTTTCATTATTTTGGCCAGATCCATCTGAGCAACTTAAGTGCCTCGAAAAAATTCGTCATTCCAGACTGTTCTGTTTTTGACAGATTCTGCCTTTTGTTTTGCATTCGCTCTTTTACTGTGTTTGTGTGGATTTCTTTGCTCCACAAAGCATTGGTGGCTGTAGCTAATGTCCAGAAGCTTTGGGATTGATTGTATCATTACAGAATATGAGAATTTTTGATTATGCACTAACCCTCTAATGAGAACTGTCTTGAGTTTGGTGTGAAGGAAGTTTTCAAGGATCAAGCGAGAAGGGTGATATTATGTGATCAAGAAGAGTGAAAAGCCTAAGCTTGGGGATGCCCCCGTGGTTCATCCCAACCATATTCAGAGAGACTCAAGCGTCTAAGCTTGGGGATGCCCAAGGCATCCCCTTCTTCATCAACAACTTATCAGGTCATCTCTAGTGAAACTATATTTTAATTCTTTCACATCTTATGCGCTTTACTTGGAGCGTCTGTGTGTTTTTATTTTTGTTTTTGTTTGAATAAATTCGGATCCTAGCAATCCTTGTGTGGGAGAGAGACACGCTCCGCTTTTTCATGTGAATACTCATGTTCTTCACTTATATTTGTTGAGTATTCTTAACTAGCTACTGCAGTGCTTTTAGCTCCTGTTTTTCATGCATCTCTTCGAGCTGTTAGCACTTGTTTATAAATACTCTCTTGCTGCATTATATTATCATTTGGAGAGTTTATGTTTAAATAAATTGATTGGTGTTTGTTTGGAAGAAAGAAAATGCTACATGTAGTAGTTGGTATTGGAAAAGACATATGCATTCTTGTAGATCATTGTCTTGTTTCGATTTGATACTTTGCAATTGTTTTGAGCTCTCAAGTAGATCATGTTTAAGCTCTTGCATCATGTAGTTAAAGCCTAGTAGTGGAGAACTACCGTAGAGCTTGTTGAGACTTGGGATGCATATTTGTTCTCTCTAAGGTCTAGATATTTTCTGGTAAAATGTTTGAGCAACAAGGAAGACAGTGTAGAGTCTTATAATACTTGCAATATGTTTTTATGTGATTCTTGCTGTACCGGTTTATACTTGTGTTTGCTTCAAACAACCTTGCTAGCCTAAACTCTGTACTGAGAGGGAATGCTTCTCGTGCATCCAAAACTTGAGCCAAAACCCATGCCATTTGTGTCCACCATACCTACCTACTATGTGGTATTTCCTGCCATTCCAAGTAAATATTTCATGTGCTACCTTTAAACTATTCAAAACTTTATTACTCCTTATTTGTGTCAATGTTTTATAGCTCATGAGGAAGTATGTGGTGTTTTATCTTTCAATCTTGTCATTTACTTCTGACAGACTTTCACCAATGGACTAGTGGCATATACATCCGCTTATCCAATAATTTGCAAAAAGAGCTGGCAACGGGGTGCCCAGCCCCAATTAATTACAACTTTCATTAATAATTCTCTTCACATGTTTTGCCCTGATTTATCAGTAAGCAACTTAATTTGCAAATAGACACTCCTCCATGGTATGTGAATGTTGGAAGGCACCCGAGGATTCGGTTAGCCATGGCTTGTGTAAGCAAAAGGTTGGGAGGAGTGTCATCTATAAAGAAACTAAAATACATGTGTAAACAAAAGAGAAGAGGGATGATCTACCTTGCTGGTAGAGATAACGTCCTTCATGGGAGCCGCTCTTGAAAGTCTGGTTGACAAGGGGGTTAGAGTGCCCACTACCATTCGTTGACAACAACAAACACCTCTCAAATACTTATTTTGTGCTCTCTATATGCTTTCGAAAACTTAAAAAGCTCTAGCACATGATTTAATCCCTGCTTCCCTCTGCGAAGGGCCTATCTTTTACTTTATGTTGAGTCAGTTTACCTACTCCTTTCTATCTTAGAAGCAAACACTTGTGTCAACTTTGTGTGCATTGATTCTTACATGTTTACTTATTGCACTTGTTATATTGCTTTATGTTGACAACTATCCATGAGATATACATGTTACAAGTTGAAAGCAATGCTGAAACTTAATCATCCTTTGTGTTGCTTCAATGCCTTTTACTTTGAATCTATTGCTTTATGAGTTACCTCTTATGCAAAACTTTTTGATGCTTGTCTTGAAAGTACTATTCATGAAAAGTTTTTGCTTATATGATTCATTGTTTACTCTTTATCTATTGTTAGCAAACTATAGACCATTGCTTTGAGTCACTTCATTCATGACATGAGCCTTGCAATATATTGATCAAGATTGTGTGAAAGCATGTCTCCTCAGAAATTATTTGTTGTTATCGTTTTACCTACTCGAGGACGAGTAGAACTAAGCTTGGGGATGCTTGATACGTCTCCAACGTATCCATAATTTCTGATGTTCCATGCTTATATTATACCATTTGCTACATGTTTTATATACACTTCATATCACTTTTATGCATTTTCTGGGACTAACCTATTAACAAGATGCCACAGTGCCAGTTCCCTGTTTTCTGCTGTTTTTGGTTTCAGAAAAGTACTTCTGCGAATATTCTCGGAATTGCACGAAACAAAAGGCCACGTCCCTATTTTTCCACACGTCACGGAGTCCGAAGGAGAGACGAAGAGGAGCCAGGAGGTGGCCAAACCACCTGGCGGCGCGGGCCCCCTGCCGCGCCAGCCTATGGTTGGGCCCCTCGGGCTCCACCGACGCGCCCCTTCGCCTATTATTCCCTCAGACGCGAAAACCCTAAAAACAAGTCATATTTCCAGAAGAGTTCCGCAGCGCCGCCGCCATCGACGACAAGTTTCGGGGGACAGAATCTCTGTTCCGGCACGCCGCCGGGACGGGGAATTGCCCCCGGAGTCATCTCCATCGACACCACCGCCATCTTCATCGCCGCTGCTGACTCCCATGATGAGGAGGGAGTAGTTCTCCCCCGAGGCTGAGGGCTCTACCGGTAGCTATGTGGTTCATCTCTCTCTCCATGGTGTGATCTTTATGTGATCATGTGTATTGCTAGTATCGCTGAATACATTAATAATGTTTATGCTACTCAAGTGATTTTGTCTAGTTTCTGGAGTCATTGTGACAACACGGTATCAAGGTGACAGTGTGGGTACTTGTGTGACTCTATGAATAATTTAGACATTTATCATGGCTTATTCTTGGGAATTGTGGTGTTTGTTTACTCAGACTTTGAGGTGTGCTTTTGCAGCCCTACGCATAGTACTCTTGCTTCATCAAGAAGGAGAATAATCCCGAGCAGTATTTACTTGTGTTCAGTTGTGCTAATCTAGTTGAATATGTAGATGTTACTCTTTATCTATTATGCACTCTATAGGTTACTTTAATATGAACTCCGGTACTCTCCACGGTGTAAAGGTGACAGTGTGTGCACCGTGTGTGATTCCTTTATGACGTTGTGGCGCTTGTTTACTCCGGCTTGAGGTGTGCTTTTGTAGCCCTACACAATGAATGGTGTTTGTTATCCAACAAGAGAGTGTTTAAGAGTAGCTTTTACTTATTCAGTTATGAGATCATTGTTGAGAGTGTCCACTAGTGAAAGTATGATCCCTAGGCCTTGTTTCTAAGCATTGAAACACCGTTTACAACAAGTTCTGCTACATGTTTGCTTGCTGCCATTTTTATTCAGATTGCATTACTACTTAATCATCCATATCACTTGTATTTCACTATCTCTTCGCCGAACTAGTGCACCTATACATCTGACAAGTGTATTGGGTGTGTTGGGGACACAAGAGACTTCTTGTATCTTAATTGCAGGGTTGCTTGAGAGGGATATCTTTGACCTCTACCTCCCTGAGTTCGATAAACCTTGGGTGATTCACTTAAGGGAAACTTGCTGCTGTTCTACAAACCTCTGCTCTTGGAGGCCCAACACTGTCTACAGGAATAGAAGCGTGCGTAGACATCAAGCGGCCGCCGGCGAGCTTGGGCCGTCTTCTTCCGCTCGGCTCCGGACGGGGGCGGGAGAGAGCAGCCTCTGTTTCTTGCGTCTCCACGAGCGTGGCGTGGTCGTGTTTACGTCCACGACAAGTAGCGTCGTGGATGGACGTGGATAATTAGCACGCCCGTATACACGTTCCGCTGGAGACGTTTTTCTGCCCTCCATCGTGTATATTTGACATACACGCCCGTTTAGAGGAGCCACTAGAGATGCTCTAATGCATCGCTAATTTTAAGTGGCCAATCAGACCTAGACTTATTCACTGTCTTTTCCAAAATGAGTTTAATTTCCCTATTACTTAATTCAACTTGTCCACTAGTTTGGGGATGATAAGGTGATGCAATTCTATGGTTAACATCATATTTTGCCAAAGTTTTCCTAAGAATACCATGTAAGAAATGAGAACCACCATCAGTAATTAAAAACCTAGGAACACCAAACCTGGGGAAAATGATGTCCTGAAGCATCTTCATTGCGTGGCATGATCTGCACTTTTGGTTGGAATTGCTTCCACCCACTTTGTAACATAATCCACTGCAACCAAAATATGAGTATGCTTTGTCTTTGATTCGGGAAAGGTCCCATAAAGTCAAAACCCCACACATCAAATGGTTCAAGTGGTAAGGAATAGTTCATAGGCATTTCATTTCTCCTACCAATATTTCCTACTCTTTGACATTTATCACAAGATTTAACATATTCAGCACAATCCTTAAATAAAGTAGGCCAATAAAAACCAGATTGTAATACCTTTGCACCTGTACGATCTCCTGCATGATGTCCTCCATAGGGACTGTCATGACAATCTCTTATAATAGCCTGTTGTTCATACTCAGGTACACAACGTCTAATAATACCATCCACACTTTTCTTATAAAGGAAAGGATCATCCCAAAATAATGTCTAAGATCATAAAAGAATTTTTTCTTTGTTGAGTAGTGAAGTGTGGAGGTAAAACTTTACCAACAATAAAATTTGCATATTGGCAAACCATGGAGATGCAACTTTAGCACTAGAAACATTAATTGCAAGTTGTTCATTAACAAAGCTATCATTAATAGGAATAGGATCATCAGGTATATTTTCCATTCTAGAAAGATGATCAGCTACTTGATTATCTTCCCCTTTCCTATCAACAATGTGTAAATCAAATTCTTGCAATAGAAGTACCCATCTTATTAATCTAGGCTTAGCATCTTTCTTATGCATTAAGTATTTAATGGCAGAATGATCAGTATGCAATGTGACTTTCGAATCAGTAATATAAGGTCTAAACTTGTCACAAGCAAATAGCACTGCTAAAAATTCTTTTTCAGTTGTGGCATAATTCCTTTGAGCAGCATCAAGTGTTCTACTAGCATAATAAATAACATTCAGTTTCTTATCAACACGTTGGCCCAAAACAGCCCCAACTGCATAATCACTAGCATCACACATAATTTCAAAAGGCAATTCCAATCAGGAGGTTGAATAATAGGAGCACTTATTAAAGCATTCTTCAAAATATTAAAGGACTCAATGCAATCATCATTAAAAGAGAAAGGAACATCCTTTTGCAAAAGATTGGTTAGGGTTTTGATATTTTGGAGAAATCTTTAATAAACCTACGGTAAAAACCTGCATGCCCAAGAAAACTTCTTATACCTTTGAGTCCCTTGGGAATGGAGCTTTTCAATAGCTTCTATCTTTGCTGGGTCAACTTCTATTCCTTTCCAGAAATCTTATGCCCAAGAACAATACCTTCAGTAACCATGAAGTGACACTTCTCCCAGTTTAAAACTAAGTGTTGGTCTTCACAACGCTGCAAAACTTTGTTAAGGTTGAACAAGCAATTATCGAAGGAAGTACCATACACAGAAAAATCATCCATAAAGACTTCCATTATCTTTTCAATATAATCAGCAAATATAGCATTCATGCATCTTTGAAAAGTAGCAGGAGCATTGCACAAACCGAATGGCATTCTCCTATAAGCAAATGTACCAATGGACATGTAAAAGTGGTTTTCTCTTGATCATCTTATGACAGGAATTTGGAGAAACCTGAATAACCATCTAAATAGCAAAAGTGAGAGTGTTTAGATAACCTTTCTAACATTTGATCAATAAATGGCAATGGGTAATGATCTTTACGAGTTGCTTTATTTAACTTCCTGAAATCAATACACATCCTATAACCAACAACAGTACGTTGAGCACAAGTTCATCCTCATCATTTGGAACAACAGTCATTCCACCCTTTTTAGGAACACAATGAACAGGACTAACCCACTTACTATCAGCTATAGGATAAATGATACCAGCTTCAATAAGTCTTATTACCTCTTTCCTTACCACTTCTTCATTTTTGGATGGAGACGGCGTTGATAATCAACAACAGGTTTTGCATCCTCTCCAAATTAATTTTATGCATACATAGAGCTGGGCTTATACCTTTAAGATCATCAAGAGAGTATCCAATGGCTGGTCGGTGAGCTTTAAGCACATCAAGTAATTTCTCTTCTTCTTCAGCTGAAAGGTTAGCACTAATAATGACAGGATATATGCTCTTCTCATCCAAATATGCATATTTCAGATTTGTAGGCAAAGGTTTTAATTCAAACTAGGATCCCCTTTAGGTGGTGGTAGCACTCCTAAATTATCAGGTGGGATATGCAATTGTAATTGTGGTGGTGTTGTGAAATATTTGTTCTAAAGCATCTTTTTCTTCTTCATTAAATGGTTCATCTTGATTAAGCATATCTTTCACCATCTGTTGAAGCTACAGCTACATGAGCAAGAGTTTCAATTACATCTTCAGAAATTGGCTCTTTCTTTGAATGTTTATCAGAAAATTTAGAAAAGTTGAATCAAGTTTTTCTCCAGCACATTTAATAAACACTTTCTCTTTAAGCAAATTAATTTCAGCACCAACAGTATGTAAGAAAGGTCTACCAAAAATGATAGGACAAAATGAATCTTGAGGGCAACCAAGCACAATAAAATCAGCAGGATATTTATTTTACCAACCAATACTTCAACATCTCTAACAATTCCAAGTGGATTAATATAATCTTTATTAGCAAGTTGAATTGTCATACCTGTCTCTTCCATACTGATAGGATCAATATCAGGCTTGATTTCAAGATACAGAGAATATGGAATGACACTAATGCTTGCTCCAATATCACATAAGCCATGATAACTAGAAGTCCCAATAGTGCATGATATAACAGGCTTACCAACCTTGGCCGAATTGCCTTTAACAACTTTAGTAGCATCTTCACATAGATAAACATCAACAGGATCTTCTTCATTTAATTGTTTGATAATAGAGATTTGACTGTTGACTTCCATCTGTTCATAAGGCTGAGATCTTCTTCTTTTACTCTTGTTAGAAACAGCAATAAGTAAATTTTCCTTGACTTGGTTTGGATATGGTGGTGCCTCAACATACTCCTCAATTGTCAAGGATGACACTGGTTCTACCTGTTTAATAACTTTGGGTACAACAATAGATTGTTTAACAGGTTCAACATAAGCTTCAAACCCAGTTTTAGGAATACCAATATGATTAGCAAAAGATTTAGCTACCTCAATTATAACATAAGGATCAAGATTAAAAGTATCACTCAGATTTTTAAACAAGGTAGAAGTAGAGAAATTCTCTACACATGAATATCATAGTCCAGATAGGGCTCATTACCTTTATCAAGATCCCAATGACCAGTATTCTCAGAAATAGTCTCCAATAAATTCCATGCTTCTTCTTCAGTATTATTTGTAAAGCTTCCACTAGATGAATTATCCAGAAATTCCTTTTGTTGCCTTGGTAGCCTCACATAAAAGTTTATCAGAATAATTTTCCTTGTAAGATCATGACAAGGATTCTTGCGGAGGAGTTCCTTTAACCTCCCCCAAGCTTGAGTAATACTTTCTCCCAGATGTGGCCAGAAATTAAATATATAGCAGCGGTTCTCATAAGCTTCTCTAGGAGTAAAATACTTAAGAAAGAAAACCTTCCTCAAAATACTCCAGTCCATAGTGACTTCTTCATCTAAAGACCTGAACCAAATACGAGCATTACCAGATAAAGACAGATATAACAGCTTCCTTTTTACCTGATCTTCAGAAATACCAGGAAGTCTAAATAAACCACATATAGCCTCAATTGTTTCCATGTGTTCACGTGCAGATTTAGTTCCATCCCTGTAAATGGATTTTTCATAACTCTTTTAACATGACCAACGGGAATTTTATATCCCACTTTAGGTATCTCAGGCACAGTAGTTTCAACAGTTTTAGGAGCATAAGCACTTTCATATAGAGCAAGATGCAGCGAGGCACGATTCATAAATGCCATAGTAGCAATGAGATAAAACAGTAAATAAAATTCACCTTTCAAGTTTCCTTACCAAACTTCTTACCAATAGCGCTACGCTCCCCGGCAACGGCGCCAGAAAAGTATCTTGATGACTCCCAAGTGCAGGAGATCAATTGTAGTACCTTTCGAATAGAAAAGGTTGTCGAACCCACGAGGAGCTGAAGGTATTGGTTATTAGAAATGATAAATAGACAATAAAAGATGCAAGTGTTTTTGGTATTTTCGATTGTATAATTGCAAGACAGTAACAATGCAGCAGGTAAATGGTAACAAGTAAAAGCTCTCAAAGAGAGAGAAAGCCCAATCCTCTATGTGTAAGAGGACAAGCTCAAGTGATGTGTAACTTATATGTGGAAAACGTTCCCGAGGGCGGCATGGATATTGCTAGGCATATAGATTTATTAAACAACACGTTGAATATCTTGTCTAGTTTTAATCTTCTTCGGACGGAGCTATTATTAGGTACAGCTAAATAAATAGACTAAACCCCTTATGATGGATCATGTGGCCAATTAAATGACAGCACAAGAATTATTAAGATATAAAATCCCACCATAGCATTACGCTCTAGGTCCCCGATACTAATACCCCGTAAAGTAACTTAATGATTCGGTCTCAGGCTTTCGTGTCCTCCCAAGTCTCCCTCACGCCATTACACTACGGTGTTCTCCTATGAGCCCATATAGGTGAAGTGTTGTGCAGTCGACGTTCGCACAACACCATCATAGAATCACACAAAAAGATAAACACTAGACAAAATACCAACACATGTCATATATAAATCATTGCCAATTCATCCTATGCCCTCAGGAACATACGGGAACTACTCACAACGTGCAAACATGGTGATATTCAGTGGCATAAGTGGTACAACACAATCTGAAAATATAACTTCACCACCAAATAATGACAAGTACTCAATCACAAACATGAATAGTAGCACAAGACAAGTATCTAGGGTATAGCAACTCTCAAACTACGAGGGGACGGAGTGGATCACGGAGATGATGATGGAGATGGTGCTGGTCTTGGTGATGGTGATGATGTAGAGGCCTCCTCCCACGCCAAGGAGGAGAGGTGATGACGATGACGATGATTTCCCCCTTCTCCGGAGCTCCGGAGCAGCAGGATCTGATCCCCCTCGGAGGGAATCAGGAGTTTCGCCGCCGCCGCGACCTCGGATAGTCTCGTAAAAATTAGGGCGTTACTTTTCGGGCGAGACGGAGACCTCGTTAAAAAGCCCCAGGCGAGGAAGTGCCCGAGGCTCCAGATGGTGGGCCCCACGCGGCCAAAGAATCTGGCCGCGTGGGCCCCCTCTTTTGGGCCTCGTGGCTCTCCTCCCTTCGATCTTCTTCCCACTGCTGTTCTCCCGATGAAAAACCAGCTGTGCAATTTTCCTTTTTCCATTTGGGTCCCTGTAGCTCCTGAAACATTAAAAACAAGAAAAAGGAGGTTTTCTGCCTCCCAGAAATTAAATACCAAAAATAGGGACTTTGTAGGAAAGTCCCTAAATCATCTAAAACATGTAAAAACAATGATATAATAATGCAAATAACATCCTAATATGGTGGTATAAGTGGTATAAATGATGATATAAAATGCACGTATCAGAGGCCCAGGCTCGGTTGAAAATGAGCCGGCTCGCGAGCCCAGGGGAAAAATGGAATCAAAACTAATTCCAAGAAAATTTATACACATTGACATGGAGAACCTATGTAGATTCTAAAAAAAAACATCACATGTATGTTTCTCCGCACGTGGATGATGCACACATAATCACCGCCATCGCAGACACTCTCATCTCATGGATCGAAGCTTGTGATTGTTGAATTAGTAGTACATTATGCCTATTTTATAACATGTTGTTAAAAATCAGCCATAAAAGAGATAAAAGTGGGTAGAGTAAACATGATTTTTTTTACGGGAAAATGGTAGAGAATCATCTACCTTATAGCTTCAATTTTTTGGCCGAGGCCAAGTTTACAGTGGTTTACAGCCATGTCATAGACTGGTGCAGGAAGGGAGGAAAAAGTAGAAGAATAAAAAAAACTCAAGTAGAGTGGCGTTGTGGGGTTAGCTGACACAAAACCCAATTATATTCATACCAGGTGACCAACTTAGATATGATAATTAGGTCTCAAACATCTACGAAAGTGAGCACTAAGATTTAAGTCCTGAATGTGAGAAAGTTGTCCATAATAAACTACTCCCTCCGTCATGTAATACTAGGGATATTAGCGCGGCAATGCCGCGCTCGGTTGATGAATTTCAGTTTTTTTATATTTTTTTTGTTGAAATTTGAATATTATTTGAATTTGGAAAAATTTGTGCTTGAAAGAATGTTCCGGTTGATGAATTTCAGTTTTTTTTTTGTTGAAATTTGAATATTATTTGAATTCGAAAAAAAATGTGCTTGAAAGAATGTTGAGTATTTGAAAATTGGCCGTATTGGAATGTATTGAAATTTCTATTCTTTTAATTTTAACAAAATGGTAAGTTGAAATGATTAAATCAAATTAGTAATTTGAGTTGGAGCGCTCGAATATGATTGTTTAGGGTTTAGCTTAAATTTGAAAACATCCACAGTTGGAAGCTGCTTAGTTTTGAATGTGCTTATTTTTTTAAAAAAAGTGTGAAGCTATAAGGTGTTTAAATTTTAAAATTCGTTAGAAGTAGAAAGTTTTTTTTTGTTTTTCTATTTTACGTTTACTGAATGATTGGTTTTGAAAGGCATTCAAAAATTGAATTCTCGAATTTAAATTTTGGTCATATGACATAAATAGGCAGTGTTTATTTTTGTAGTCATGTTTTTTTTTTACTTTTCATAAATAATGTGGTGTAAAGAATTTAAATTTGGAAATATTCACGTTCGATGGTTTATTGGATTTTGATCTATTGAAATTTAAAAATATTTGTGTTTGTAAGTTTGTTATGAATATAAGAATTGAAATGTATTTAAATTTGTGAAATATTCAAACTTGGAATTTGCTTATATGCTATAAGTAGCAACGTATATTTTTTTGTGTTCATGCTGTTATGTTTAATGCTTTTAACATTTACGAATTGAATTTGATTCGAAGATGATTTAAAAATTTAAAATACTAAAATCTGAATTTTGAATGCTCGGTTTGGAAAGGCATTCAAAATATTATTCTCGAATTTTAATTTTGGTCGTATGACATAAATAGCCAGTGTTTTTTTTGTAGTGTTTTTTTTTTGTCGTATTTGTGAATAACGCGGTGTGAAGAATTCAAATTTCTCCAAATATTTACCAAATTTGAAAATTCAAAAATATTTGTATTCTGCCATAAATAGATAGCATGTATTTTTTGATTATTTTGATATTTTTTTCATATTTTCTGGTGGGTAGGTTTAAAGTAATTGATTTTGCAAATTTAAACATTTTCTGTTAAAAAAAAACTAACACGTGGTGCGCAGATGACGTCGTGCTGACGTCATCCGTCATCTGCGGCCACGGTGGAGCACGACGGCGCCGGCGACGCGTCCGCGCGTTCCGGGACTCGCGCGGGGGCGCGCCCGACGCGCCTCGACGCGGCGAGCCCGTAGGTGGCGGCGCCGCCCCCTTTAGGTCGCCGTAGCGCCGCCGGCGGCGTGCGGACGCGGGGGAGGCAGCGCGGCACGGCGGCGGCGTTTCCGGCGACGGCGCGGCGTCCCGGCACCGGATTCGCGGCGAGGAGGTGGGGGATGCGGCGGCGAACCTCGCCGTGGCCGCCGATTCGAGGGAAGAGGGCCGGAGCGGCGCCGGCACGCGGCGACGGCGGCGGCGAACCGCGGCCGCGCGTGGGAGAGAAGAGAGAAAAGGGGTGGTCTGCGGACACTTTTTCTCGGAGACCCATGGTTTTTTCCGATTTGCAAATAGGTCCTTTGCGGGCGGTTTTTTGTAAAATGGTGCGCCGGAGCGCGACGTGGCAGCGCGTGATTGGTAGATATTCGGTTGCTACAGTATTACTGTAGCAGCACGATTCTTGGCGCGATCTGGGACGTCCGACGGTGCGATCAGACGGCCCGTGTTTGTCGGGCGACGTGGACGGCGAAATGGGGGTGAATCCCACGTACTTTTATATATAGGGGAATTGATGTTATTCTCAGTAACATATTATGACGGATGAGAGTAAATTACAATCTAGCCAGGTGATGGTGTTAAAGCATAGTACT